>VZSF01008207.1:678416-987810 GCA_013398295.1 Chionis minor
ATAGGATCCTACCAAAATTGTATCCATACATTGCAAAGAACACGATGACATTTACCTGTGCTACAGACATGGGATACACCAAAAGATGTATCATAGCTGGGTACTGATTTACCAGGAGATACTTAAATGGCTCTGACTCTTTTCCCTATTCCCATTGTCATGGTGTCACTTATTTTCTCATACCAGGCTCCAGTGTCAGTGCCACAGGATTTTATTAACCTCCTGTACTCTATCTCTGATCTGGAGTTGCACCCGTGTAAGAACTCAAAACACAAAAATGCTTTATTTTGCATCAATGGTACTTTTGAATGTTGTTTGTTGACCTGCTCCTTTTGCTTTGTGTTGCAAAGACCTGGGGATACTTGCCAGCTCCTGAGGTTCAGAATTCCTCCCACACCACCTTCAGCCTGCTGCAGTCAAGAGGGGAGGGAAAGCAGCTACTACTCAGCCACACAGCCATAAAGCAGAAAGCACAGCTTGTTTTTGAAACTACCTTCCCTACTTATACAGGCTTTTCCTCTGCCTCCTCTGTCTTTTTTACACTCTGACTTTCACTCGAATTTTGTTTTCTAACCTTGTGCTTGTGTCCCCCTCTCCCAGAGTCTCCTGGCTTGTGCGAATGCAATCGATCTGGAAACTTGTGTATTCTTTCCCAGGGGAAACATACAGACTTTCTTTTTTAAATCTGCCTGGTGCATGGCTGCAAAAATCTTCCACTGTCATTTCATATTCTAGGAATGAAAAGAGGAAGGAAGGTTTTTGCAGCTTTCACTCCCAGTTTGTTGTGAAGGGGCTAAGAGAATATTTTTGTCAGCCATCCACACTAGGTGGTATTTTTTTGTGACAATGCTAGGCACAGAACTCGTTAATTCATTTCTGTGTTCAATCATTAGACAGGTACTTCGAAATTTTAAGCTTGGGATTTGACAGTGTGCTGGAATGCTAGATGCATTTTGTTAAAATCATATGCTTTGCAATAAGGCAGTGTACATGTGATATTGCCTTGCATTTTTACTATCTCAGCCTTAAATAGCCATTCAAGCTCTTTATACTGGACAGTGCACTAACTTGGCAGTCTGAATTTCAGCTAGATCAAGTATGAGCAACAAAGTGCATTTCCTCAAGTCAGACTGAGCATATGATACAGATTTCTGCTAGATTCAGCCTGGGTCTGGGGGACAGATCTGGTCTACTATAAAGACTGATGAGGCAAACATACTTTCCTGACATGTTTTTGAAAAAGTTTCAAATCGGAGAATTATCTCGGCTGTTTGCATCCTGTATTTTTTGCATTTTTGGTCTGGTTCCTATATGTTCCACAGTTCAACCCACTCTCGAGGAAATATGGTCTTCGTAGCATTCTGTAGAAATAGGGACGTTTGGCCACAGAATATTGATGTGATGTGATTCAGAATGTAATCAGATGTTGTGCTTTGGGTATCTCGAATAGAGCTTATTAGCAATTCATTGAGCAACTCTTTTTTCCTTTTTCATTTTTGTTTATTTTTTGGTTTTGTTTTTGTTGGGTTTTCTGTGCTTTTGTGTTTTTTTTTCCCAAAAAACTCCAAACCCATTTGAAAGCAGATATGTTGGTACTGAATAGCCCGGCTGTAAATGTTTTGGAAAAAGCTTTCAAAATTTTGAGCACCATATTTTACCATTGTGATCCAGAAAACTTCATTTTTGGCATCATAGTGACTATTCTGATTTTTTTTCTCCCAAAAGTTTCAAGCACCAACTAAGAAAAAAAAGATTAAACAATCCCCCCCATTCTAATAAGTCAGAAACTACACAGTGTGGCTCAAGTTGACTTTTTTTCATTTTTGAAGTTGTTTTTTGTATTTCCAGACCATGTCTTGACACAGGACAGACAGAATTTTTTTAATATCAGAAATTCTTGTTGTGCAGGGAAAATACATCCTGCTGGTCCCAAGCTTGAGGATGATAGATTTCATTAGAAAATATTTTGTACTAAAATGTCCCTAAGAAATCACTCAAACCTATTCAGTTCCTTAGTTGCCCCCTTCAGAATTTTTCATCACCAAGAGCTAATGGAATTAATTATGGGCCTTCTGTATGTGTGTCTTTGAGTAACTGTAGAGTAATTCAACATTAGTCCTGGACTAAAACAGTGAACAAATCATCACAAAATCTCCTTGCACAATAAAAGCAATACTAGGAATTAAGACTAACTAAGGCTGGAGGGGGAGCTGGTCTTGCTATGAAACCAAAAAGGAAAATTAGCAAACTCTTCTCTAAAAACCCATCCTGTGATACAAAGCCCAGGCTCACTCAAGCATTAGAACCAGCCTCACAGCCTCAAGGGCAGAAACCCATAAGCGTTGTGGGCATCACATAGTGTGAGCCATACATGTCTTTCCACTGCACAGTGCAGTCCTCTTCTGCATCTTGCTTCTTGCAGTGACAGAAGGGGTACTGCCCATGTTGTACATTTATACTCAGGAGTTTAGTAGGAGCTTAGAGAATGCCCTTAAATAATTTGTGTAGTAGATTTGGGGACACTAACATGGGATTACTGTTTCTGAGAGGTTCAAAGTGCCCCAAAAGTGCGCCACTGACAAATTCTACCCTCTCCTGCACTGGTGCCTGAGGGCTGCAGGAATGCAATGGTGATGGAGAGCTGGAGGATGAGTGAGGAAGCAATTTACCTGGCAATAAATCTCGTGTTTGCTAAGTATTAAGGGTAAGAAATCTACAACTCTATGAGGGAAAAAAAAATGTCCCATTAACTCTGCTGCCAGGGGAAATCAAATTTATATTCAACTGTAGGTGTTTTTTTAATCAATCTGTAATTCTAACTTCAACAAGTGCAGCCGAGTACGGTAACCTCAGCAGAATCTGCCCACTCTTCTCATTTCATCGGATATGTGGGACCATGTATGTGTGAGTGCAAGGGGACTGGAGACCCGTATGTGAGGAGATCCTCTTGGCAGCTAGCATCCTTCTTTGGGAAGGGATTCAAGGCAAATTCTTGATGCACTCTTAGGGATTAATGTAACAGAGCAGAATGGGAAACCATTAGATGGGATATAGATACAGTGGACTGTTGCGAGTGATGGATTGCTGATTTTTCCTGTAATTTGGCAGGCGATCACAGAGCCTTCTCTCAAAAGAGTTTACAAGTCGCAATATGCTGTGGAACATAGGTGTTCACACCGTGAGCTAGCATGTTCCCCCCTCATGCTTGAGTGGGAAAAAAAGAGAATTTGGTTTTGCCCCTCTTGTGTTATGTTGACACATTCAGGAGGTGGTGCCAGAAAGAAATACAGAAGTACAAATCTGAAGGAGAAACAGGCTGATTTGGTCTGTGCTGATCTCCATGTGGGGGCAGCTCAATGGCAGAAATGACATGAGTAGCTTAGGTGTCTCTTCACAACACCACTGTACGCAGCATGGACACGGTTTTTATCTTCTGTGCTCTGCAACCCTTTCTTCCACTACACACTGTGCAGTTAGGTATTTGTCCAGCATGGCACTCCTACCTACAGTGTTAAATGATCAGTGTGTTTTGTAAGGGATGCTAGCCATGGGAAGCAGGACAATCTACCTTCTCAAGCACAGAACACCAGAAGAGGTGGAGGACTGAGAGGGCTGTAGCCCCTCAGCCCATTTCTGTTGGCTGGAACAGCATGTTTGCTCTTCTTCATGACACCGCTGGACCTGAGTTTCTGCAGTGTCTCAGGAACATGCTCCTGCCAAATCACTCTTACCTGAGTGGAGAGGTGGAAAAAGAGACCATGACTGCTGGCAGAAGTGTGAGGCCAGAAATCCAGTAAAGACTCCCTGCTGCAGATTGGATGAGGACTTGGGGTCCGCGTCCAAGCAGGAGGCAGCAAGAGGTAGAGGAGGAGTTGCCAGTGGAACCAAACACAGGCATCTCTGCTGCAGTGGGAGGAAACAATAGTGAGAGGAATGAAGTCGGTATAAGCCACTTCTTGATGCTTGCGAACCAGCTCTGGATTCTACAGAATCAGACCAAGTCATTTCCAAAATGACCAAAACAGCTGTTTCCAGCATTCAGCATTTACCACTATTTCCCTGCATGGCCCTGGAGCTGCTTCCCCTCTGCCGCCCCTGCCCCGTCTTTAAGAATTTTAGTTGAAATTAGTGTTTTACAGCATTTTTTCTTCCAAGGTGATTGTGTTCCAGGTTAGCGCATCTTATTGCTGGTGTGTGGAGGAATCAGGAGTGAGGTAAGGTCAGTCTGCGTTTCAAGGGGCAGGACTGACAGCAGTGTTTCTCTTTGGTCCCACTGGCACAGAACCAACTATTTTCCGTTAGAAATAAGAGCCTGCCCAACACCTTATTCAAGATGGGACCGAGAACTGGGACCCTTCTGGGGGCCGCATGGAGGGTTATGGAGGATTGCAGGTTCATGGGCTAGGAGAATTACTTTGCTTTGCCTTCCTTCGTAAGATTTTGTTTCAATGAGAAATATTACCTTGAGCTAGTAATCTAAAGAGTTTGAGCCAGACTTGCAGCCTCCTGCTCCCCCAATGCCTGGGAGGGAAGTCTGTATACTGGAGTGTGCATGTCTGCAGGATCACATTGTGGGCAACAAACCATGCTGCAGCAAGAAGTCATCTTCTAGCAAGGGTGCCTTGGGCAAGGAAGCCAGTCAGAGGTACAAGCACCACAGCTGCGGGCAGTTCTTTAGCCTTTCTTTTGCTTTGTGGCAAGAGATTGCTTGTGGGTCATAGATCATGTACCCAAGATATAGGGACCCTGAGTGGGAGAGGGATCAGAGAACTGCATGGCTTGTAGATCCAGTTGGCATGGCAGGGAAGTGTGTGGCATCTGCCGGATGCCTCTTGCACAGTGGAATCTGTGGGTAATGGAGACAGAAAGGTTAGCTGGTCAAAAAGGTGTGTAGAATTTGACTGGTTTTCCTTCTGCTTCAAGTATAAAAAATGCAGTCGCCTTAATATTTTCTGATTGTCAAATTGCTAAAGATTTCTGCTTTTCTTTTTTTTTTTTTCTCTCCAGCTTTCCCTCAGATTAACTGATCTGTCAGGAATTCATATTCCTGTTTGTCTAAAATGAACCCCTTATCCTGCATAAGGATCTTTTCTCATTAGAAAGATATCATCCAAGGCTGCTAGCATTTCAGATATTTTTCTTGTCATGAGTGAAATATTGCAGATGTCCTCTTGACCTCGCAGGGGAAAGTACTATCTTAATTGGGACATATATGCCGGTGGATTAAATAAGGAAGCACGTTAGTAGTCTAGCCCTTCACTGGGCCCACCTGATTTTTCTAGTCTGTGTAGAGACTGTGGCTGTGTTCTGCCCTGCAGCTACCCAGATTTCAGGTGCAGAGGCTCTGGGGGCGTGTTCTGGGCATGGAAGTCACATAACCCACATAGATGAAGGAGACGTTTGCGTCAGAGGACTGCCTGCTCTTGTATAGCCAAGACCTAACAGCATATATGGTGCAGGTAACCAAACTGAGTTGAGGAGTCCCTTTGACTGACAACCTAAAGTCATCTGCTCTCATTTATTCTGCAACGTGACCAGGTCCTCAACTGTGCTGAAGTAGAACAATTCCATCTGTGGTAAATGAGCTGGGGACTTGGTTTCACATTACATGCATTTTAATGACTTTGCCACAGCATGTCTTGGCTTAAACCCACCAAGTCTTAAACATCTGAGAAGGGAGGTGAGACTGCAGACCTTTGACAGCAGACTTCCTCATTTGTCCTGTGCTCATCATATACACGGCTGGTATTATATGCTCTTATACCTCCAGTCAAGGAGTGCCTTCAGCAGTCCACATCTCATGTTCTCATTAACGGACAGTGAAGTGGTGGGATGGTTCAGCTGTGAGAAAAGAAAGCAGTTTTTCCCCTGAGACTGTGCCTCTTGTGAGTTACATAATATATTTCTTCATGGCTCATGTATAAAGGGCTTTGTTGCCACATGACAAACAGACACGGAGTTAGATGCTGCCCCACGGCTGTGACCACATCACAGGGATACAGGTAAAACTGAAGGGCCTGAGAGAGGGTGTGAGCCTGCAGAGGCATCATATAGAGCAGACCATAGCTACAGTGCTATCAGGGCACTTATACTCTCTAAGATGCTTGAATTGGTAAGTTTGGTGCCTTGAAATCAGTACTCAAGGAAGGAGAAAGTTCTGTGTTTTTAAGCTCTTATAGCTGCGGGTGCACTGCCTGTTTCCTGACACTGATTTATGCTGCTGGGGAGCAGACAACACTGCAGAACGCAATAATAGAGTTTGGTTTTGTTTACTGACTTTCATACTCTGAAGTGCTCTGAGCAACCTCCACAAATGGCAAATTAAATGTTAAGAGTTCAATGTGTTGCACAGTTCCTTGGGTGAATTAACCCCTGCAGTACTAGAGGCTTTCTGCTTGCAATGCAATCTTGCACCCTGCCCATCTGCTTGCGGCTCTCTACCCTTTCAGCTAAGCTTCTCTGGCAGTTTTTTCCAGAGCCTTGGTGCCAGTAACCTTTCCTTTGTGGGGCTCATGCTGTTGCCCTCGTGGTGTGAGCCTCAAGAGCCCTGCAAGCCCAGATACTGTTGTTATGGTGGGCCTTTGTGGGAGCCGATGTACGGTGTCAGTTACGGGCTTGGCTAGTAAGGCTTTGGAGTATAAGTGTGTCTCAACATCCTGTGTGCAGCAAATACCTAAGCAGAGAAAATTCTACAGCCAGTATGAACTCAATAGATCGTACCTAAATTTGTGCGTTAGAGAATTGCCGGCTGAAGAGAGCACCTGTTGGGCCAGGGTATTAATGATCACGAATCATTTTTACTCATTTTCCCTCTTCCCCCTGCTTTCCCTTGAACTTCTGTCGAATACACAAATGAGGTATCAGAATTCCAGTAATACATTCCATCAGGAAATAAGTTGCATTTATTTTTCTTAGCCTGGTTTCCAAAACAAATGAGTCTGGTATGACCTGCCTGTCAGTAAAACTCCCCCTCTCATATCTTTTAAATCTGTTAGGTAAATAGACCCGCAAGTCATTAAGATAACTAAAATTTTGTAACTGGTGAAAATCAGCTTCAGTGTGTGTGAGGGAGACCCAGACTATTGCCTCAGTGTGGCACAACTCAGCATTTCTACACTGTTAATCTATTAGCTGCTAACAAATGTTCACGATATGCAAAACATTTATAATTAACTGATCATATATTGAACTGTGGCTTGTACTTGTACCATTCACACTTCTTGCATCTCCATGCTAGAGTCACACAAGAGTGAATACCAGAATGAGGGACTAAGGCAACGACCAGAGGAAGGAGGACACATATCTCTAGGAAATGGGTTTGATTAGTTCTGCTTTACATGGAAGAGTTCAGAAAGTGGGATTCACCTTAAGCTCCAAAAATGGTCGTTGAGTCCACTCTTATGAAACCAAGTTTGTTCCCAATTGCAGACTGTCTTAATGAACCATCTCCCCTTATCTTTTGCTTCACCAGGGAAAAAAAAAAAAACATTCAGGTGTGTAATTCTCATGTTCATCTTACTTTTGGTTGGCAACCTCACCAGTTTGCTCATTTAGGTCTTTGGCAAGCTTTAAGCACTAATTAATGTAATGTATTATCATATCTGCTAAGTTGTTTCCGGTGATATTCGACAAGTTCTTATGTTTCTCCTTGCCAGCCTTGTTTTGGATTGCATGATGAAATAATGTATGCTCAGATCAGGCTGTGACTGGGGAGTTATTGCTTGATAAAGCTACTGACTTTCTTTTCCCGATTATTGCATTTTAAGCTGTGTTTATGACAGACTGTCTGACATACTAGACATAATAAAGAGGCTAATAAACAGTATTATTGAAATCATATAGAAGATAGGTCAAAACTCTGAGAAGAAGAAAACAATGTTAATTATAGATGGAAGGCTGCCTTCTGAAAGTGCTGGAGGGTCTGTTTTAAGGATGTTTATCGCCAGTAGGTTATGAAAAAGTCAAAAGAGCACATCCTTATCAACAAATATGTATGAATTAAATTTGGAAATAAATATCTGTTATATTCCTTTATCGAGTTATCAACATAAATGAGATGCCAGAAACTAAACTTTTATCTTCAGTGACATGATGCTTTTCTGTTTTCTAGTTTTATTTCCTTCCTCAAGTTTTCTCTTCCCCTCCAAGGCAAAATGATTTTTCCTTTCCTGTGCTCAGCTGAAAGTAAATGAGTCTTTAAATGGTTTCTCAATTCTTACTGATCCTCACTACTTCATAGTTTTGTAATCAAAAAAATCTCCTCTCAAGTGTAAAGGGACACAGTCTTCTAAAGAAGCTCCACATGCTCACTTAGGAGGATATGTTATCTTTTTCTATAACTTGCTTTTTCTGTTAGCTGTAAGATATACTAGAGATTTAGGAATTCTTTGCATGCTAAAAATGCTCTGCCTTTCACAGTCACTTAATAGTGAGTGATGGCTTGGGCCTGTAGAACTTAATTTTATTTTAATTGGGCTGGATTGTCCCCAGGTACATGACAGTGGGTATTTGTAGAAAATAATTATTCCATAGTTTAGAAATAATTGCACTTCAGTATCTCTCAGCAAGAAGACTGACCTTTCCATAAATGGGTGATTTAGAGGTGCCTTCCTCTAAACATAAGATGCCCTTGGCACTTTTCCATCGAGCTTGGGAATAGCTTCATCAAAATGCTCTTGCAACCAACACCCACCTATGGATGTACACAATTCCGTAGGGATCCTTGTGAGGGTTCTTGTGTATCACATGCAAAAACAATAGGCATCCTCTCTAGAAATGCCTGTAATGAACTCTCTGTTTTGGAAACATGATGATTCCAGAACAGAGGCAGCATTGCTATTTAGCAATGGGCAGGTTTAGATTAAACATTAGGAAGAAATCTTTTACTTTGACGGTGGTAAGGCACTGGAAGAGGTTGCCCAGAGAGGTTGTTGAGGCCCCATCCCTGGAGGTGTTTAAGGCCAGGCTGGATGTGGCCTTGGGCAACCTGGTCTAGTGGGAGGTGTCCCTGCCTATGGCAGGGGGGTTGGAACTCAATGATCTGCAAGGTCCCTTCCAACCTAAACCATTCTATGAGTCTATGATTCTATGATTTGTAAATAGAAGCTATACTCATAATCAAATACTTTTCAGATTCTGTCAAATCAGAAGACAAAGCAAAGGGACATGGGTCTCTGTCACAATTCAACCTCTTGCTGAACAGTTTCAGGGGAGACTATTATATACTTCTGGGATAATTAGCAATAGTTAGAAGCCACCAGTCAGCGCGTAGATTTGTGGATGAATAAAGACATCCTAGAATTATTTTTTGAATCAGTTTATGATCTCTTTTCAGGCCCTTGTAAAACAGAAGAGAGCAGAGCTTTCCTTTACCTACTTGAGCCAGCCAGAAATAAAGCTGTGCAGAAACCGTAGTGCACTGCAGAATAGTAGCAATTACTACCATTCATTGTAGCAGAAGTCTTCTGTACCTGCCAGCAACTGCATGTGCTCTCTGGTGGTGGGAGGTGTATGGAGCAGACAGCTGGGCATAGCTCTTGCCCCACTTCTGGCTTGTCCTGTTGATATGGTGAAAGTTGTAGATTCTCAGTCTGTTGGAATTCAAGGAATTGCACTCTTCTGTGGCACTTCTTCCCTGATCGCTAATTCCCTACTGCACTAGGGCTCCCAGATGGATTTGTTGCACCTTCTGCCATTCCTCCATACTGAGCAGATGTCAGAGGCCTGTTAAGTCTCCTGTGGTGAGTGTGAGATCCTTTAGCACCTGTCTCCTCACACTTGCCTACTGTCATGCCACGTCTCACACATTAGTGCTACTGCTGTTACCTTTCCTTCCCTCGGCTCCCCTCCACACGCTCCTGACTGACACAGAATCATAGAATGGTTTAGGTTGGACGGGATCTTAAAGATCATCTAGTTCCAAGCCCCCTGCCATAGGCAAGGACACCTCCTACTAGACCTGGTTGCTCAAAAGCCTCATCCAACCTGGCCTTGAACATTTCCACAGATGGGACCTCCACAGCTTCCTTGGGCAACCTGTTCCAGTGCCTCACCACCCTCAGAGTGAAAAATTTCTTCCTGGTATCTAATCTAAATGTACCCTCTTCCAGTTTGAGGCCTTTACCCCTCATCCTATCACTCCATGCCCTTGTAAAAAGTCCCTCTTCAACTTTCTTGTAGGTGCCCTTCAGATACTGGAAAGCTGTGGACATCTCTTCAGTCTGTTCCTCAACTGCGCCTGGTGCACAAGGGCAGGAGGAGCAGGGGCACTATGCTCCATAGATTCCTACATTTCCCTCCGGCAGCCAAACCCTGTGGCCTTCCTTGCTCATGTAGCAGATAAGCTCTCCCATTATGTGACTGGACATCTCCCAGCCTGTGACCCCATATATGAATCTCAGGTTTTGGGATTGCACTGGTCTGGGGAGTCAAGCAACAAGCATGCCTGTGGGAATGGTGGCATTAGATGACATTTGTAGCATCTAAACCTGAAAAGCCTTCAGGAGAGGATATCTGAGAGTGCAAACAAATTGTGTTTATACTCTCCAGCCCCATTCACAATGTTTCAAACACGTTATGTATGGTATGGTAACACCCCCTGTAAGTTGTTTTGTTTTGTGTACATGTTGAGGAGCAAAGAAGCAACCTGCCTTTCCCTCCTCTATTTAACCCCCATGATTTAAGAGGGAACCGAACTATGAAATATATTTTTATTAGCAAAGACTTACTTACACCAGCAAGTTGAAAATGGAGGTGTGACATCACTGGACAATGGGGTAGGGACTGAGCTGCTGGTGGGCTGAGACCACTTTTCATAGTTGGAGTTATCCCCCTGCCCTTGACTCTTGCTGGGGGGAGAGCAAGGATGCAGTCTCCAAAATTGTTGACTATGTTCACCTGGGGAGCCAAAAGAGACCGACTGGGCATCGTTGTGATGGAGAGGTGAAAGAGGGCAAGTGTCTCTACAGCTGTCATGAGTTCCCCTTGAAGGACAGTAGCCAAAATGACTATAAAAAGATTTGTTTATAGTTCTGTGGCATAGAGTGGCTGGTTAAACACTGCATATGTTTGCACTGATTGAGAGTAGGGTCAGAGCACATTTTGCAGTTTCCTTCATTCCTCTGAAATGTAAATGCATTTCTTTAGGTGCTGAGTGATTTACTTCAGCACACAAAGGTATTTCCAAAAGGATCCAAACACTGAATTTAGGTACTCGTTGAGTGTTGTTTTTCATTTAGCCTTGTGAATTATACTCCCAAAGAGAGGGTCTAGGATTCTTGAAAGGTATTTATCTACCTAATGATGCCTTAGAAAAATATGTCGTGTGGAGCTACTGAGGTCATGACTGCACATACATCTCTTGGGCTGTGAATAGTATATATTTTTCAGAATGATGTTTTGCTTGCAGTTTATGGCATTGGTGTTTTTACCTTTGATTGAACTGCATAGGTATCTGTGAATTTGCATTTTAAGGAATAACATCTCTTGCCTTTCTACAGTGATTTGCTTTTGTATTTACTTATATAGCATTGATTTTTTTTCACAGAAGGGCTAGGTAGCAGTCACTTTTATTCTTTCTTTTTTTTTTCCTATTAGGTGTTTGCGGTTAAAGAATTACTAATTAAATTTTTTATTAGCTAATTTGTATTGCAACTTAGTTCCACTGAGTTTGTAAAAGGTGCTGTTACTTCCTAGAGCACTTGTATTACACATGCATTCTTCAGCACTTCCAAAGAAAGTACTTGAAATATAGGAGTTAAAAACTGTTAATCTTAACACACACAGAGTAATAATTCCCATTGCTCTGCTTATTTAAATGATTGTAAAGCAGCACATAATGACTGTACTATGTAGATGCTGTAGGAACTATGGCACTGTGCTTCATTTTTGGATCCAGGTATATAGAACAATATTGGTTTACAAAGGTAATATGGCCAGGCAGTTTATGGAGACAGATCCTCTTTCTTTTTTGTAAGCTAATGAAATATTCACAGTTGTTTCTCAGCTACTCCTTTGTTTGAAAAAAACAAAGAATATGGCATTGGTAAAAGCCTGATATTGCTGGCAAACTGCTGCGGATAGTACAGTTCATCACACAACCAAAAGTAAATTGGTGTTATTAGCGGAGGAGGAACCATTCAATGTTATTCGGGTTGTTTAATACTTCCCACATAAAAGCATGTATTTAATTCTTATCTGTGTACTGAACTTGAATTTCACTTGGATGAAACAATAAGTTTTCGATTCTTGGAGGAGCAAGGAGGGGGGTCAGCAGAACGGCCACCTTGGACTTCGGAAGGGCAGATTTTGGTTTTTTCAGGAGTCTAGCTGACAGAGTCTCTTGAGAGGCAGTCCCAAAGGGCAAAGGAGTCCAGGAAGACTGGACATTTTTCAAGAAGCAAGTCTTAAAGACACAGGAGCAGGCTTTCCCCATGTGCCAAAAAATGAATCATAGAATCATAGAATCACTTGGGTTGGAAGAGACCTTCAAGATCATCGAGTCCAACCATAAACCGTGGAGGAAAGCATGAGGAACCATGGAGGAAAAAGACCAGCCTGGCTGAACAGAGAGCTATGGTTGCAATTCAGGGAAAAAAGGAGAATTTATAGCCTTTGGAAGAAGGGGCTGGCCGCTCCTGAGGACTACAAACGTACTGTGAAGGAGAAAGTAAGAGGGCCAAAGCCCAACTAGAACTTAACCTGGTTTCTGACATTAAGAACAATTTTAAAAAGTTTCTATAAATATCTTAGCAATAAAAGGAGGACTACATCCTTTATTAGACAGGGGTGGAAACATAGTGACAAAGAATGAGAAAAAGGCTGAGGTACTTAAAGCCTTCTTTGCCTTAGTCTTGAGTAATAGGACCAGTCGTTCCCTGAGTGTGCAGCCCTCTGAGCTAGTAGATAGGAGCAGGGAGCAGAATGAAGCTCCCATAATCCAAGGGGAAATGGTGAGTGACCTGCTACAGCAGTTAGACATCCACGCGTCTATGTGCCTGGATGAGACTCACCCAAGGGTAATGAGGAAGCTGGCAGAAGTGCTCACCAAGCTCTTTCCATAATTTATCATCAGTCCTGGTTAACTAGGGAGGTCCCAACTGACTGGAGGTTAGTATAGATGATGCCCATCCACAAGAAGGGCAGGAAGGATGACTTCAGGAACTACAGGCCTGTCAGTCTGACCTCGGTGCCTGGGAAGGTTATGGAACAGATCATCCTGAGTGCCGTTATGCAGCATGTGCAGGACAGCCAGGTGATCAGGTCCAGTCAGCATGGGTTCATGAAAGGCAGGTCCTGCTTGACAAACCTGATCTCCTTCTATGATAAGGTGACCCACTTAGTGGATGAGAGAAAGGCTGTGGATGTTGTTTACCTGGACTTTAGTAAAGTCTTTGACGTGGTTTCCCATGGCATTCTCCTGGAGAAACTGACTGCTCATGATTTGTACAAGTGTACTCTTCACTGGGTCAAGAACTAGTTGGAAGGCTGGGCCCAGAGATTGGTGGTGAATGAAGTCAAATCCAGTTGGTGACCAGTCACAAGCAGTGTTCCCCAGTGCTCAGTATAGGGGCCGGTTCTCTTTAATATCTTTATCAACAACCTGGATGAGGGCATTGAGTGCACCCTCAGTAAGTTTGCAGGTGACACCAAGTTAGGCCAGAGGGCTGACCTGCTTGAGGGTAGGATGGCCCTACAGAGGAATCTGGACAGGCTAGATTGATGGACTGAGGCTAATGGTATGAGATTCAACAAGGCCGTGTGCTGGGTCCTGCACTTGGGTCACAACCACTCCATGCATCTCTACAGGCTTGGGGAAGAGTGGTTGGAAAGCTGACTGGCAGAAAAGGACCTTGGTGTGTTGGTCAACAACCAGCTGTGTATGAGCCAGCAGTGTGCCCAGGTGGCCAAGAAAGCAAACAGCATTCTGACCTGTATCAGGAATAGTGTGGCCAACAGGACTAGGGAAATGATTGTCCCCCTGTACTCAGCACTGGTGAGGCCCCATCTCGAATACTGTGTTCAGTTTTGGGCCCCTCACTACAAGAAAGACATTGAGGTGCTGGAGCGTGGCCAGAGAAGGGCAACGAAGCTGGTGAAGGGTCTAGAGAACAAGTCTTATGAGGAGCGGCTGAGGGAACTGGGGTTGTTTAGTCTGGAGAAGAGAAGGTCGAGGGGAGACCTTATAGCTCTCTACAACTACCTGAGAGGAGGATGTAGCGAGGTGGGGGTTGGTCTCTTCTCCAAAATGACAAGCAATAGTACAAGAGAAAATGGCCTCAAGTTGTGCCAGGAGAGGTTTAAATTGGACTTTAGGAAAACTTTCTTCACTGAAAGGGATGTCACACTTCAGAACAGGCTGCCCAGGGAAGTGGTGGAATTGCCATTCCTGAAGGTATTTAAAAGATGGGTAGACATGGTGCTGAGGGACATGGTTTAGTGATGGGTTTTGCAGTGTTAGGTTGATGGTTTGACTTGATGACTTTAAAGGTCCCTTCCAATTTCCACGATTCTGTGATTCTATGGAACTTTTCCAGACAAGCAATATGCCTTAGGTGGATATTTTTTGAAGGAGAGAGGAGACTTTATAATTTGTTTGTCTTCTAAGAAGCTCAAGGAGAAAACATGATTTTTCTCTATAGTGAAACATTTTACAATCTTTTCTTGAAGCAAATCTTCACCTCATGTTCTTGGAACTTAAGCACGGATTTTAGCAAAAGGTATCCTTTTCCAATTTCATGTCCATAAGCATGTTCCAGCTGAGAGCTAAGCTGAGCAGGATCTTTCCTGTCACTACAACTTCAGACACCTGCAGGCTACTCGGAGTCCATGCTTCTTCGGGGAGAGAAGGGAGATGCTCAGTGGCTCTGCTACTGAATCCAGAAGCTAGAACCTATTTCCCACTACAGAAAACTTTAAAATACAGTGGGATTAATAACAGAAATTGGAGAAAGAGGCTGGGAAAGGAGTTGGTGGATGATACCAGGACTCAGCAGCCACAGAGGTTGCCGAGGTAAATGTGCTTGGACTGGAAGCAGGCATGAGAAGTGAGTGAGGGGAGATGACTAGGGTTCTTTGATGGGACAAGTCATGGGATTGCAATACAAACATTACCAGTGTAGTAAAAATACTGAAATTTTCCAGACATAGAGTTTCCTATGACATAAAAGAAATGAAAACACTGCAAATTGTACTTTTTGGATGTGGAACTTTGAACTATCTGAAGATTTGTATGCAGGCTAAATTATCTCAGCTACCACTGAATTTCACTGGCTGTCTAAATCATCTCACACACACTGCTCTGAAATCATTGTTTCTTGGTCACTAGATGACTCTGTGCTGTTATTCAGTCTTCCCATATTGTAATGGCACATTTCATAATGTTTGCACAGCCTTTACAAGAGATGAACTTTGTTTTTAACTCAATGATCTTGCCCTGACTTGAAAGTAGTCATCTAGTCTGTTGTCTGTAAATAGGTGAAATGAAAACTACAACAAGGCTTTTACACTTTAACTCCCTGCCCTGCCCTACCCCCCCNCCTGATTGCTTCTAATGTTTTATTCACTTAATATTGAGCCTCAGTAAAATGGATATATTCAGTCATTACAACAATTTATATCTTCCTGCAGAATCCCATGGAGGTAAATACGAACAAACTTAGTAAACTGGATCTTCTCACAATGGTCCAGTCAATTATAATCATAGCAAATCAAAACTTTCCTGTTCACCACTTGCTTCTTGCTTTGTAGCAACACCTGTATTTATGAACCTACATTTTTAGATAGTTAACGTATTTGTCTCATTTTTATTTAATTGACATGAGCTTACATAGAGATTTTGTTATGCTTGTCAGTGATGTTTTTGTGAGTGTGGTCACTTATGCCCGGTAAAACGTGGAGAAAGATAACAAGTGTATATGAGAATGCTGAAGACTTGTGACTCTAAGATCCACTGTGAAGTACTTCCATAACCCTTGCAGGAGTCAACAATGTTTCAGGAGGAACTGTCCTTTTATACGGGGATGTTCAGAGAGCTCATTTCAGAACAAACAAGTCAGCCTCAGCCTATTCATTTTCATAAAGTTTTTGAGAGGGATGAAAGATGATCTCTGAAAAGAGAGGAAGATTCTTCTCTCCTGTTACACAGATCTGACTCCAGTACCATATATTATTTGTTTAAGAACCAGATTAAATTATCAAAGACCAAACCAAATTTTAAATTTAAACTATAAATCAACAAGAAAAAAAAAAAGCAGATTAGATTATTGGAATCCTAGAGCAGTGCTACTCTGACAGAAATCAATGGAAAATGGAAAATCAAGCAGAATGATTAAAATGTGCTGATGGATCCACAAAACAGATGCAAAGAATATTAGATTAGTTTCCTAAAATATTAAATTAAGCTGCCAAATTAAAAATACTCAGGTGACACATATGTTTATCTCATAATACAATTATTGGTGTCTTTTAATGTTGATCAATTATTTTATATTGTCATTGGTATTAAATCCTGCCATGGGTAAAGAATTTCTCAGGATGTATGTAGAGTTTTGTTTCTTCGTTTGTTTTGTAAAGAATCTGTTACGGTTTGACCTTAAACTGGGATACACTAGGGATCCTTGATGGGACAAGTCATGAAACAAAGTTCTCCCTGCCACTGGAAATCTCAGTGCAGGGGCTCTGATGGTAAGGGTGTATGTTGGAGAACATATATTAACACAGTTAATGCCATTACAGCCATGCTAACTTTTCAAGAGAAATTACCTCAGTGAAAATTATGATGATAGACCCTGCTTATGAGGATGGATGTCTACATTTAAATTATTTTTTTTCTCCTACTATCTGTCTCCTAATCTGTTTAGATTTTGGGCAGGACAGGTACTGTTTCTTAAAACTAGCAGAATAAGGTTACTTTTTTGAACTGAAGTTTCTAGGCATTGATACAAATAAGTGGTGACAAAGACAATGATAACTTCATTACCATAGTAACAAAAGCAGTGATGATGTCACTCACTACCACTGATTCTAATGGCAAGAAATTTAAGAGAAGTGAAGTGCTGCTGTAAGAAATGAAGGAGAAGGAGACAGCCTGGCTGACAGTTTGCTCATGAGATTGCCTAGAGACTGGAAATGAGGAGACGATAGGGGACAGAAACCCCAAGATCTGTTTGCAAAATCTATTTGTGAATACTCAGCTGTTTTGCAGGCCAGAATATTATGACAACCCCTATTTAAACCAAAATATGTCCTGGTAATTCTATCAATGGGAATGATGCAGGGTGGACATAATCTTCATGTATCCACATATAATAGGTTATGCAAAACACTAAGCATGTGTCATCAAAGCAGCAGATAATTCGGTTGCCAAAGTATAGGCATGTAATGCACTTTTAGACACTGTAGGATATCTGAGGCATCCACATGAGGCTGACAGAAAAGACACAGGAGCTGTAGGAGAGGTGGGGGC
The DNA here is from genome assembly GCA_013398295.1 of Chionis minor. Lineage (NCBI taxonomy): Eukaryota > Metazoa > Chordata > Aves > Charadriiformes > Chionidae > Chionis > Chionis minor. The sequence goes on from VZSF01008207.1 coordinate 695,881, forward strand.
CTTCTGGAGAGGCATTCAAGCAGGACATGACAGGAAATCTCAGCTGGCATTGGAGACCTAGGTTAGACCAGTGTTTCACGCTGTGGGTGCCTGGTGGAGTCCTGCTGCTTAGGCTACCCACAGAGACAACTGCAGGTGGTGATCCAGCCAATCTGTCTGATATACTTGTTTGAGGACGGGATGAGTTGCCTTATGGCAGTGCCTAGCTTTCTGTTGACTTTGGAGACAATGTGAACACGTAGGCTAACATCTAGACATTAGACAAGTTAGATGATACCCTCTAATAGAAGCCAGCCAGGCTTAACCACAGAACAAGGCAGGGCACTTTTGTTTGAGACTGTCCAGGAAAAAATTGAGAATTTCCCCAGTGAAAAGTCCTATCAAGGAAAAAATAATGAGAAGTTGTTCTACAGTAACACTCTTTGTTTTTAATATACAGTTTTCAAACAGGAAAATACTGGAGGACTTCCACAGCTGGTCAGTTTTTAAAGGCAGTAAAGTGGGCTTAGAAAGACATTTTTGCAGTATATTCTACTAGAAAGCAGGAAAATGTTAGCTGTGTAAACTAAATAGGATGACAGGAAAGGAAGGAAAAAAAAAAAAAAGAAGTTAGGGTTTTATCCCCTGTGCAAATACAATGAGAAGCCAGTGGCTACCTTTGAGGGATATTTATTCAAGTAGATCCTTTGAGGTTAATTCAATTTGACAACAGTGAGGAATTGAGCCCACCAGTCCCAGAAATTACTCACTGTTTATGTTTTCTACCAGAATGCAAATATTTCTGTTCTGACAAGGTCTTTGTAATTGCAAAGGCTGCATACTTTCAATACTGTTTTCGTAAAGTTTTCTCATGAAGAAACCACCTAAAGGCTATCAAAAATATACTGTATCTTCTCTACAGCCTATTTTCTATCCACCCTTGTTGTGTAAGCATCTTAAATTAGAGCATTTTCTTTTATCAGCACAGATTGGATGTGTCATGAAATAGCTGAATCCCAGCTGAGTGGTGCCAGCATGGAGCATTTACGCAGTTTTTCAGACGCAGGTGAGATTTGGATTTGTGTGGACTCAATACCTGCCATGTCAGCATCCATTTTTGGAGGACAAGATTTCCTGGTTCACAGGTAGTGTATTGCTGCTTCACAACAGCTAATGAGAGTGATGTGATGTGATTAGCACTGGATCTAGTTCATTCTTTGAAGATACTTGATTGCACTGGATATCCATTTTTTAAAGTATTGAAAATAGTTTTTATGACAACCTACATGCACAAAAATGTATCATGTTGGAGCTTGCTTTGATAATGGGATATATTTTTATTTAGGCTGACTTAGCCTTCGGTCAGTACAGAAAAAATGTACCTAGAATAATGGAAAACATTTTAGCAAACTGTTCTTCCACTGCCTCATGTCAGGCATTTGGTAGAGCCTCCATACCTGTACATATACTTTTAAAAAATCAGTTTTAATATATACAGCTAGGATTTTAATCATACTTTAAAATTGTACGTTTTGAATGTTCTTTGTCTTATACCTGTTCTATTAGATTTGTAATAGCTAGTAGATTTTTAGCTTTGATATAAATTGTTTTAATGCTTCATTTCATGCTTGCCATGAAAAGACAGTGAAGAATAATATATCCTTAAAAAAGGAAATTGATCAACATTGTCCCTGTCATGTCTGTCTATAATGTTTTCTAATAACTTTGGCAAGTCATAAGGGCTAAGAAAACTGCACTTCTTAATTAAGAACTGTATTTTGAATGTACTGAGATTCTTAAATCACACCAGTATTTTTGAAAATCCCATGTACGCAAGCTTAAAAGCCTAATTTTAGATTTGTCATTTTGAAAATGATAGTCTGTCTGTATTAAAAAAGCCTCGTCACTCTATAACTCTACTGAAAGCATAATCATTTCACTTTTTCACAGTGACAGATTCTGTGCCACTAAAAAAGTTTGGTAGGAAAATAGATACTTTTCTTTGATTCACATATTTCTTCATAATCTTAATTTCTAGTAAAGCAGTAGTGCGCACGAGTAAAGCTATGTGTTCTGTTAAGAGTCTGTAGGCCAACAGCCTTAATTGTAATATTCTGGTTTTTGCCTGTGACACTACCATGCAAAATCTTGCTGGTAGTGGTGTTAAATATATAGGTTTGTTACATAAACATTTTAGGCTAAAGTGATAACAGCCCAAATATTACATTTACCTCTATAGGCTCTACATGACCTAGGTGAGTGATGAAGACAGAACAGTAAATAAATTCCTAAGCTGTTTTGCATTGCAAGGTGTTGCTCTTAGCAGGGACTACAAGGAAGGGCTACAGGGCAGCAAGTGAGGCACAACAGTCTCCTTTGTGCATTTTCCAGTGCTTCGTGGCAACTCCCCCTGCTTTGGGACTTGCTGTGAATAGGAGCAACACCTCCTTACTCTGGGCTGTGGACTGTAGAGACCTAAAAGCTGCCTATTCTGGAGAGGGGCATGCTAACATGTTGGAGACAATGAGGGAGATTGAAAAAGCAAGTGGGCTGGAGAGCAAAGAGGGGTAGCTGGTAAAGTTATTCTGGGAACTTCTGCAGACACAAAATGTTTTGGTGCAAGTGATTTTGGAAGAAACTCTCCAAATGCCTTCTCTTGCAAAGACTTTTTGAAAGACCTTTCTTCTCTTTCCAGTTTTGATATTCATCGATATTGTTGCAGCTTTTGTGTGAGCCTAAACTCCATATATTGCATGCTTGGAGGAATATTAGTTACTACAGACATTGTACCCAAGCTTCATCCCATTGCTACAAACAAGATGCTGAATAATGTAAAAGGGAGTGAGTAAAATATCCTGGTGCTGCTGTGTTTCAAAATGTTATAAAAGCCAAACTGGGAAAAAGAAGAAAAAAGATGAATTTGTCATGGTTTCTAAATGGGTCATCTCAACTGTTCACGGAAGGTGTGTAGCTCAGTTAGCACATTCAAGTTTGGAAGTCTGTCACAGCACAGCAAGGGCTGGCTGTTCCTGAAGGGAACCTCAGTGCCAGCCATGCCCTCACCAAAGGGCACTGTCCTGCAGAGTCTGAGCTCAGCAGGCAGAGATGAGGGGCAATAGGGTCCAATGACCCCTCCTAATGCAGTGAGGGATGAGCCAGGGCCAGAGTCCGTCCTGGGGATGTGGTAAGGAGACCGAGCCAGGGCCAGGGCTAGAGACAAGGCAATGATGCAAGGCCAAAGTTCACCAAGGGACATGGCCAGAAACGGAGTTGGAAGACAAGCTACAACATGTCCTAGGGATTCATTCAGGAGATGAACTACCACAGCATAGTGCTGAGGTCCACCCAGAAGGCAGGGTCTGGGAGACCCACTATGGCATTATTGGTGCAGACACTGATTTCTCCAGGCTGAGATGAAATGGGGCTCCTGGGCCTGTAGGTGGGGGTCCTGGATGGGGTTGGCTGTCAGGCCTGCTGGGATACCCAGGTCCATGACAATGTCATGTGGAGGAGGCATCTCACAGTGTGGTTCTCCAAAGGACCGGTGAGCTAATTATTTTTTTCCCACTCTTTATTCTTTTATTGTTGGATTTTCTTGGCAGCTCTTTCACCCTATGATTTGACTAAATTTGAATATTGTTGATCTACACTGCAAAAGAACGATTAGTGCTTAATGGTTGTCAAACATCACTCTGTACATTTATCAGACAATCTATTTAAAATTGAAGGAAGCGGTTGGAAACAAACAAGCAGAATAACCATGTAAAGAAAGTAGAGTTAATTAATCTCAAACATTTCCAGTGTATCAAGATAAGAATTTGCAACATCCAAAGATGCAAACAATGAGTTTTTTTCAGTTTCCCCAGCTCTGAACTTGCCACTGAATGAAACCTTGCTGGTTGACGTAGAGTCTGAAAACGCTGGGGATGCTGCAAATGAGACATTTTTAATATCCTTATTACTATAAAAATATGTTTGTTTGTATTAGTTTTCATTCTGTTCCAAGCCTCGTGGTTACTCTTAAATACTTCTTGCAAATGTTTTCATTCTCAGGATTGAGTGTGAGAAAAAGGAGTGTTATTCCATCTGCCTGTCCATGTTCCAGTGACAGTCAGTAGGAATCTCAAAAAAGGCCAGACTTGGTCTTTCGTGAGTATACTGAAATTAGGATACCACGAAAAACTCTCAGTTTCTAAAAGCACTGAGATAAGCTGGAGTCATGAGAATGGCTACAGTTTGAGTGCACTACATTGTGAGTTTTGATGGGAATTGATCTGAATAACAGAGAGCAAAGAAGTTGAACTGATATAAGGCTGGAAGAAGGATGGTGGGATGGTTCTCTTGGGCACCCAGATAGATGGGTTACAGGTCTGGGGGTTGCTCCAAAATGGAAAGACAGAGACATGCCTTGTGGGATGTAATGTCTTTGTTCCTTTTTTGGTGTTCACCAAATTATTTTGTTATTATTGGAAGACCCCTTTTTGATGCCAGTATGGTGCTTTTACTCTTCTTTATGGACCATGATGGAAGCACCATCACAGGGGGCTGATCAGCTGGAACAAGAATACTGTCAACTTTTACAAGATTGGAAGTACTGCTTATCCTGTTCAGTGTCAGATGAATACAATTTGAACTTTCTGATGAGTTTAGTAAGAGAAGAAGAATGACCAAGATGCTGTAAAAAAACCCAAATAAAAATTTGTCACTGTCTAGTGGAAAACATATATAAGCAGGAAGTTTGACTAGCCTGCATGCTGGTGGCTGAACTACTTACTGCTTATATTTCCATGTAGACAGGATCGAATGTCTTATTTTGGATGAGGTAAGTAATTTTTCTCTTCACTGGCAAAAATCACAGAGGCATCTCAAAAAACCTTTTCTGTGCTAGCTCCTTCTGTTTCCTCTCCTTCTTTCTTTCTGTCTCTCTTCCTGCAAGGGAATGTGTGGTCTTCTTTTTTTAAAAAAAACCCTGCAGATAATCACAGTGACTGTGATCACAGTGATCTTCTTTCCCAGTTCAGAAATAGGAGAAACATAGCAACTTTCCCCCCTCCTTCTTGCTGATAGCAGTGCTATGAAGTGAAAGTTTGTCTCCTTTCCCCATTTCCAGGCTTTCAATAGCACTTCTCTTCTGGGTCTCAGTTTGGTGTTTACCTCATTTGCCCCACACTTGAGATAGTCATGGCTGAAATCCAGCAGTAGTTTCATTTTTGTTTCCTGCTCAGAACAAATGGACATAAACTGTGCCAGTTCCAGTTGGATGAGATATAGATAGCAACCCAATAAGCTAGAGGTGCAGAGTTAGCAAAATCCACAGAAGAAGGTCATTAACAACAGCCCAGTACCTTAATTTGTATCAACTTATTAACCTGATGTCACAATGCATTTTTGTTTGTGTGATACAGAATTGATAAGTTTAACATCATAATTTATTTCGGAGTTCATTTTTGTTTGCCTTTCTGTGAGAGGGGATTTCTACTGTCATTGTTTTTTCCATTAGAAGTCTCTTTCTTCAGCTGAGGAACTGTGATGACGGAGGATGGTAATAAATATTTACTGTCTTGACTCCTGTTGATCTAAAATTACATCTTCAGATAAATCTTGATATTTTACACTGTGGTGCATGAGAGGGCTACATCTTCTGCTTTGCAATTCTCTTTCATTTTTAGCCCATCTCCTATAAATCATGTGCTCTGTTTCTTTCTGATTTCTTTCTCAATTTACATCATTTGTTTATAACTACAAAAAAAGACAAATGTTTACTTAGAATTTCAGCTTTTGTCATAATTTCTGTACTGTGTTTTGGCACTTCTTATCACAGAACAAACCCATCGTGCTCCCCATCACCTTCAGATCTGAAAATCTGCATTCATATTCTTGTAGGTTCTGCCGCACCACATACAGGAATATTGGCAGGATGAGAGATACGTATTTGAGGTTGTCAGTGAATCTGAAAACCTTTCCAAGGGAGCCTTGGGGGAAGGGAGCTTGTTCTTAAATTCGCAATTTCTGGTGAGTGGTTTAAAGTAGTTTTATTAATAACTGCAGACTTTTTTAATAAGGTGACAGCTGGTAGAATAATTTAATGGACAAGCTTGAAAGCTTTCCCCCCTCCCCCCCCCCTTCTTCTTCTTCCAGAAACAAACTGTTCAAACTGCAAATAAACACTAGTGGGTACAGAATCACACATTTCTGAGATGTTAATGTGGGTTTTGAAATTTGCATATTCAATTAGGAATGGCGAAGTAGGCATTTTAACCGTTCCAATTACACCCAGTGCTGCAGTCCCGAAATACCTTGGACAGCTCGGGGTACCGCACGCCGCTTCCCACTGCAGGCCAGGAGCGAGAAGACAAAGTGGCTCAGCTGAGGCCTGGGAAGGTTTCTTATTCCCAAAATTTCACTCCAGCTTGGAGTTTAGTAGTTTATTTACCCCTGAAGTAAACGGAAAGCTGCTGATTGCACGGGTAGAGAAAGCTGAATAGAGTCCGTAGAAAAGTTCAGGATCAACTTCATGGACTAACTGAAAAAGTAAAGCCACATTCTGATAAAGTGAAATAAAATAAACAGTGCTCTTCAACGTGAAAGGCCTGCTGTGCTTTCTAATGAAAAGTCCTGTAGAACCTACAATGGTTTAAAATCACACACATTCAATGAACATAAGTCTTAATCCTCTTCCTCTCTGGGACACTAATTTAGCAAAGGATTTAAGAATGTGTTTATCTCCATTCCTGTTAGTTAAGCACTTGCAGCACTGGAATTGATGCGACTGAACTTTGTTTATAAAGCTAAACATGGGTCTTGATAAAAAGAGCTGGATAACATTACTGAGGCTCTGGGCAATCCAGAGCTGAGGATCTACGCAGCAGACAGGGCCTGGTGATAATAAAAACTGGGTCAAAATGTTATGCTTTGAGTGTAACAGCCAAATAATTGTGTTTTCCTTAAACTGCTGTAAAAAATAGGAATGCTGACTGAAGTTGAAGAAAGAAAGGAAAGGGTATATATCCACCGGGATTTAGCAGTATTGGCAGACTCCTGGAATATGCTGCATGAGGTCAGTGGAAGGGAATCCAGGGTGGCTGGCAAGGATGGACTTGGCCCACAGCAAGTACAAAAAGCAGGTGAAATAAATGCCTCTTGCAGATGCAATGCCCTGGTCACCCAACACCAAATATCCAGGATAGCCAAGATCAATGTTTTCTGGATGCCTTGGTTGACAGATTGCATGACATAGGACTGAAGTCCCTACCACTAGCAGCAAAAGGATGAGCAGCTCATGTCCTGCTTGGAGAAAAACCACTCATATGTCAGTGGGAGTCCTGCACTCAGGCTGAGTGGAGCTGACAGACCCAGTGTCCTCTTCTGTCAATTAAACTTTCTAATAATCTAATCCATAAAGGACATCTACTTCCTCCATGCAACAGGCCAAAAGAGAACTCAGCATTTTGAATTGCAAGGCTTACACTGTGGGGCCACTGAATTATCTTACAAGAAACTGCAGACTCTGCAGTAAATCTATCAGTCTAGGTTTACTGAACTGCTTTCTGAAGGCCTTTAGAAGCATGTGCCTGTTTTTCCAAGATCCCACAAGCATTTAATTTAGATAGTCTGAATCACCCTGGTGGGGTGAGAAGGCTAAATTTTAGGTGCTGCAATGCTACACTTAGGTGTCTAAAAGGAGAAGTCTGAATATAGTTCTCAGTATCTAATGTGTGGGTTAGACACAAACCACTATCAGGTTCTAAATTACAGTGCGAAGTTAATTTCAGGCTCCTATCACTTCAGACTAATTAGTGCAAACTAAATTTCCTCCTTGTCAGCTGGGGACAGTAGTGCAAAATATGCCTGTTTGGTATTTGTTTGAACACCTTTCCTGCAAAAGATCGTGGAAGGCATAGACTTGACTGTAGAGACTGGCCAAAATCTTTTCAAGCGTTTCAGCAAATGTAGGAGGAGAGAAATACAGCCTTGGATTAACATGAAATTCCTGATGTCTAAGTATCCTCCGTGTCTCCTTGCTTGGAATGGCAATAATTTACATCTTATTCTGTGCGGGACTGGAACAGCCAGGGAGAGATGCCCAACTGACGTTCAGTGTCATTGCACAACAATGGAAACTTGCAAATGTATATGTGATATGTCCTAGGATGCCCATGATGAATGATGAGTTGGTGTCTCCTTTGGCTTCAGTGGAGCTGGAGAAGTGGGTTTTTTTCATGAGATTAAGTCACCAGCATATGCTTTAATCATTTGGTTTAACTGTACTCCCGTGCATATATATAAAGACTGTAGTTACCCTGTGCATGTCCTTCTGCGTTCAAGCAGCTAGAAAACTGCAAACTCTGAAACTGAAGTGGATTATTTTATCCTTGCCTAGATGACACTAGAGCTGGTTGTGACAAATATGCTATCCAAAAGAAAAGAAAGTATGCACAAAAGAAACAGGAAACAGTCTCTAAGGTTGGAGGTTACAGCTCTTTTGTGTGTGAGGGGAGGTTTTTTTGCTGGCAGGTATTTCCTCGCATGAATGGAGATACGATACTGCACAGGTGACAGATAACCTCAGTGAGACAGAGTACCAGAAAGTCCCTGAGAGATTGCGTCCAAACCTCAGAAAGCACGTATGCGCTTAACATCCTCAGGCAGAAGTGGTCCAAGAAGGGCTCAACTGTATCAACTGGCCTGTCTGAGAGCATCTCACAGAAGTTGAGCCAAGCAGAGGAGGAGTCGCCACCTGCAGAGATAACAAAGAAGTGTTCTGGCTAAAAGGCTGAGCTGAGGATAGATGTGTCAGGCAGTGAGTGAATGGTATTGGCGTTCTGTTAGGAACCCCCCACTGAATATGACTTTGTTGAGATCCTGTTCTGAACTTCTCTCTTCATCTGTCTCTACAGAGTAAAATGAGCAGAGTTCCTCTCACCTCTTGTGCACATAGATGTACACGCACACATGTGCAGTATTTGTAGTCTCTCTTTTGCTTTACCTTTGTGATCATTGCTTTGATGGGGAGAATTGCGCAGTGAGCAAAGCAGTACAGAGGTTTGTGTTCATAGATTAGTTAACTGTAGAGAGCTCTGGTTTTTTGAACCTTGTCATCTTCTGAAAAAGAACAGAAAAATTTAGGACACAGGGAAATCCGGGATGGCTATTAACTATTACTAACACAAAAATGCACAAGGATAAATGAGGAACACTACACAAAGGGGGATAAATTTGTGTGAAGGACATTTTTTTGCATATTATATTTTGGTCTCTATTACATATTCTCAGCATTCCTCCTTATGTGTGCGTACCAGGGATGGAGCAGGTGTTGCCCTGGCACACTGCATCCTGGTGCATGCCGGAGGTCTGCAGTGCCTGGCTCCATGCATGTTGCTTCTGGATGCCCACTCTAACACCTCCCCTTCACTCACCCTGTGCTCAGGGTCACCTCCAGTCTCCCCCAGGGTGCATGCTGGCTATGGGGAAGAGTGGCACAGGCAGACAGAAAGCAAGACCTGGTTACAAATAATCATGATTCTGTCGCCCCAAAAGACTGAGCAAAGCTGATGAACATCCCACTTGCTGCATTTATGTTAGGTGCAAGATGCAGCTTCTTCAACAGTCAGAGACAGGGCTAGTGTGCTCCCTGGTTCCTCTGCCTCTGCTGGCATTTTACTCTGTGCTGTCTTTGCAGGTGGCTTTGGTTTCTCCAAGACAGTGCTGTCACTGTCCAATGTTTCTTCTGTAATGAATTGGAATGTCTCTGTCCCTGCATTGGAAATGCTAGTTTGAGGAAAGGAAATTTATGTCTGAAAGGGTTTTTTTTCTGATTATATCTTCTGTCTAGTTAATAAAAATAACAATAATGATGATGGTGGTAATGATAATAATAACTCTTCCTGCAGACTACACCTTGCTTTGAACAGGACAGTGATTTTTAAGGTATTTAGTTACTAGTCTCTTCTTTTCTTGAAAGCTGTAGGATGCAGTGTTGATGTGAAAATGTCATTGCATGTTATTAAAGGAAAACTGAATTATGGCAGTGACAATTAGGAGAGCCTGAAAATGTATCTATTAAACTCTGTTTTACACTTCACATTTGGGTGAACAGCTCTCAAGGGTTCTATCTGAGCAAAGTAATTAAATCTGTGTCTAACTTTGAGGTTGTGCTTTAAGTTATAAACTTAAAAGAAAGCATGTGCTTTCAGCTGATTCAGTCATTTGCCATTCAGAACAAGCTTTATCTGAATTATTTGAGCCTGAGGTTTCATCCCTCACTTTTTCTTAGTATATCCACTTGGTTTTATTAGCCTCCTCTGTCCATACACTACCCCTCACTACCACAGTACTTGGATGCTTTCCTTGGTTTATTCTGTCTTCTTTGTGTAGTACTTTGGCAGCAAATTGTTAAACAAATGATTTTGGAAGGTCTACGTTGCTGTTTTTACATGGTTGTGAAGAACATCACACCTTCATCCTTATGAAGGAAATGCCATTAAGTTAGGGGAGCAGAATTACTTACTGAAAGCTTCATCTGCATGTTACAGGCTAACTGCGATGCTGAATGCAGATGACTGACTACACCTTTACAGAGGGGACCAAGATTTTTAATTTGACCAGCATTTCAATGGGATGCCAGTGGAGAGAGCCCAGAGTATGCTGGATGTGCCCAAAGCAGAATCTCAGGGCAGGGTCTGCAGCATGCTGTGTTATCTGTGGATGCACAAAAGCAGAAAGCCTCTTGCTCAGATATTGAGGCAGTGGTACAAATGGACAGACACAAAGTCTCTGTATCTAGGTTACACCATCATCCAGTCAAGTGAGGCAAGGTTTGTTCACCAGTGGACTCTGCTCAATGAGAAGCCTGGAAACAGTTCCTCATGGAAATGCACCCTCACCCATCCTTTTTTCCTGCAAACTGTAAGGAGTCCTTACAGGGCTGCGTGATCCAGAGAGCTCTGCTGTAAGCGGTTGCTACAGTAGTCATGGTTTCCTCACCATGCTTTCTGTGCAGTGAAAACCTCCAATGCCCTGTTCTCAGGGCAGTGGTAGCCCTTTTTTCCCCCATATAGTGTTTTTATCTTTGAGGGAAAGTACCTTTCACTAGTACTTCATTATGGTAGTGAACACGCACATCACCAGGTAATACTATCTTCTATTATTTTATAATGCACTGGGAAGTTAAGCTTTAGAGGAAGTTTAATGTGTTCATTGTTAGCGTATTGTACTAAGTCCAAAAATAGACTGCCAACAGGAGTAATTCTATCACTTGATTTTATGATTGCATTTTTGCAGCACTTAATTAAAAAATATGTCTAATGTACTGGTTGTCCAGTATTCCATTTTCAGGTTTTGCTTGCCTGAAAGCCAGTGAGGGGGCAGTTTTGTCTAGGTAGTTGGATTCCTCATGCCTTCTTGACCTTGAACAGTTTGGACAGAAGCATGAAAAAGTGCAGCACCATGTATTTGTTTCATTAACATGTGAACAAAGAGGTGATTATTTCTTCTTCAGCCTCACGTTGTTCTGATGATCCTTGCAATTATTGGCTTGAGACTGGGTTGTTCTTTTGGCTTTATGATGGGATCCCACGTCCCAGAGAGATTCAGGGCCACCCCGAAGAACAACGGGTGTGGGGATCCTGTGGCTCCAAACATGTTTTGCACAGAAGGTGTGAAGAGGCTGGAATCAGTCTGGCAGTCTTCAGAGTGCAGTGGTGAAACCAGAGAGGCTGTATAACAACTTGGACAGCTATCGAGTATATTTCTTATCTCTGTAACTACATGCTACAAATGCTACAAAAACAATCGACTTCATATGAGGGACAGATTTTAGACTGAACTTGACTCTCATTGTACTCTCATTGCATTGTCTGTCTAACTAAAACTTACCAGAAGATTACTTTTCATCCTCTGTTTCTTTGCCAAGAGCCTTTAAATAGCATGGTGTTTTGATGGCTAATGCGTTTGGGTGAGCATGGCACAAAGGACAGGTTTTGTGAAGTTTACTTTGAATTGAAAAGACAGAAGACTTCTGTTCTTGTTTGTTCTGCTGTGTTAGTAAACCCACTAGGTTTTAAATCAAGTGTGTAACAATCGGGCTTAAAAGTTACAATTAAATGACCACTTTATCTGTCTTTTCTGTTGCATGATCTGTCAAAGCCTCTATTTGATAAACAGTACAGCTGTTAATAATATAATGAATATAAATAGGAACCAGAAGAATGACATGACGGTAAGTTTGCTTGCATGTTAATGAACATGGACTAAGTAACTGGGTTACTTAGGAGAGAGTGAGAGTGAAATGAAACCTTCTCCATACACATGATATCTAAACTTTAAAACCTGCAAAGATGTAAATGGCAGCCACTCACTGGCTATGCCGATGGTCTGTGGATGGTTGCGTGCTAGCAGAAGACATGTTGTCACAGCTGAGTCATGTCTGCTTTTTCTGGCTAAGAGTCTATAATGCACATTATAAATCAGTATCTGGTAATGTGTTAGACTGATGAAGGGACTGTGCTTTTGAGTATATTTGGACAGAGATGGATAGAAGCACATAGAAAGCCAAAAACTGTTCTTGCGCAGAGGTATAAATGTGGAGTTATCTAAAATGAGAAACTGATGGAATGGCTCCAGGTTTACACCAGAGCAGCTGAGAGCATAACATGTCCCAGAAGTGTTTCGATTACTGGCTTGGCCTTTCTCATGGATGGGGGAGAGACAGTAGAGAGGGTTGGGTGACAGTCAAAGGAAATGCAAGCAGCATTGCTTTAGGTTGCTTTCAGGCTATATTTAGATTATTATGTGTATTGCTGGAAACATTTGCACCTGGGATAAACCCTTAAAATAACTATGTTTTCTTAGATGGCCAGAAGATGACAATCACCAGACTTCTAATTTAATGGAAAAGCTTGGTGATAGGGAAAAGAAAGCATGAAGACTGAATTTAAGTATATTAGTAACTTGGAAAAATATAGACTTTCATTTTGTTTAAGGCTCATGGTTTTAAAAATCTTTTCTGGATTCTTGGGGCAGGATTGTTATGGTCAAGATATTAGATCACAGAAAATTTTTTTAAGCTCTGCAAAAGAAGTAAATGTAGCCATGGAGATCACTAAGACAAATATCAGACTACTTCCTCAGAAAATAAAGGGGATTAGCCTCAGAAGAGAAGGATAAGTCTCAGGCTCAGAAATCCAGACGGAGAGTTCACATTTCAACATCTGACTGTCTAGGTAGTTCCAGGGTTCTCGCCATCGAGGAATCAAAGCAAGTTCAGACATTTGTGCTGATAGACGGTGCTCTAAAATTAGGCTGTGCTCCAGTCATTAGGAGCTATTTAAAAGTCAGACTTTCTAAGTGTTCCTTACCTGTGTGCATAGGCTAAATTTGACACAACTGTTCCTTCAGGTTTGGGGTTTTTTTTGTTTGTTTGTTTTTTTGTGGGCCTTATAACAATAATAACATTATAATGAGCATTCTAGAAGTTGTTGCATCCACAGCAATTGTGAAAAGGCCAAGAGCCAGTTGGTTGTCAGGGCAACGGTGAGAGCACACTGAGCAATACCCAAGGAAAGGCTTGTGCTGACTCTTGCTTTGCTTCTTTTTAACGGGTAGTTGATGCTCAAGTTCATTTTCAGGGGCTATTTAAAACATCTTGCTGATCTAATTGTCTAAAACTCTGGAAAGAGACATTAAAATGACAATTTTTTTTGTATATTACTTACCTCCCCTTCACTGTAGGAATATGAAATTGTGTTATTTACTGTTTTCACTCTGTATCTCATTCTAAACATCAAAGAGGCTTTTTGCAAGTCTTTCTCTGGAGATCGTTGTTTTCAGACACTCCTGCAGGCCTAAAGCTGGGTGAAGTGAGTGCCATCCCTACCAAGCTGTTAGTCCCTGGTGTCAGGTGCCACGGCATTGCCATGCAGCTCTGTGGGAGCTGGCGGGAAAGCCAGGGCTTTTGGTCCTGCCTGTTGTGAACAGAGGGGAAGGGGAGTGAGAGGAAGGAGGAGAAGGAAGATCTCCAGGGCAGAGGTGCGCTGACTGCAGGCAACAGAAGAGAGGGCAGCAGTTCCCCTCTTTTCAGCCGTGTGCCCCATGCAGCCCTGGGGACCCTGGTCTGCATGAGGGGAGCTGAAGTCACCTTCAGCATCATAAGGCATCGTGCATGTCAGAGCAGTGCAGTACCACTGTCTGACCAGGAAATTTACCTCATCATGAATAGAAGGGTCTTAAATGAATGCTTTCAACTGAAATGACATTTATGCTAGGGATGGAAACATGAAGCAGTCTTTGGGTCTTGTACAGTAACGTGGATGGTAACGGGGATGCTGTGCCTTTGAAGGCAAACTTGAATTAAAGGTTGATGTCTCATTCCAGGTAGTGTTACCTGTTGACCTACTTTGGTCGGTATCTGGCAGCCCGTGACTGCCAGCTTTGTAACGCTGCATTGCAGTTTTTATATGCCAATATCAGCAAGAAATTATGCCATGCACTGCATCCACCTCAACTTCAGTCCAAGGGCCAGCAAGAATCCCAGAGACAGTAACCAGTCAGCTTCCCAGTTACCAGTCAGAAACACAGGAGATACATCTTTTTAACCCATATGGCTGCTGCCCTGACCCCAGAGCAGCTGTAACTTGTGTTTTCATCAGGTCTAACTGCTCACAGTGCAAAAGTGGTGCCTTACGAGGAGAAGTGTTCCCCAGCTCTTCCTCCTGGAGATCTCCCGGAGGATGGGGCATTCCTCCGTGGTGAGCATCCTGCTCCAATTCCCTTCTTCACCTGGGCCTCAGGGCTGCTGTCCTGATTTCTGTTTCAACCTCAACTCTGCCTCTCTCTGTTTTGCTCTGGACACCTGTTTTGGGGGAATTTAGTCACAGTGATCCTAATATCCACCTCACCGTGATCCTTAGCACTTCTGAGTGGGCACCCAGCAAGACAGAAGACCAATGTTTCCTCTCCTGCTCTGGAAAGAATAGATCTGAATGGAGAACACATACAAAGAAGAAAGCTGTTATTAAAAGTTACATGCAAATTATTTTTGAAAGATTTGGCTTTTTATGTCATCTTACCTTGTTTAAGAAATGTTTGGGCATGTTTTTAAAATATATTTTCTCCTCTCTTCCCTGGTTCTTCTCAAGAGCAGTGTGAGTGGGAGTGTTGAACGGATTTGATCTCACTTTAGGGGGAGAGTGTTACATCTTTAAAGAGGGGTGGTTTTCTCCAGAAAGGTTAATCAGTCATTGAAGTTAAAGTAGTGCTAGTGAAAACCAAACTGTAAAGACTGACAGTAATTTTCATGAGGTGTATTAATAGATCTGGTGAAAGAAATTGTAGCCACATTGTAATTTTGATGCTAATATTTGTTCTGCAACATGTCTAGAAAGTTGGGTGAAATGCACAATGGTTTCATGTCATCTGTAGCTGTAGTTTTAAATGGAGGTGTGAGTAGCCATTGAAACAAGGGCTGAAAATAGCCTTAGGGTGATTTTTCAAGCAAAACTTTTGAACCAATCCCATGCCAAGCAACCTCAACACTTCTTGCAATTAGGCTATCTTTCTCATGTGCTCATATCCAGATTCTTAAATTGTATTCAAGTACACATGATGGAAAGGACTTCTAGATTGTGCTTTGGTAAGTCTTCACCCGTTGAGAATAAAATCTTTCAGAAATCTATGACGTTATCTTATGTTCTAAGTTATAAATGATACAAATTGCTCTAGTAACCTTCCAACCTAGGTTTGATTTTTTGTTTTTTAATTTCTACCCATGACTCATGAGTGCTTGCTGGGAGGTGGGAGTTTGGAAACAAACATTATTATCCAAAGTTCATTTCTTCTAAAATAACTTACTGAGAAGTATTGCTTGGCTTGACTCTTTCTTCTGCTTCCTTGTATGACTTCAGCAGCTCCAAGGGACAAGCATTCTGGTAAGTGTGCCCACCGGTGTTAGAAAGCCCATTCTAGGGGAATGAAATGCCATTTTGCATTGCCCTGACATGGTTCTATATTGCACCAGATTCAGAGTAATTCATAGCATATAGCACTTTCCCTCCCCTGTCCCGCACTGAGTGTGTGCTGATGACAGATCCAGGAGAAGAAATGGCCAATTATTTACTATCAAAGTTAACGGCTAGCCTGAATAAAGCATGCGTTAGGATTTCTCTGGCCCACTGTTTGCAAGAACCTGTCACAAAAGGCATTGTTTACTCAAAGGGCTGACTGTCACAAAAAGAAGAATGAGATGGTATGTGCAGTCTCCATGACTCAGCTGTCAAAGTTTTATCTTTTGTGTATACAAGAAATACTATTTGTGTAATGAAGCTAATAAGCACATATCAGAAAGGTTTTATTTCTCTCAGAGATGAAGGAAAACAGTGCTCACAACATACACCACGGAAGGTGGCTTCTGCAAAAATCCATGCACGGTAGAAACATTTCTATGGGAGTATACTGCATAGCAGTGGAAATGCCCAGGCCCTGAAGGCAGCTGTACAAAAACCAGTTTATAGACCAAGGAAATAGACGTGGAGGAATTTACAAGGAGCAGTAAGAAGAGGAGTGCCCACCTCTACCCCATGAAATATCATGCTATAGCAGTTGGTCTTCATCAAAGGCATGTGTGACCCTCTCTGTCCCCGTTGCAGATGGAATGTTTTTATACTAGCAAGAGTGCAGTGAGATCAGGAAACTGCCATGCTCACTGAGAAAAGGCACTGACAGCCAGCCACTACCCCTGAGAAAGGGGGAGAGTGGTGCTGGGTAATGTCAAAACCCCCTTTTGCTTTTGGCCACACCTGCAGAATCCCTCAGTCTGGGAGAGACACCATCTCTCCTTGCAGGTGGGCAGGACGATATTCAAGGCTGTCATAACACAGACTGCTGATAACCCAAACAAAAGCTTAGTAGAAAGGTATGTCTCAACACTGGGACATAGATGTTTCAACCAGCAGTAGAGAGATGTTTCTCTCCTGGCTCTGAAAGGTAAGTTCAAATTCTTTTTGTCTTGAGAACAAAGCACAGCTGTGACCATCCTTGGGATTGATAGCGATGGGTGTGACACCACTGCTTATGGTTAGGGAATGCAGCCAGGAAGCAGGAGCTTTGTGTGCTTTCCACGTCCTCTGGGATTCAGACTTCCAGCTTCTCCTCTGGAGACATCACAGGTCACAAGGTGGGTAAAGAAGAAAGGAGTTCTTCCTTTGTTTGAAGCTATTCCACTTGGCAAAGGAGAACAACCACCTCACTGAGGCCAGGAAGCAGCTGGGGGGAGCTAGGTTTCAGTGTGCATATCTAGTATCTGATGTAAATACAGGGCTATGGCTATAGCCTCCAACTGCCAGTGTCATTTCTGATCTATTACTGCAACATTCCATTATTGATGTGGTAATGACATTTTATCCCTGGTAATTAAAATTTAGGCTGTGTTGCCGCTAATTTTATGTTCTTTTCTAACCCGCTTATTTTTTTCTATTTAGGAAGCACTCCATCAGTGGATGTCCCTGGCTGTAAGAGCAAATAATTTTTTATTTTAATTCCTTTCTGTTTTAATTGTGTTCATCATCAAAAGCAGTACACATAGATACATGGGTTTATAGCTACCCACACTGTTTGTTCTCTGGAGTGGTACATGACTTTGAACAAGTTAGGTAAAAAGATAAGGAACCCAGTGGCATTAGATTGTACTTCCCTGCATAGATAATGCCAATGGAGTGACCTGGACTTCCTCAGTATGTATTCAAGTACAAGACAAAATACTGGAACATGGAACTTTAAATCAGGGTATGATTTTAAATTTCATATCCTAGGCCACAAAATGTCATAAATTTCACATGAGAAGTCCACAGGGAATTGAAAGTTGCAGTATTTCTGAAAAGGTCTACCTAGACTTGGCTTGCTAGTATGAAGCTTTCCAACGTGTGGGGAAAGGGGTGAGCGTCTGAAGCAGTGTTTGTGGGATAGCTGTGACTACACTAACTATTTCACTAATACATTTATCAGCCAGGAAGTCTCTACCTGTCACCTGAGAAACTCATAAGCATTTAAAAAGAGCTGATTGATAGCATCTTTTCCCCATTCCAGCCCTCCTTCAGCTTATCCTGCCCAAGGAGACCTCCTTGTCATGCACAGTGAGCCAAGGGACAAGCTAGTGTTAATCAAACTGGTCTCCTACAGCAGCGGGCAGCGAGTCAGCTTTGAGAATGGGTGGGGGGCGGCTGGAGGGGCAATGTGCTAACAGAAGAGAAAACCATCCAACTCTAGAGTAATCTGTAAATGAGTAGGTTCCTTATGTTCCCTTCTCTCAATGATGGCTCTAACGAAAACATCTACTATATATGAAACCAAATACACCCATATACACATATGGGGGTGCAGGCTGAAATTTTTTTCATTCCTGGATATGGTCTCAATAACCTCACATGGAAGAATTAAGTCCTGTGAAAGAGCATTTGTTATAGCTGTGGGTAATTATAAGGCATATATGTGGTATATATAGGACAGAAATAGTGTATATGTCTACATTAGGGAAGGCTCAGCCCAAAGGATGCATGGCCTTCTCCACTGCAGAGCTGTGGAAGTGGGTGTGCAGAAAACTTAAGGAAACTGTACACTGCATTTACACAGACTAGAGACAAGAGAAAAGAGTAAGTTGGTGGAATGTAGGCTGTGAGAGGATGGAAAGAAACACCAAGGGTCAGCCTAGCTATCGTGTGTGATAGTACCACAGGGAGGAAAGCAGCTCTCTTATTGATCCTAACCAGAGAAGCAGGACAGCAAGGCAAGCAAAGTGTGACTCCCAGCACGAACAGCAGCATAAAACTCAGAGAAAGGCAGATTCTTTATCTGAACCTTTCTGTCTGAATGTGCTGAACAGGCCTTGCTGGATAATGAGAAAATAGGTTCAGATCCTAATGGTTTGGAACTGGTATATTTAATGAGTGAGTGTTCCCCAGCATCTTGATTAGCTGTCTTATAAGAGTGCAGTGGGTCTAGTGTATTAGGCACATATTTTCTGGTGATACAAATAATCATATATTTCAAGGACTTAGAATTTGTTCGTATCAGTACATTTTGCTTTTCTAATTCCATGAAGTAGGCCTGGGATTAAAAAAATGTGTGGCAGCCAGCGTTTCTCTCTGCTCAGAGTGTTTTTCAGGCTCCGTGCTCACTTATTTTGAAATAAACCAGCTGTGGTTCTGTTGTAAAGCAGAATCCCATTAAGGAAGACTAATTGATTCACCTTTTAATCGGGATGCATGGAAGATTATTGTTTATCAGTTCACTACCAGGAACTGTTTTGGCACCTTAATAAATCTACTGAGCAGCTTGAATATGAGGTGGAGAGATGTTTTTCGTTTATCTTCTTATGACATCAGAATAGTTTATGCCTACTCCCTACGGAAAAATAGTGCAAAGCTGTGGCCTCATTTTAGCCTTATCACTTGTGATTGTTCTGCGCATTTTAAATGACAGACTGATGACCTGTTAACATATTATATACTAGTTCCATTCTAGTGATCAAAATCACAGCAAACTTGCTCAGCATTTTCCATTAGTGAAGTGATTACAGAAGTTAATTCACTTACAGCCTACAGTACTACTCCTGCCTCTTTAAAAGTAAAAATGAATGCACAGTCATAACCTAAGAAGAATAAAAAATGATTGTGAGCCTCCACTCCCACTCATTTCATAAGTCTGTCTCTTCAAAATATTCTTTTACTCTCCATCAAAATGCTATTTATTGTCTCTCTCTGTAGATGTGGTTATTAGACATTTCATATATAATACCTCATTTTCCCACTCACAGGGGTTTAAGCTGTCAGCTAGCGGGTTTGAATAGCAAGCAGGAATAGATGAAGCTAATGACATTAACACTATACTGGCATAATAAAAATTGCATTAA
The DNA here is from genome assembly GCA_013398295.1 of Chionis minor. Taxonomy (NCBI): domain Eukaryota; kingdom Metazoa; phylum Chordata; class Aves; order Charadriiformes; family Chionidae; genus Chionis; species Chionis minor. Next base: position 715,757 of record VZSF01008207.1, read on the forward strand.
ATGTCTTGAGATGTAAAACTGTATCAAATACCTTAATGTGAGCTGAGTAGAAACAGTCATTACCTTTTAAAACTATTGTTTTTATAAATGAAAAGACCTCTTATTTAGTGAATTATGCTGTACAATGATTTTCTTTACTCGGTGATTTCTGGTATTTAAAAACATTCAAATATCTTTTTTTTGTCCCAAGACAGTTACATGAACTACCAGACTCCAGTATCCTAGGTGTGTTCAAGTGCAGAGTATTAGGTAATTTACTTGGCCTGAATTTTGGGTTGTTCATTACCTCTGAAAAGTGGGACATTCTGGCTTGAATACTTAAATATTGATGTAAGAATTGAGCAGGTTGGAGTGTTTCAGGTTTTGGAAGTGTTTTTGTCAAATGTGTGAAAAACTGGGACATTTTCAGGCATGCACTGTTTTCAGAAATCACACGTGTTCATCAGCCTACATATCTCCAGTCCAGAAAGGAATCTGGGAGATAGAAGACAAGTGGTAAAAGGGAGGATACCAAGAGCAAGATACATCTCTTCCTTCCAAAATATCCCAAAGGAAGGGCTCAGGATGTCACCTGGGAAGTGTAGTGTCTACTCCAGAGCACATACAGTAGAGAAGACGTCAATCCTGGTTGTTCTGCATCCCACAGCCACTGATCAGCTGGCCCTTCTCAGAGAACCTGCTCCCTCTTCTCTTTCCTGATAGACTTGAAGCAGCTTGGTTTCATTCTGCTTCAGAATGAGACTTAAACAGGCAGATGTTTCACAAAGACAGAACAAATATTTTCATACCCAACCAAACCTAGCAGGATATTGCCAGACACTCAGTTTTGAAAGCTTCCTCTGAAGCAAGTAAGCCAAACCAAAGAAGAGAGAGGACTTAAGTTTTGGAAGTTGGTTGTCTTTTGCAAAGGGAGAGACTCTTTCAGGGGAGTGAGTCCAATTCAAAACCTAACTTAGTCACTCTAGATCACCCTGAAAGAAGCCTGTCTTTCTCCAGTAACTCCAGGCTGGCCTGAGAAGACTAGACAGGAAGGATAGGTGCTTATAATTAGGTACAATGAACACTCCCCAACACACCTGTTGTTATTTCCCAATCCACTAGAGGTGGTATTTTAAGCTTCCTGGCAACATCAGCTACTGCACAGAAATCTGCAAAATATATGCCATCAATTTTGAGACAGAACTTCATTTTAGTGAAGACCTCTCTTTATAAAAGGATAGTACCATATGGCCCAGCATATCAGATCTAAGCTATATAAACTTATATAAGCTTCTGCTGTCTATGAACACCACACTGATTTAGTCTAACTAAGGAACAGGATTTAATTCTGAAAGAATTTGCCTGGATACCTGACTGACACTAACTTTTTCAGAAATGAGAATCATGGTTAGTGATGACCCCCATTTGTCAAGAACTTAGCTCATCTCTTAATAAAAAAACTATCCTCTGTGTTCAGAAAACCCCAAATGAACAAATCTAAACTCCTGGGGTGCATTTTTCTGAATTTGGCAGTAGACAATCCTCAATTATTATTAATAAGTAAGGAGGAAATTACTAGTCTGTGAATGGACATGAACCGATTAGTTATCTCCTAAGCAGAAAGTGATATTTTGTTACACTGAATTGACAATGATCATCGCTATATTTTATTAGACCTAGTAAGTTTTCTTTTCCTGATTAAAATGGGGGGGGGGGGGGGGNTGACTCAACATAGTATTTTTCATGTTGATTCTGCCTTATTTTGTGGGTTTTTTTGTTATGGAATATATAGCTAAACAAAGCAGGAAATTAATTTAAAGACTGCATGCCAAGTCTCAAATAGTCAAGCAGTACTGGGGTGTTCTCTTGATTACTTTCTCACTCTGACAGCTCTATAAAATAATCTGTAGGAGAAAGGAGTGATTTTACTCACCATTACTCCTGCTCCAGGCCCCAATAGCAAACATACTTGACTTCCATGGTGAGTTTGTCCTGCTCTCTTTGATCACTCCAATTGTTTAGGATGACACCGGCACACCCAGACATACAGAGAGGGAGGAAGTCTGATGGGTTACCCAGCACATGAATCACATCAGGGGTCTATAATTACTGGTGCCCACAACTGCGATCTCGGGGCATCCGTACTGGTTGCTGGAGGTGACCTTGGCCCTTGCAAGCCTGTATAAGCACTGAAGAATCTGGAGAAGCAGGGGTCGAGAATAGCACCTCCTACCCTTTCATCTACAGAAAATGAGGGCAAATATGGCCAGCTCTGAAGGTTGTGCAGCTGCTGTCTGGACAAGCTGAGGGCAAGCTAGGCAGAAAAATCTGGATACAGCCCACAAGGGAAAGAAGGAGCAGGGGCAGGTGTGCTTGTGCAGGATGGAAGGGACATTTGGTGTGAGGAGGATGTTTGTATTCAAGGACTCTCAGTCTGTTAACATTTGCACATTTTCTGTTTTATTTTTCAGCTCGTTTCCCATAAATACATTTCAGGAGCCTTCAAAGCCTGAGACCTTGACTGGAGGTTGATGCATCTTCTCTTGCATTCTGTTTGATCTTGGTAGCATCTGCCCAGCAGTGCCCTATGGCAGAGCTGTGCCCACACTGCTAAAGTCCCCCATCCAGCAAAAATGCTTTCTTTAGAGAGGAGGATGACAGAGATGATGATGCCTAAGGAGATGGACTTGGAGGCACTCGTGCTTGCTGCCTGTCCTTTCTTCCACTTGCATGGGCCAAGCTTTTCTAGGCGTACATAAAAAAGCATACTCCGTGAAGCTAAACACTCTACAACATTATTTTCTTGATCGAGAGGATTCAGCTATTTTGATAGGCAGGTTCAACCTGCAGAGAGTCCGGTGGCTCTGTGGAAACTGGGTAGCTTGTGCTCTCTTGGTGTTTATGGTACAGGACACTGTTTTTCACCACCAGCAATCTGATACCTATGTCCTCTCACTGCTGGGCACAAACATAGTCAGCCAAATTTCCTTCCAAGGTCAGAGTCCATCTGCAAGAGTGCTTTTGCTGTTTTAAAGTGCATAGGTTTTTTTCTCTTAAGTGTTTTTATGAATTGAATGTGCCCTAGCTAACCTGCATGTGTGTACACCTGAGCTTTCAGGCAGTGCTAGCACTCTGGTTTTTGCAGGTTTCACTCTTCAACCTCCTCTGCATGCACAGTGTCCTTCTCATGGTTCCTAATGAGAATTTGATAGAGGTGAGAATTCACAAGTTGGTCTACATTGTATACTTTGGCTGGAAACCTTAGCTCAGCAAGCTTCCTAACCTGCTGTTATGTCTGGACCATGCATATACATGCACAAGGAACAGCCAAGCCAAGACTCGCACAGCTGAAGTTGATGAGCTGTTCCCTGCAGGATAAGGAAGATTTCAGAACAGATTTAGTTGCCAGCAAGTATATTACTGGTGATCTTGTTTGAAAAACCTTTTCTGCTGGCAATTCTGAAAATCGCAGCTATATGACAATTGTCAAGGCTTAGGCTCCACATTAAACCATTGTCGGTTAGTTCACTACCTCAGCTGAGGTGCAGCTGCTGAGTGTGTGAGTGCTCCTGCATGGTATCAACTAGTGCTGAAGGTAGCTAAGCAGCTTGACTGGTGCACTTGTCTTTTTGTATGTGGGACTGTTTCTCACCACTTTGCTGCTAGCTCCAGTCTTCATGTCCTGAGTCTGGATGTCTTTTGTTATTACGCCTGGTGCCTAGACTGCACATGGAGTGTGAGAGAAGTTCATCCATCAGGTAATCTTTCTCCTCTGTGGGCTGCAGAGATGGTCAGCTCTGATCAAATAAGAAAAAATAGTAAAGGTCTAGAGAAGGTTTGCAGATGGATTCCTGAACTGAGGTCAGGAGTAACATCTCACACAGCTTTCTGGCCAGGGCTGTAGTGTCAGATCCTGATCTGTGATCTTGTAGGAACTGTTTCCATCTCCCGAGTCTCTGCTGTGGTGCTACCAGCTCACACATTTCTAGGAGCAGAGCTACTGCTTCTCTGCAGGTCCCAGCACAGCCAACTGCCTGCTTGGCCAACAACCCCTAGCGGAAGGGCAAGCCATGGCCTCACTGAGCACCTGCATGCTTGCACTTCCTAGCAGGAACTGCATTTAAAGAAACTGCCTTGGAAGGTGCCAGTCCGCTGCCTTCAGATGTATGCCATGTGGATGTGTGTGCCTTCCCTCTGCTGCTGTCCCCTCTACTTTTCACCCTCTGTGACCTTGCAAGTGGAGCCCAACTGGTGAGACTGCCAAGGAGGGCTGAGTGCTTGGTCAATCTGCCATCATGCTGTCTTTGCTTTCACGCATAGCTGGGGCTTCCTTTGCTCTTCCTTACTCTCTGCACATCTTGCCCTGACATTTGACCTAACATTAGAAAGCTGCTCAGAAACCATGATGATGAGCACAGTACAGAAGTTCTGGCAATACATCCATACTACTTTGTGATTTTATTTTCCCTGAATACTAGAGGACTGTAAAGTAGCCAAAGGTATGGGCAACTGACTGGTTTCCTTTGGAACACTGTGTCTATGAATCAGAGAAATCCTATTTTGAACTTGGATATTGGTGTTGTGAATGTGGCTGCTACCTGCTAATTCTCTACCTCCCTACTGTACTGTGCTTTGTCACAGTGGGACATTTTGTTAATCACTACTGTATTTCACCTGGAGCCCCATTTAATAGGGTTTTGTTGAATAAGTCAGAAAGCAAAACCCAGGTAGCTTTCCAATTTCAAAATGCCTAAATGACATGCACGCTAGCTTAGCCAGCGTGCACTTTCTTTCCTTTCTTCCGTCTTTTTTTTTTTAGCATGGCATTTAGGTTTTTCACAGCACTTAATTTGCCTTCATCAAGAGAGATGCTAATTGTCAATAATCATTGCTTGTCCACATGAATGAACAAGGAGAACCACACTGTATGCCACTGAGGAGCCTGTGGGCTTGGCAGAAAAATGCTAGGCATCCCTTACTGAGGAAAGAAGAGCTCACATTGCTGCAATATTTGGTTTGCTTTCATTTCCTAATTTATCTGAAATGTTTACCGAGCATAGCTATTAACTGTCATGGAGACTGGAACTAGTTCATTTTCATCTCTTAACTCTTTTGCAATTCTGTGCTGCTAGCTCTGTCTCAGGTATTACAACACCAGGCAAACAAAGCGATGGTCACAACCTTCAGTATTTGTTTGGTTGTTTTCTCATGGCTGACTCTATCACAGTACAGGTGGCATGAATTTGATCACGACAGACTATAGGTTTCCTTTGTAGGGTTATTTGAAAGAAATAGCAGCTTTTGGGTACCAAAGATGCTTCTCTTTGTCCTGGACAGCAATTCCTTCTGTGAGAAAGGGTTAATGGTGGAAAAAAGACCTGAAACTTTTCACATGCAGAAATACTTTGAGAATTACAGGGCATTTGGGGTCAGATTCTCCGCGGCAGCCAAGGTCTGCTGGGGCCGGGGTTGCCAGGAAGCCAATTATAAAGGATTTGTGTCTGGTTGCAGCAGCCTGGGGATTTCTCTAACCTGAGCTCAGCTGGCTCTGCTTCCCCAGGGAGAGCATGTCTGCCTCAGATAGTGCCAACACACCTGTGCTGCCCATCCTCCTTCTCACCTAGCTGTTCACAGATGTGTGGAGAGAGTTTAAAGGGACAGAGGGGGAGAGAGGGACTCAGTTTGCCAAAACAAAGCAGCTTCTGTCTCTGTGTGTTCACCACTGAGACTCAGGTTGATCTTTGACGTGTGTCCTATACAGTCCATTGGCATTACACTTATGTTGTCTTTGGGCAAGTTTGGGTTTAATTCCTGAGACCTTTCTGACTCAATACATCTACAACCACACTGTTTTTATGGGCTCAGCTGCAAGCCCTGCTCAAGCCCAGACCTCTCTATAGCTGGGGCAGCTTGGCTTGAAGAACCCATGGGCTTTCTTTTGACTAAGGTCAGAGTGAAAACAGGAAGGCCATGAAATTAACTGAAGAACATGGATCTAGGTATACATTTAAGATCTGTGTATGTTTTAGAAGGAGAGCTCATCTGCCCGTCTAGTCTAAATGCCCAGTTGCTTGGCACCACATCAAACATGGCAACATCCCTGAAGAAGTAGCTTGAGTGATATATTATAGCTTCCAGCTGATCTTGTTTGTGTTTTTGGCTCTAATTAAATGTCTCCTTGGCAGACAAATAATAACATCAATATCCATACCTGTTTGCCTTGAAATAAAGATTGAGTAGCACGCCACAGTACAATATCAAGGTACAGCAAAGCAACATCTCCAAAAGAAAAGAACTGTAAAGAAAGTAGAAGGTTGTTTGAAAACCATAAAAAATATGGACTATACAGGGAAACAAACACTGTGATGTTTAGGACAAACCAAATTTCAAAACATCAGCAAAAGAAGCTATAGTAATCTGTAGGAAGGTGTTATTAACATTTAGAACTGATGGCTGATACTTCAAAAGTCAACTGCGTAAGTGCTGCACATCAAGATGCATATTTGCATGTTATAATTGAAGGTTTGACTGATTGTCTCAGGCAACATGACTGAACCAGTGCTACTGTAAGATCAGGGCCTCTGCTCTCTAGACTGTTTTTCTGGTTTTGTTTCCTTCATGTTGTGAAATTGTAGGTTTGGATTTTGTTTAATTGCTGTTTTTAGACCTTCCCACCCTTCTTCAAGAATAAAAGCATTTTGCATGGCTTTCTGGAGTACCTAGGCATAATGAAGGAACTCTAAAAGTGATTTCAGGGGAGACCAGGAGCTACTCAGATAGCACAAGAGGTTGTACAAAAATTGGAGAAGGGAAAAGACAGACTGAAGATGGTGGGAAGAAAAGATATTTGAATGTTGTAGAAATGAAACACTGGTGTAGGCTTTACACTTCTTCTGAATTTACATGTCACCCCTGAAAGTTCACTCAAGTTAGTTTAGCCTACTAAGTTTAGGTACACTCTAATGATAGTTCTTTATAAATCATTAATGTTTTTTGTTGCTATATATCATAGAATCATAGAACAGTTTACGTTGCAAGGGATCTTAAAGATCTTCTAGTTCCAACCCTCCTGCCATGGACAGGGACACCTCCCACTAAACCAGGTTGCTCCATCCAACCTGGCCTTGAACACTTCCACAGATGGGACCTCCACAGCTTCCTTGGGCAACCTGTTCCAGTGCCTCACCACCCTCAGAATGAAAAATTTCTTCCTGGTATCTAACCTAAATGTACCCTCTTCCAGTATGAGGCCATTACGCTTTGTCCTATCACTCCATGCCCTTGTAAAAAGTCCCTCTCCAGCTTTCTTCTAGGCCCCCTTCAGATACTGAAAGGATGTTATAAGATCTCCCCAGAGCCTTCCTTTCTCCAGGCTGAACAGCCCCAACTCTCTCAGCCTGTCTTCATAGGTGAGGTGCTACAGCCCTATCTTTGTTGTCTCCTCTGGACCTGCTCCAACAGGTCCATATATGGTTATATGTTTTATATAAATACAGTGAAAACAGTGCAGCTCTGGGGAGGTGAATGCACTTGTGTAACTGTAGCTGACTGCAGTAGTTAGACAGGTATATATTCTTCCATACAGATTTAAACAAGTTGTCAGCACAAGGGCTGTATCCATTAAATCCATTAATGTACGGCGAAACTTCTACAAAAGCTGAAGGCTGGGTCACAAGGGAAATAAAATCACCTTAGTTATCAGCTTGATAATATATGTACTGCTTTGTTTCCTTGGTTTAAACAGAGCTAGTAGGCATACAAAATTATTTGACAGCATATATGAAATGCTGAATTACTGCAGACTTGAATCTACTCTCTCAGATGGGACAGTCTCCTCTGTAAATGCCAGTCTGCTTAGGGAGAAATTTGCAGTTGCGCAGACACACAGGATCAAGTTTGTGGATTTCTTAAGCCCTGCCTAATCCCTGGTTTGAGGCTGTGTCACACAGCCCCTGTGCAAACCCTCTGTTCAAGATTCCTTTTCACCTTTCCCTTGTTAATTTTGCTCTGACGTTCAGCTTATCCATCAGCTTCCTGGGATAAGCTAGTCTGAAAGTTCAGGACAGTGTCTGTTTATTCTGGGTGATTTGTCTTTCAAGTGCCAGCTTTGGCCAAACTATCCACAATGGTAACTTTTAGAAATCCTGAGCATTTTCCAGTGCTGGCAATGCGGATACTTCAGAGAAGACATGTTCAGTTTTCCTCTAGCTCTCAGTCCGAAAAAGCACTCAGGGCTTGGTTCTGCTCAGCTCTGCTACATTTCTCCCTCTTGGTTGCTCCTAGGCCAGTATTAAATCAAAGAGGTAAAACAAAATATATTTTTGTCTCATCTTGCTTATTGAACACATACCTTTATCTATACACTTATCTATCTATCTGATATATAAAATCAAGCTACGTCCCACTTCTCTTGGCTAAAAAAAAGGAGCACGATTTCCAACGGACTAAACAGAGTTCATAGAAAATCTGCTGCATTCACTGAACCCCCTCCCCCTGATCCTCTGCCTGGTGTAACAACTTGATTTTATGGGGAAATAAGGTAGGCTTCTTTCTGCCAGTGGCACCAGTGCACATCTCTGCTGTCGATTCCACCCCACTGACTGCAGCAGGAGCCAGTTTAGACAAGCTGTTTCCTCAGAAAGCTTTACCTGCCGAGACGAGTCCCACCTTTGGCAAAGCCCTTCGGTCTTCTTTACTTAACGTGCTTGCAGCTGTGAAGTTAACAGTGTTGGCCTGTTAAAGTGCTCAGCCTTGAAGGGAAAAAATCAGCCCTCTGTACACAGCTTTTGTGAGAAATGTTAAGAGAAGATCTCTCTCCTGCTTTCCGTCATTGCAGCTTGCTGCAGTGGGTTGTAGCTTTTCAATAAAAGCTGCGTCTCTGCGTGTTATCTGCTTGCTGTGCTGTTTACTGAGCTGCTCTTCCACAGTACCATATTTCTCTAGGTGATCCGGGCTGCTTTTAAGCAAATTACTCTGTTCTACTGTGGTGTTTCTGTTTAGGGAGTGAAAGAAATAAATTGATACTTTAGCTGTTTGTTCAAGACCAAAAAAAAGGACTTTCTGGGTTTGTCGCATGCAGGTTTAAGACCTGTCCATCCTAGAATATCTTGTGCAAATCTATACATTTGCATGGAGACTAGAGCTTGTTCCCTGGATAAATCTGAGTCTGTGCCATGTTTGTTCTGGGGTCCCCAGAAAACTGTGGATTTAGGGGAGGCATAGCCCCTTGCACCCACCTTCCACAGGTCCAAACCATGATATCCTCTTGCTTCTTTACATGGCTTCGATGGCACAAAACAGTCACCCAGCTACAAAATCCAGCCCCTTCAACTTGGAGGTTGGCAAGTAACCATGACACTGACAGAAACAGCCCACGGTCCAGCCGCCCTAAGGTCGTCAGGAATATAACCATAGTCTTCAACTACTCTCAACTTTCCCTCCAGCTGTGCTAAGAAGCTGAGGCTTCGCAACTGAAAACTGTTAAGTGAACATCAGTTTGAAGTTTGAAATTGACTGAAGTGCCTTCACATTCTTTTCCCTGAAAACTGGTAGAAAATAAGTTCATAGTCCCTGGAGGGACTATGCAGGACATTAGGACTTAAATTATAACCATCTTTTAAATGTTTGAAGATGTAGGAAAACAAATGAGTTGTCAATACGCAAATAGTTTCTATATGTAGCTTCTGTTCTTCACCCCATATTTGATTCCACAGGGTTCTTCTTGTTTAAACAAGTCCTTAAGGAAAATCTGCACCGTCAGTGCAAGAGCTTTTGCACTTAATTGATTTGGGCATGGTATGCAAGTGGTTTACAAACATCCATAAGCTGTGCCTTTCGAGTGTCTTTTCTCTGCAGGATAAAGAGTTTGTTCCCACAACCAGAGAGAATGGTTTTAATTACACCTGGGGATCCCAGAAGAAGAGAAGAAATTTTCTGTGAGACTTCTTAAGGTCATATTTGCCAGTGAGATTTATCTTGCTCCTTGCTACCTTGCTCAGTTGCAAGGTAGATGTCTCATATAAGGCAATTATCTGAGTTTCTTCCATGAGAAAGAAATTGGCATTTCCAGTGAGATTTCCTCCTATCTTTAAACAAAAAACAGATGAAATGAATCTCACACTAAAGATATTTCTACCTGCCTAATGACCAGAGAAGGAATCTCGATGATTTTAGACTCAGCTAGGTGAGATACTGTAAGATGGATGGATAGGACAGCTTGTCTTTTTAGACATGCTTGTGCTCAGATGTGATTTGTGCAGGTGCATTTCCTAGCCCTGAAACTGGAGGTGATACTAGAAGTTATTTCTTATTGGCCCAAGAGCTCTGGTCCCCATTGTCCCACCAGCAGTGCAAAGGAGCACCCCGGAGCAAGGTCTGATCTGGCGTGGGGCTGTGAGCACAGGGCATTACCCTGGGAGCTCTGACAGACACGAGTTTGAAGGGTTCACTTTTCATTTCAACCAAATTGGGGCTTTCCCTCTGTGTTGGTCGGGGGTAGAAGATGCACTGAGTTTTAGGACAATGTTGATTGTAACACCTCCTTGCTCAGCTGCTGTTTAAAAGCCTATTTAAAAACATTGACAGACAAGGTTTTCTTCTGCTCCTCCTCCCAGTTTGTTGTATTTATAGTCAGCTAAAATATGGAATTTTTAACTCTCTTTCCTGACATCTATAAATTTCTGTGTCAAGTTTCCCATTTGTGGCTTTATCTTTAATTTCCAGGAACAGTAACCGTTTTCCAGGGTAACAGTAGACAGTGGGCCCAGCCTTTCTAGAGAACAGGATTACCTCTGTACAGAAAACAAGCTATCTTAAAGAAACCTCTGTTTCATTTCTCACAGCAGCAATTGCAGGAGTTTTAGTCTGGGGCTTGCGGAAGGGCAGAACGTTCCTAGCTTGACTTTGGAGCTTTCTTTTACTTAAGTGTTGCTTGGATTTGTCAGCTTAGTTTTCTTCATACAGAGAATGAGAGTAGAGAAAAACACACTCTCCACTGGGAAAACTGGCAAACTTGAAATGGGGCCAATGAAAAATAACAACCATGGAGGGCTGCAATGCAATTTAATTGTGTTAATTTTCAGATGATTATGCATATTTTTTTAAATAGTTCTGCAAAGTTCTCTCTCCGCCCAAAATGAGTCTCTTCTCTTTCTTGGAACTTGTCAGAAATAAAAAAGTAAGACAACAATTGTAATGCTGAACTTCCTTAAGCTGTTTAAATCCAGATCTGTTGTCTGGGGAATCACCTCATTTCCTCCTAAAATCTTTTACATTACATCCAAGCCTCCTGGTCCAGGGTGAGAATTTAGTTCATGAGTTATTTCAGACCTCTCTGGCTTGGATCCCGGTAATTTATATGATGTTAGCATAAAGTCACACTTGACTGAAATGGGAGTTCAATAATAATGTAACCCCGTCCACCTTTCCTCTTTTCTAAGCACAGGAGTCAGAGCACAGGAGGGACCGTCAGGAGAGACCCTACTGGCAGAGGCTGCCAGCTTGACCCAACACAGCCAAGAAGCTGGGTGGCCTTTGGACAAGTTGTGTCTTTCTTCTCCCAACGTTCTAGTCCCATTCTGCTTTTCAGACAGAGGCAGGTCTTGGACTCTGCTGCACTGGAAAAGGCTGTTAAACACCAGGGAGAGTCTGAAATCCCATGTGTTTCACAGACAGCTCCCCGTCTCCAAGCACATTTATCTATCTGTATTTTTTGCCAAAACCCAGACATGACTATAGCCTTTTGTTTCATGTTGCATGGTTTTCGTTTTAACATCTGAACTGAGTGACATGCTCATAAGAAATCTGGCTAATCATTGATTGTCTGATCAATGAGCCGTCTATAGAAGGTTGTGCAGGGTAACTTATCCCCTGGGACTTGTCCATGCCCACGTACAAGTTGGGTCAATACATCTCAGTAGATCTGAAAAAGATTGCTGAACATGAGGGCAAATGACTTTTGATTGCCTTTCCTCTCTTTGCTTTATTGTACACTGCTTGTTTGATGAGGTTAGTTGCCCTCAAAATGAACTCTAGATTCATTTTACTTCAACATGGGACCAGCTTGTAAATCAGCAGCCTGAACAGGAATTTCGCTATAGCATCTCTTACATGGTTGGACTTGGAGAGTTGCTGCCATCTCCAGCAATCTGTTCCATTTCAGAGCACGGAGTAACCCCCGTTTGTAGGGACTATCTCCCCTAGGGTCTAGAATTTCCAGGCTTTCTTGAAGACAGCATGTGAACATGCACAAGTGCACATACAGACTCTGCAAAGCACAGCAATCCAAACATTCATTGGGTTAATGCTGAGCCTGTTTCTTGGTTGGCTGCTGAAGGGTGATGTACTGCACCCTGGCACTGGGCAAAGGTGCTGACATAAGTACACCTGAGCTTCAGTTAGCAGAAGAGCTGGAGGTAAAGGATTTGTTTCTCAGAAAGGGGACTTGGAGAGTTATATGATACAAGACATATGTAGAAGAAAACAGATCAATCATATCCAATATTGGAAACCCATTCAATTCTTGCTGTCTCTAAGATTTGCAGAGTTTACAGATGATAAGTATTGGTAGTGGGGGGTCCTGCAGGGGTGGCCTCTGTGAGAAGAGGCTAGGAGCTGCCCAGTGCCAGACACAACTGGTTCCAGGTGTCTCCAAAATGGACCAACCACTGGAAAAAAGCTGAGGCCATCAGCCAAGCTGGTAGTGCCTCTGTGAAAACATGTTTAAGAAAAGGTAAAAAACCACTGTGTGGCAGTTGTGTGAGAGAGAAGTGAGGAAAAAACTGTGTGGGAAGCAATCCTGCAGCACCAAGGGCAGTGAAGAAGGAGCGGGAGTGACAGAACAGCTGGATGGGCAACTGGCAGCTGGACAGGGTCAACCGCCACAACAGGTGATTATTCTGCCTGTGAAACACCTTTCTAATGTTCTTGTATAACTGATGTGTTTGGACTTGTCTTCTCTCCCATTTGTTGTGATTTCCCCTCTTTCATCCCCAGAAGCTATGCAGTCTGTAAGACTCCTCTTGCCAAACCCATTTCAGTCTGCCAAATGGTGAAGAAACTTTATCTTCTACAACTCCCCTTCTCAAAGCCTGTATGTGGTTACACCCCTCTGAAGTTATGCATGTAAAAATGTTTTTTACTACGTTAATCTAGGAATCAAATCTGGTTTTTAACAGAGCAAATCCTAACAAAATCATGTGTGTGAGACAAAAGAATTCCCTTCTGTAAACTGCTCTTGATTATTATTTTTTTTCATTTCAAACTTAATTGCTGTCAATCCTTTTTTGGAAATAAAATAATGTAGAAATAATCTCAACATCCCGGGTGCCAACTTCAAAGATACCCTTGCTAATTCATTTTGTTATTTTTGTTTATTATTTGCTGAGGTGAGGTTTTAAGGCAGAAACCTGTGGTACACCAAGTCTCTGCATGACAGTGAAAAGGCAATGGCAAATGCTATGTTGTTCCCACCACATATCTGGGTGGATAGGTTTATTTCCTGATTGGCAGCTTGAGGCTCAGCATTGCCCACAGTTTAGCTAAGGATCATCTTTTAGAGCAGCTATGATTTTAGATCAAACGTGAAAGTGCAGGGAAACAGCAGGCTTGTCTGCAGGATTCATAGATCTGTCCCGAGTAATATTAAACTCATTGCGGGGGAGAGATGCAGTTTCTCAAAGGAGAAAAGAAGACAGGAGAGAGGCTTCAGGCACTGAGGAACAAATGAGAAAGAGAATGATGTTGTGAACGGTGAAGGCTTGCAATAATCTGCCTGAGCTAGCTTTCTTTACACCTCCCAGTGTAAATCTGAAGGAAAACCTGCTTGCTTTCCAATATAATCATTCCGGCTTCAACTCTACCTTAAGTGGCCACATGCAGGTACAGCAGTAAGGTGAAAAGGTGGAAGAAACGCCAATCATGCCCAGCACAGCACACAGTCCCAGTTCTGTGGGCCCCTTTTCAGAGGCAGATTGTGATATGATGCAGCCTGGACAGAAGCCAGGATGACTCTCCTGATTCGTACTGGGTTCAGATATGCTCTGGGAGCTTCTGCCCCTCCCTTACTTACTAGCAGAGATTTGTTACAGTTGTAAATACCGTGAACTGGCTTTGAATCCAGAGTTCCTTCTTCACTCTTCTCAATCTCTAAAATTCATGCTCGGGAAAAAGACAGGAGTGCATCTTCTCTTCCTCTGCTGCTTCCTTCTGGACTGTGCAGTCCTGGTCTCACTTCCATCCCTGCTCCCTTATTCCTTGAATAAACTGACAAGAAAAAGCCACATACTCCCAGTTCTGCTTCTAAAGTGCCTGACTGCCATGATTGTAGGTGATTACTCTAGGGCAGGGCAAGCCTGGAGTGCCCTGGGAGGCTATCCATAGTCCCTGTTACATATCTGATTAAAGCAATCCAGCATCTTGGCAACAAAGCACCAAACCAAGAGAGTGCAAGAGAAGCAGCTGATCATAAAGGTACAGTTCTTCCTTGCATCAGGACTGAGCTGCAGCTCTGAGTGGTGGCAAAGACCAGCTTCCTGCAGATGTAGATACACATGCAGGAGTGACACATGCAAAGCTGAGTGTGACTTCTTGTGGTATAACTGTTCTCCATACATCTTGCACCAGGAACCATGACTGTTCCTCCTAATGAAGCCACATCTTGAAATGAAACAGTTTTCTAAGGCATTATCCTTAGAAATGGCTTCTAGAGGCAGAGATATGGAGCTCTGGCATGTTGAAGAAAACAAGGGTGATCCTAAGAATTTACAGGAAGACAGCCATGGACTTCACCAAATCCAAAAGTTCCCACATTATGTTTTATAACTTTGGCAACATGTTGTGCCACTAGGGACAGAAGATAAAAATCCCACCAATGCTTTCCCACACAGAGGTTTATTATTTCAGCTAGCCTGTAATTAAAAGAAGAAGAAAAAAGGGAAAGCACAAAGCCTACTGCACTGAAAAGGGAAGACAAGGCAGGACAGTTATAAAGTGCTCTTACTTCTTCTTATTTGATCAGAACTTGTTTGTCTTCCCTAACTACAGTTATGATTTCGTTGCAAAAGTACACACAAATCATCCCACAGCAGGATGCATACAGACCTTGCTTGTGTGGGGAAGTGCTCCTGGGAAAGTGCCAATGTTGTGCTAAGAGTTAGGAATTTCAGGCTCCCCATGTTCTGTTTTGCCTTTTCTGCTTTATCTGTTTCTTGCCCCACCTGCAGTGCTTTCCTGCTGGCGCTGACATCAGCAGGTGCTGGCAAATGTCTAGAAGAAACCAAAAACATTCAAAGCACACAGATTTTGTGACTAGCATAATGCTGGGTTCATAGTAATTTTTCTTTATCTTTGGGTCAAAACGATAAATTACTTTTGGGAATAATATGCATTTTTTAAACATTTCACTATGTACGCCAGTTTCAGACAGATGGTGACATTTTCCTTCATTATACTTCTAATTTTTCTAAGGAATTGACTACCCAAGTAAAAAAGTCAAACCAATTGCAGTGGGCTTGGGGCACAATTTTTTTTTTCTCACAAAAGAACATACCTGAAATCTCCTGACATATTGTTTATTTAGAAGAAATATGCATATGAATGAAGAAGTGCTTATGCTTTTAACTGCATCAAATCAGCATTACCATCACAATAGAGATCCCCACAGAAGAAAGCATTTTTTTGAAGCAAATGTTCTTTGAGCAATGATGTTAGTGATATACTAGCACAAAGTAGATTTGCCAGGATTTCAAACTCAGATAACCCCTCAAGGTTGTAAACTCAATGGATGTCTTTCTCTCTCCATACCTAATCCATTGGATGCCTGCTGGAGGCATTAAAAGTGGTGTAAAATTTTAACACTAAGCTGGCAGAATAATCTTCCCCCCCTCCCGGGGATGTGAGCCTGTGGGAAGGGATAGTAACATGCTCCATACCTGTTGTGGCCTTGAGATTGTAATTGGAAAATGACTTGTTGCTGTGTGAGCTTTGCGACCTCTGCACTTGAAAAAGCAGGTGCCTAATGTCTGAGGAAATTGCAGGAGGACTCCCTCACTTGCATGAGGGGTGCCGGTCAGATGAGGGTCATACTTAGGGCCCGAGATGTGCTGGACATCCCAGGTGCTGGTGGAAATCACAGAATGGATGTGTACAAAGAGATGCCTGATGGGACATGATGTGCCAGAGGCACATGAGAAACGGAAATACAGGCTCTGAGGCTTCCAGCCTGATGTTTCAGTCACTCACCTGTGGTGTTTCATTAGGCTGTCACCCAGCATCTGAGGTTTGGATAGCATTTGTTCCTGATCACAACATTTTTCTTCTCACTCTCATTACAATCTGCAAGAACAGAGAGGCTGGGCATCCAGGATTCTTGCATAGTACACAACCCTTAAATCACTGTAAAATCCATGATATCAAATGACACTTATTCAGTATTTCGGTTCAATAGTTTATAACCTGTGCCTACCCAGTCGTGACCACGGTGTTGTATTTTTGCATCTATATTGCTTCCTTGCCCCTCCTATTCATGAGGAAAGTTACAGCTTAAACTCTTGTTTGATTAACATTATTCTGACATCTGCACAATTCCTTGTGTTCAGTTTATTAGGAGCAATTGGTCTGTCTGAGTCTAATTTATTCAAATACTGTAAAAATAATGTGAATCTCAATGGATATGAGGTATGGAGTTGTTATTACCATATCCACCTTAGTGGTGTCTTCCATTGGGAACCAACCTAATCTAACCTCTGACACATTTCCCAGTTACCGCAGCTGCAGTGATTCCAGAAAAGTGCTGCAGAAACAGATGAATTCCCTAGGCACAAATCTGTCTTTCACCAGCTATTGGGCTGATTCTTGGTGTTTCTTCTGGTGCTTTTGCCTCAAAAAAAAATCTCCCACTTTCTTCTCCCACTTTGGAAGTGTCCAGAGATGGAATCAAGGTGACTAATTTAGGACCTGCACCAAAGTACATCGGTTAGGATGGGATACGTATATGTATGTGTATATATATATAAAAATCACTAACATCAGAACCCCTGCTAAGGGGCTAAGAAGGACTGCTGTTGAAGAGTAGTTCTGTGTGGCAGAACTAGGGCTTTGTTTCCATCTGTGTTATCCTACCTAGACAGGTAATTTTAATGAATCTATTTTGAGTTTCTTTGGACCAGCTTCTCTTCTGTTAGTCTAGGTGTACTTCACTGGTACCCAAAGTATATAAATAACATGATAGAGGAGAGGGACAGGCACATGGTACATTGGTGTCCTTGAGTGTTCACCAAAACATACTCCTTTGGCTCCAGGATAGCACTGTGTATCAGCCACAGCAGAGCTGCAGCTTCTTTGGCAAACCAAAGGAAGGCTCCTTAGCCTTCATGGTGCAGCAAACAGACCAGTTGCTGCAGACACAGTTTCAATGAGCTACCCTTGCTGCTCCAGACACATCAGTTTGGGCATTTACTACAAGTTTCAGACAACACAGATTCTGATGAGACCGTAGTGCAGGAAGCTGAGAGAGATCTGTTACAGCTGATACTTCATTCACAGAACTAGTCACAGCCCAAACGATATAGCTTGCACATATTATAATGCAATTCACAGATGAAATTTTGCAGTGTCAGTAAATACCTTGTTTTGCCACCGTTTTGACCTGACAGATTATCCCATAAGTATGACCAATCTGAAAAATTTGCTATCAGCATTGCAAAGATTGCCCTAATCAGGAAGCACACCTGAATATAAAAGCGCTGAAGTACTGAGAGAACAAACTCTCTGTCACTGGGAGATTATTTACAGCAGTACCAGTGTTTTAGAAGGCATGTTTGAAAGGAAAAGGCTCCAATGCCACTAGTCTGTGGTTCTTTTCTGTGGCATTCTGGAATAGAAATTCATGGAATGGTTTAGGTTGGAAGGGATCTTAAAGATCATCTAGTTCCAAGCCCCCTGCCATGGACAGGGATGCCTACCACTAACCCAGGTTGCTCAAAGCTCCATCCACCCTGGCCTTGAACACTTCCAGGGATGAGGCATCCACAGCTTCCTTGGGCAACCTGTTCCAGTGCCTCACCACCCTCAGAGTGAATTTTTTTTCGTAGGATCTATTGTAAATCTACCCACTTCCAGTTTGAGGCCATTACGCTTTGTCCTATCACTCCATGCCCTTGTAAAAAGTCCCTCTCCAGCCTTCTTCTAAGTGCCCTTCAGATACCGGAAGGCCACTGTAAGGTCTCCCCGGAGTCTTCTCTTCTCCAGGCTGAACCACCCCAAGTCTCTCAGCCTGTCTGAGAGACAGAGGCTTTATTTAGGCTAACGAAATATTTGCCCGTCTTTAATTGCTAAATGCTAGAATGATGCTCTATGAGCCGTGTACATCCCGCAGGGTTAGATAACGCTACGGGAGCCGGAGATGTTTGCGGGACGGAGATGCCATCTAGTGGAAACAGCTGCTGAGCCTCTCCGCAGGAGGAGACGGGAGCAGACGGTCCTGGCACCTCGCACAGCGCTGCGGGCAGTCACCGTCCCCTCTCCACCGCAGTCGGGAGACGCTGAGTCGCAGTGCCACCCGCATCTCTGGGACGGGGACATACAGCGACACCGGACTAGGTCCCCAAGTGCCCGAGCCTTCAATAGCATGGGGGGAAAGTGATTTGTGCTTTCCTTGATTCCTGAACTGATGGCAGTTGTACTGGAAACAAGTCGTACTCTGGGTGCTTGAAAACTGGGGTTGCGGAAGGGGAATCCTGCTGTGGAAAGACCTGGGGAAGTCCAACCTCAGACACAGGGAGTCATTCTCTCCCTCCTTCTTCTGCTTTGTCCCTCTGGGCTGATGACAAGCAAAACAGGTCCAACAGGAACGAATGAAAGGGTGTCCACCTCAGAGTAGTCAATTTTCTCTGAAAAGGTGATAGACAGTTAAGGTCTCTACGTGAGATGGATTTAAATATGGAGACGCTCAGGGTGGCTGAGAACAAGCCACCTTCCAAACCTAAAGTGGAGCGGGGCAGGGGCTGATTTCAGCCTCACATCAGTATCTCAGTATTGCCCCTTTTCTGTTGTTGTTGCAAAGCATATTAACAGCTGACAATGTGGTGCCTGCAAAAACAAGTTAATCTCTATCTAATACGATAAGTGTTGGGGATATAGATGCACTGGTCAGGGTGCAGGAGGGAATATGCCGCCATACGCTAATGGGTAGGAGAGACGTGGTGAGGTGAAATAGCAGGAGCCACTGAGTGGCTCTAGAGCTTGGACAAACTGCCCTGGAGTTCAGCTCTTTCCTCAGCAATCCCCACTCCAGATTAGTCTCTGGGAGGCTGCTTCATCAACTTCAGTTTAAAGCAACATAGGCTTTGCTCTGAATTAGTCACAGAGACCTTGCTCATGCCCAGAGACCCAAGATGTGAGAGCTAGTCTTGATGACAGGACTGTCTCCATGTGATTCTTGACCATAAAACAGGACCAGTGTTTGCTTCCTACATCAAAAGTCTATAGCAAGGGTCATTGCATCAGCAGTCACTGAGGGCTTTGACGATCCAGAGCATTATGTATATATTAGCCTTTATTCCTAAACCACAACTGTGAACGAAGGGATTATGGCGTCCTTAAAGGTTCCTGATGAAATCCAATGTTTAGAGAACAGAATATGAGTTGCTAGTTTCTGAGATCACTTTGCAGATGTATAATTTAAAAAAGAAAAACGTTGCTCATACATTCAGCCAGTTTCATTTTTCCATCCTTTTCCCTGTTGCTGCTCTTCTTTCATCTATAAATAGCTACTTGAGTGCCTGGTCCCAAAGCAGTACTAGAGCAGCTCTTATTATCAGCAAAGCCTGATCATTTTGTCTGCCAAGAGCTTAAATGTGCTGACTTGAGTTGCAGAAAGACCTGGATGCAGGAAAACCAGCTTGGCTCTGCTGTTTTACACAAGAGGCCGATCTCCAGACTCCTTGTGCTGAGACAGGAGTCCCATGTGAATTCTGTGAAGCCATTACAGTGGAAATTGTCCATTTCAGCCAGAGTCTGCCTCCTGACGTTCTGTAGGGAGGGTCTTGATACCAAAAACAGGGTTACAGATCCCACCCTGTGGGAGTCGGAAACTAAAAATTGTAGAGGCATTTTGTGTCTTCAGAACAATGAAGTTTCTTGTAGAACTTGGCCCTTATGTTCTCAGGTTGATCAAGTCTCTAATGACTTCTGCAGTTGTACATGTTTTGATAAGGGAAGATCTCCTAAACTTCTTTGAGTTCCACTTGTGCTAAAGAAAGTTTGCAGAAGTCATCTCTTGCTGCTCACACCAGAACCTCTCCATCACGGTAAAGCCATAGCTCCTAAGGCAAGTGAACTACTGGCCCCACGGTTGCAGTAGAGAGAGTTGGTGTTTCATATGACGCTCCAAACCTCTGCTGAGCAGGAGTAAGATGCCCTGTTGCATAAGATGCTGGTTGCAGCCAAAGGTCTGTTTGCTCTGTCATGTCCCATAGCTGAGCCTATGTTAGAAATGCCACAAGCAAAACTCCAGAAACCAGCTGCACCCCAGAATGACGTGTGGCTGATGTGTTGTCAGCAACTGGCTTTCCCACAGTTGGCACAAAAGAAATGTTTAACTATTAGTATGAGGGAGACTGAAATGTATTAAGGGTCCTAAGTACTGTTCTTCTAGGTGAGTCTCCTGCAATAGTGGTGAAAATTATTTCCGTCCCACTGACTCAAGCAACCAAGTCACTGTCAACACCAGTTGAAAAGAAAATGGTTGGGAAATAGTCAAAGTAGGGGGAAAGGAGGGATTTCTGATGTTGACAACCTTGTCAGTAGCAGGTTATTTTCCCAGAGCAGGTAGACTAGGTGTTTTTATCCAGTTCTCAGTTAAGATCTTTGTTTTGCTCAATGCCTGCTGCCGTTCACAGACTCCTTCTGTGTAGAGGTATTATTTATACTTCACTCTTTGCCTGCACAGCAAGGACTGCTTCTCTCAGCCTGCTTTGTTTGCTTTTGCAATAGCACAGCTCTTCTTTATTCCTTCTGTGGCTATTTCTTTTGGTCATTCTTCTTCCTTCTCTGCTGAAAGTGGATCAATGCTTGGCCTGGCAATAAACTTGACAAGATGTTTTCCAGGTCGTTTATTTATGAACTGACGATTAGCACTTCGTGTGCAGAGAGGGAGAAAAATAACAAGGCAAAAGAAATATAGATGTTGGTTTTTTTGCTCCTCTCTGGAAACTTTAGAGCATAAATATAAAAGAGGAATTTTCATTATTATTATTATTATTAAGAATAATAATACTCAAAAAATAGACCAGTCAAGCCTGATCTGATGCTAATGAAATAAAAAAGACCTCAGTTTGCAAAATGACTGCAAAGCCAAAATGCTCTGCAGCCTAAGTCATGTGTATGATTCTGTCCAGTATGTCCAGCTGAGTCAATAACTGGGAGGAAGAGCTGCCATGAGCCATTGCTTTGAAACCTTAGCAACAGACCCTAAGAGCAAAGTAGTAGCAGTAATAACAATACCCGTAAGACACTGGCAAATTCTCCGTCAAAACAGGCTACTTTGAACCAGAAGCTGCACATGGATGCTGAAATTTTCATGAATCTGGAGGTTTTCAGCAACAGCTGCCTTGCTCCTATTGCACTGCACTTCATGGTAATGTTGACATAGACTAACGCTCTTCACCAACTGGCACCCCACTGCTGATTAGCTAAGGCTTGTTTTCTAGTCACTCTGGCTTACATAAACTTCAAAAACTACCAAATTCCTTTTCTCAGTCTCACAGCTTGCTCTCATAACTTTCTCCTCAAGCCACCTCTAGCACAGTGCTATCTGAGCGCTCTGGAGAGATTGTCTTACCTTACGGATTTTGCTTTGATATTCGTAACCTCTCCTGTCTGAGGAGAGCCCTGTCAGTGGTTACAGCAGCAATTCAGATCCTGCCAGCCCTGGAGCAGCAAGCAAAACAGCAGCTGGGTGGTGCCCGTTGTATTTTCATCCTCAGTCTGTTTCATGTACATAAGTAAATTGGGAAGAAAACATGGTAAATTTTATTCATCAGCTAGGAAAGCAATTTGTAATGAGCAGGGGACTGAGGGGGAAAAGGAGTGTGAGACTTTTTTAAAACAGTTGCAAGTTTTGTTTTGCTTGCTTCAGTTTTGTTAACAGCACTATCAGTGCACTGTCACCAAATGCCACTGACTTCAAAGCCATGATCTGTTTCCTACAATTAAGGCATAAAAATAATTTTTAAAACTGGACACTATTGCCTGCATACAGATATGTGGCTGATGGAGTCTGCTGACTTTTTCTGCCTCTGGTTAGCCCTCATTTATTGAGTGCAGTGCAACCGCACAGGTGTAATTTAAGGCAGAAAGAAACAGTGGTAGTCCCTCATTTGGGGTCTGACAACTTTTTGTGTCTCTACTTCTTATAGCTGTGTACAAAGTCACTGAACTGCATCAGCGTGGGCTGGTGTTGTGTAGGGCCACTTCAGGGATGTCAAGCTGCAGTGAGAAATACCTGTTCTGAAATTTGCAAAAGGTCCTCTTGGTACTTCTGTACCCTTTCTGACCACTGCAGAGTGTATTTTGTGCATATAAGATGAATATTATATCTATGCCTATGTGTCTATGAGTTTTTTTCCATAATAAATTCTTAAGAATGGGCGCAAGATGTAGTCTTATCCTCCAGCTACTGGTCAATGCAGAAGAAAGGAGTGTTTATGGAAATAACAGGTTCTTCAACCTCCAGATGGTTTGAGTAAAAAGGCAAGAAAAAAAGCACTTTTACTAATATGAATCTTTCAGGTCTCCAAAAAATTAAACAGACTTTTACACTTACTATAGAAAGATGAATCAGTAGTTAGTTTTTGGAATAGAAATAATAGGAATACTTCATTCATGTGACTTGCTCTGATCCCTGCTGAGCCAACAGAGCCAAGGAGGAGGACATTGGGAGGTCCAGGTGCTGCTTTCACTTCCCTATTCTTCATAGACTGTGTCATTTTTGGCACCATTTACCATGTCAAAAAATGGAACAGCAGTGTTTTAAGAGGCTCTCTTCACCAGAAGTCCTTAGGAGCCTTAGCCCTGTAGCTGTTAAATAGGAATTTCTCTGCATCTTACACAGTGTTTGAGGGTGTTAATAAAACCTCACCTCTGTATGAATGTTTGCATGCTGAATTATAAGTCTTTCATCATAAAATATACCACCCTTTTTCTGCGACTGCATAGAAGTCTGCCCCTGATAAGAGGAGCAGTAGGCTCCTGATTTTGTTGTTGCAGGACTTGTTCCAAATCCCAGTAAACCAATGGAAATTTAAGCAAGGAACCGTACAACCGGGAGCACAGCAGACCCAGGTACTTAATTACTCCGTCAGTGCTGGGTAATGAGGAGGGACAGCTATTTTAAACACAATGTAGCTACTACAGCGTGGATGGCCAGCTAGCCAGGTTTGCAGGTCTCAGAGGGAAATACACTGGAAGCTGCTCAGGTGAGTTGGGTGTATCTTTCTCTTTAACTATACAGAAGAGTCAAAGAGTTTCAGTGTGCTGCAGCATGTAAAATTCATTTCCAGTTACAACAGGCTTCTAGCCAGAATCTCATCTTTCATGTGAGGAATAAACCATTGAAAGGAAATTACACTAGATGTTCAAGCTAAAAAAGAGGCAGAAAACAATCCCTTCGAATCCAGTTTTTCACTCTGACTATGTATTTATCTCTTTTTGCAAAGCCTTCTGTAACATTAAATTTGTGGGGTGTATTTTACTGAGATAACTAACCACATCTTTTTATAGAGGCTACACCTCTACTTGTAAATTAAGCAGGGCCAGGAAATATTCTTAGCTGCTGTAAATTTGTCCCCTGCTCAGTATAACTATTAGAGCAGTCCCTTTTAGTCTCAGACAGATAGGACTCTCCCAAATATCTCTTAGTCCCTGTTTAGGAGTTAGCGTGTCCCAGAGGCAGTTCCCAATAAATAGTTTGCATCTAGCGGAGTTGACAGAGAGGCCGAGAGTTTGTTAGTACAAATCTGGCTGTTCCATGCCTTTTCTCCTTAGTGCCAAGGAATGCTCCTGGGCACTTTGAATTTATCAGCACAGATGTAGCAAGTGTTTTGCATATACATATGTTGACCTCCTGGGAATATGAGCAGTATGATTGTTAACTTAGAATCTCACATTTGCTACCAAATACTGGCAGTTTTTGAACAAACTTGCTCTGTGTAGAACTGCACTTGCCATTTGGCTCCACGCATGAAGATGAAGACTTCTTTGTTAATCAGGATGGCTTAAAGTTAACATTGGGTCAGCTTCTCTGCCTTCTGCATTTGCTTAATCCAGTCCATTTAGATACAAAGCAGGCATCTGACCCTACCAAACTATATGCCTCGACAGAAATGGTTCCCTGAAGAACAGAGCAATGAGGAACCCGAGTCAGGAGTTGTCTTCCTGCACAACGCCCAAACCTTCCCTTCCCACTAATGCAAGAAACCCCTTCATGCATTTCAGTTTCTTGTGGAACAGTGACTGCTTAATGTGACTTTGATCTCTTTGGTTAACCAGATACAAATACAAACCTTTACGTGAGTGCGAATCTTGACTTCTCACTCATATATATTTCACTTTTTCTGTCTCTCATAGTCCGCAATTGCTCTGGGTTTTTTAAGCTTAGAGAAACATTAAATTATGTTGAGCCTTTACTTAAGCATAGCTCGTGCTTTATTTGACTGCAGTGCACGTAAAGGCATGCCTACTTCCTCACAGGATCAAGCCCTTAGCATGGGAACTTGGGGAAGACACTTGCTTCTCTGTGTTTAGTCAGCTGTGACCAGACTGATGCAAGCTGCATGGGCCTTAAAAACATGGATCTCGACTGCATAACATACTTGAGTTAGCTGCACAGCTTTTTCATGTAGACTGGAAATAAAAGGGTATTCAGGGGATTACAACACTTGTTTGCAAACCTAGAGCAAATCTATCAGAGCTTTCATCAAAAAGTTTGTGGGTTTCATATCAATTACTTGAGAAATAACAAATAAGCAGCAAGCAAAAGACAGCCCCATCACTTAAGCAGAAATAATCTGTTAGCAATACAAAGTGGATTTGGAGGCAGCATCATAAATATACTGGACCAGATCATTAAATTAGAGATAGCTCTTTGCAGAAGGCCCGAACATTGAATGATCCTGTTTACAGTCCTCCTTCCAGAAGTTTATGACTCATTTTGTAGTAAAATGGATTATTCTTACACTTAGAGCAACACAAATCATAATGGTGGATTGTGAACTGGGACTGTTTCACTTTAGGTAAAGATGTTATGTAATTCAGAGCAGGGGGATTAGCATTAAGAGGTATAGTCAGCTTGGTTTTATGACTCTTCCGATATGTCTGTCCCCTTCCCTGTTTCTCTCTCCCAGGGGAGATAGGAGTTGTCTCAGTCTGTCTTTAAGTTCTCCAGACTGCTTTGCTAGTGCAATAACTTTCTCAATGTGTACCAACATGTATTGTTTTATTTTCTCAATTTAATCTTTGCAAACCATTAAAATCTCTAAGTGTGATTTGTACAAGGTAGGTCCCATTCCATCTAACTTTTGCCAACTACCAGTTAAGCTACTAGACTAGGCTGGTAAATTTCTGCTGAAGTAGATGTCTAAATTAGTTGGAGTGGATTGCCCCTTGGAGTTCTTTGTCTGCATTGTCTCTGGAGAGAGCAAAGATCACCAGTTTACACAGTTAATTGGGTATTTTAGGTAAGATGGATCCACTCTGGTATGGACTGTGAGGAGAAATTGCTCGGTCTCCTTGCTTGCACTTTGCTAGGGTGGTGACACATCCCCATGGTTCACCTTTCCAAAATGTCCGTGGAGCTGTCTGATCTCCAGAGACCGTCAGCAACGGTGCTCTACTTTGTAAATGAAGACTTGATGCTCAGCCCCTTTGAAAACTAGCTGTATAATACTCTGAATTCTACTTTTCAGTTTAGGTTCCTGGCACGTGAACCCAAAGGTGAGCTCTAAAAGTAATGAGACCATAAAAAGAAACAGACGCTTCAGAAGTGCTGGCCTTAAACTCTATCTGTTCTCTCCATCTGCAGTTGTCAGACAGCTAAATTGGAGTTTATCAAGTGTTTTGAAATCTTGACTACATGTGCTACAGCCAAGTAGTTTCATCTTCATTCTCACATATCTTTGGATTTCTATTAATTATCTTCCTGTGTATTAGCTACAAACTGCTGTGCCCTGTCCTGGCAAGTATACTAACAAGGTTATATGCCTCGGCTTAGCAAGCTCTCTTGTTTGCAGGTGATGTACCTCATGCAAAATACATTGCTTCAGTCCTAATACCATGAGATGTAATCAGGAGTTGGTCAAGGAACGATTTACCATGGTTGGAGCTGTGCATGTTGGGAGGAGCAGCCAGAATATCTGAATTTTTTACTCCTGAAGTATCTCTCGCTGGCCAAGCTCTTTATTAAAAGGAATAAGCACAATGTCTAAGAGGTCAGCCTGCTGTCAAACTGGTCCTTGGAGGGAAGGTTTGGGTTTTTGCTTGAGATAACAGTGAGCTTGACAACAGCAGGATCATTCTGAGTGTCGAGGCTTGTCCACGCTTGCACTTGAGATCTAGGACTTGGGTAGCATAACTCTCGTTGAGGAATTTCTACGTTTTTGTTCCTGGCCATAATATGATTGAGTGAAAATGAATTTTTTTCAACTGATTGTAAGAATCATCAGTCTATGAAAGTACCATTCAACAGTAAGTTACTGTAATTGTTTTCTGGCAATGAAAGCTTGATTTCTCTATTATTTTTTTTTTTAATATCGGAGATAGCCAACTTTCATAAGAAGTCTCACTTTGTAGTAACTGTGATATTAATTTCTAAAACCAAACTGGTTAGTTTTTTAATTTGAAATCAGAAAATTATTATATAGCTGCATGACCTCACTGATTAGTCTAGAATTGCCTGCTTCTTAAAACCAGCATTTAAAATAAGGAAATAGCCTACTGTTTCTCTGGTTTTCCAATGAATTACTTGCACTTCTTTAGACAATGGAGGAGATTAAGTGGCAACCTTAAGTAATGAATATTATTCATCATTTCTCTGTCTAAAGCTGAAATTATCTCCCTGAATCTTTGCTATCCAGGCTGTGATTTAGCAAGTCATTTAAGCATGTTGATAATGTTTAAATATGCAAGAAAGAATCAGTTTATTGACTGAAGTCCTCACTAATTCTGGGCTCCATACAAGAGAGACTATTGAAGAATTCTAACTAGTTTTCATCAAAGAAAACCACAGTGTTATTTTAATTTCAATTTATATATAAATAATAGCAGAAGAATGACTAAATAAACATGTTCCTTCATCATCCAGGGAAATTATAAATTGTACATCATTCAGATAAAATTGCTTCTATAACAGTTGAAAGTAGTCTAGGTATAGGTCTTGATGAAACAGTGACGTGAAACCCAGACATAAAAGGTGAGAAAATACCGGAAAGGAAATTATAACTTAAACATTTTGCATCAAAAAAAAAAAAAGAAAATTCTAAATGGGTGTTCAGTGCATAAAAAAAGCACTTGATAAATGCTTAAATGAGTTAAAGGAGCTTCCCTATTAAAGAGGAATTTTTTGCTAAATTCAGTAACTATTCTTAACATAGAAGTGACAGTTCACTGAGCAACAGAGCAATCACTTTTCCTACTATACACAGTAAACAAAGGAAATGCATCTGAAGCTGTGACCCTTGCCCTAAAAACCTTGTACCCCTCCCAATATCATTAATCTGTCCTTTACTGATTTCAGGAAGTGGTAACATTTGTTGAAGAGATTTACGTATTAGTCAGAACATGCAACTGCCAGACATGCTCTGGGATAAATATGATTCTCTGAACATCCAGAAGATGGCATAGATGTAGCAAGCCTGGTGTGGGGAAGCCTTTAAATGCCATTATAGCGGGAGGCGGGGGGGCGGGAAGAGGAAGAAAAAAAAAAAGGAGGGGAAAACTTCACTTAACTTCCCCTGTACTCAGCAGGGCTACCCCAGAATATATCAATATATAGAGAAAAGGGACAGAGTAACCACTTTGTGAGGAAAAGTGTGAGGACCTTCACTTGCTGAGCTATGGGCAGTGCCCAGGAGGGGATGGAGCCTCTTGCAAAGGCTGGAGCCCGCAGATAGCAAAGGGCAGTGAGGTGGCTTGGAGAGGCTTCAAGGGTGAATGGGGCTGAAGAAAAAATGTAGGTTACCTGTGAGGAAAACACAGTGTTAGGGAGGCCCACTTGCTGCTCACTAGCTTCTGACAGAAAAGGCTTTGAAAGGAAAGGTAATTTCTTTGGATGTTATTAAGGTGTTATAAATGTGGATTATTGTAATAATTTTTTATTATATGTTAATAAAGGGTATTATTAAATTAAGTTGGATCTTACTAGGTCTACTGCTCTTATCTTTTTTGCATTGACAAGGAGATGGAGCAGGTATATGTTTTCAGTGTTTCTAGTCTCCATTATTCAGAAAAGTTAGAAAAAAAAAAGCAACTGAGTGACTCCTCTGATGATGTTATCAATGTGGAACTAGCACAGAGGCAAAATGAAAAGATCTGACTGAAAGAGCTTTCAGCATAAAATGTAATTATAGGCAGTGCACTACTGAGAGCTTAATACTATAGCCTGTGACCATTGTCACACTCTATTATGCCATTGTGTCCAAAATGGAGGAAAATATTGGTCACATACCGAGGCTGAAAGCAGTGGTGATGACAACTTACAGATGGTGAAAGACACTACTGAATCCTAAGACTTCCTGAAGTCCCACAAAGGTGTTTCCTTCTGCCATTGCAATGTCTGTTCTCACATCAAAAGGAAACTCATGCTATGACTGGGGTGAGAAGAGTCTGGAATTAAGAATTCAATAGGGAAATTCTGCTTGTTGCAACATGGTCTATTGGGTGGCTCTTTCACTCATGAGAAACATCCCTTTGATAGAGCCATCTTGGATACAGAGATCTGTGAAGACACGTCAAGAAGTAAATATTTTGAAAGTTGGAACAATTATTAATATGGTTGAATGCAAACCCATGTTTTTCAAACTGTGGTAAGAATTACTCTGAATCATCAGGGAAAAGGTGCTATTTCATCAAGTCTTGCATCATCTTTTGTATGGGGTCAAGACTGGACACCCACCTCTGTGGACCTCAGGTTGAGATGTGTCTCAGAAGGCGTGAAAGAAAGCAAAGATGGGGCTTTCAATTTGTCTAAGAAGTAGCAAAGTCTTCTGTCCCCCATCCTTTTTTCACACAATCACAAGTGTAGCTCTTTGCTGTGTGTAACAATGAGAGAAATAAATGAACAAGAGATGGTTTAGTGGTAAGAGAGTGGACTACATGTCTCAAAAACTGCTTTCTGCTCTGATACCAGCATTGTGTAGGAGCAGGGACAAGTCACCTAGGGTTGGAGTCATGCAACAGGACAAGTACCACAGTCTAGGTTGCCCCCAAAGACTCTCTGTTGAAGCCTGCCCTTAGAGATGCTCACATTTCTTACAGAAGTGCTCCCTTGGTGCTCAAAGGTCCTGTGCAGTCTTGACAGGTCTGAGCAGTTATCCCATGGCTAAGCCCTGCTGGCATTCACAGGTGGGCTGTTTCCAAACTCTTCTCACCTGTGATCTGCTTGATCTGACAGGCCTTCCTACTACACCCCTCGCAGATTGGGCTCCAGCCAAAACCAGGCTGGCACGAAGGTGCTTATTTTGTAGCCAATAGCTCAAGGTCACCCACAATGAAACATTTCATTTAGGATGGTCTGCCGGGAAATCGAAAAACATCAGGAAAATAAAGCATTCCCTACAGAAATATGATGTTAGTAGAAAAATGCCAACCAGCTCTCCTGATACATGGTGTCAAAGATACTTAGACCCCAATCTTTTTTATGACCTGTAGCATTTTCTGTGGCAAATAATTAAAAATACTGCTCGATAGAAAAGGAGCCAGTCTAGTTTAAGGTGAAACCACAGTTCCTGTGAAGAAAGAAAAAGAAAGAAGAAAGCTTTTTCTTCTTTTCTGCCTTTTAGTAGCAAATCTCCTGCTCTGAAATATAATTTCCTTCTTGGTGACTCGAGCATCACCTTAAAGCACAACAATAGGAGTATCTTCTAAAAAGCATAGCATAATTTTCAAGCTAGGATACCAGTGTCAGACGACTCTTCCAAAATCAAAGTCTACTCTGTCTTGCTCTGTCATTAATACTGAAGCTTTCACTGTGGGATCAGTCTATTTGTTAGTAACACTACTTGTTACTAAACAGATTATAGATTCTGAGCCGAGAATAAAGAATTGTTTATAATTAGAGTTGCAAAACCTGTTTCTATATTCAGGAGGCATAAATGCAGTGTTTGTTTCACAGAAGACGAAACAAATTTCCACTGCTATGTCCAAATGGCATTGAGCTGGCAGTTCTAGAGATAATTAGCCACAAATAATTATAAAATCCTTCTAATTCTGAGATTACGCTGTACTTCTTTCTCTTTTATTGCTTTGTCCAGAGTTCTTATGTATAAAAGACTCTTCAGTTCATTATCTTGGAGCTAGCATAAAATTAAATGCCAATAAGTTAAAGACATAATTATGAAATAAAACTTAATTAATGGCCACATTCCAGCAAATCATATAGTTTCTTTCATGTAAATGTAGCTGGCCTTATAGAAGTCTCAGGCTGATCTATAACATTCCTTGGCACATTCTGGCTTAGACCAATTGCTGTGTGTTCGCTTTGGTGTTTACAGCTTGATTAACTGAGAGATTAACAGTCTTTACAACCTTTTTCTTCTAATGTTGGTTATTGACTTATATTAAAGTTTCATCAAAATTAAATGTCAGTTCAGAGTTCTCCCTAAATATGCCTTCAACAAACCTATAGATAAATTGCACGTGTGCAAAATACCTCAATGAAGCCATTCAAGTAGCTCTGAAATGAACATGGTAGGACTCATACAGCTTCAGGACAAGAACCACCATGTTTGTTCTGCTCCTCATGGACAATCACACAACTGACTTGGGCTAGCTTGAAGAAGGGCAGTTTAAAATAACCTGATGAAGAACTACCTGTGATTCAAGGCAAAGTCACAATCTCTATCTAGCTGGACCTGCCTGGCTCTGCCTTTGAGTGAAGGAAAGAGGATATGCTGAGTAGTAAGAAAAAAAGTCATGAGGAAAATTTAAATCTAACTTTTTGCACGGCCTCTGGAAGAAGTTAATGAAGTAAGTGCTAAATCTCAGTGAAGCAATATTAGCACCTCCACTAATAGAGTTACCATTGAACTGTAAAACCCAAAAGCTTTCCGTTTCTGCAATGTCTAGGACACACAGAGAAAGAAACAGAAATACAAGGCAATGGAATTCATTTCAGACAGAGAGCTGACTGTCTAGGCCCTGTCTTCCAGTGCAGTAAAAGATGGGTGGGTAAAAACCCTCCCAGCTCCTTTCACAGCCTCCTTCGAGACAGAGATTTAGTACAAGATAGGGAATTGGGAGGTGGGGAGGCCAGACCCACATCCCTCTGTGGTCTTGCTGTGTGAAGCAATGTGGCACTATCCAGGAGCTCCAGAAGGTTTGGTTGTCCAGTCATTAATTACCTATTCCCATGCTGACTGTTGGAGTTGTGAGGGTATACTATTTGAAGCTTAGACAGCACTTTCTGCAGCAAATAATTATCCCTGTTATCCAGCAGCTTTTTGAAAATGAAAATAACTGTGCCAACAGATAGCTGTTTTGTAACCACATCTTTTTTGCTGAGTTCATATGCCTCAGTGCTCAGTCAGTTAATCACAAATTACCAGTAGACTGATTTTTTTTATTAACATTAACCAAGCACTTAGTTTTGGCTTTCTGCCTTTCTGTAGACTAGGCTTTTTTTGTCTGAAATGTCTGCCTTATGAAGCTCAACTCACTTGCTTCATAAGTCTCTTTTCTTTTGGTTTGTGTTTTAAATTGCCCATTGCTTGTAAGACCTACCAGTAAGCAGTCTATACAAAAAGTTTGATGCCGATTTCTCCTCAGACATAGGATCTGAATTTTATCTAGCCTGGAATTTAAACACAACCTCCTCCTCAAACAGTCTGTAAGACTAAAACAGAGTATTAACTCAATGCAGAGTTTTAAAACACATGCATCTTTCCAATCACTTAACTCAGAGATGGCTTGATGTATTTTAAACTTTGGCAAAACGTAAGATTTTTATGTTTACTGCTTGCCAAAATGCTGCACATACTCTTCTGATAGCAAGTGGAATGCTGCTCACCCTTTGAAGCAATTTATTGTTATAAATCAAACCACTAACTCTCCCATTTCTAAACAAAGAAGGAACCACCAAAATTCAGCCATTTGAAGTGGAACAGTTGTAACAGCAAAATAGCTGTCCTGGGAGCATTTGTACAGAGCTGTGGTGTCGGGGGCTAGAGAAGGCAGGCGGCTGAACAGATGAGACCGCAACCTCAAAGGCTAACGAGATGGAAAGCCCAGAGGTCACCTCAGGAATAGTTCAAAAGGGTTATTCTCTTAGGAAAATGGTCATGATGGAAAAGGACTAGTTAGAGGGTGCCGCCACCTGTATGGGTAGATCACCTCAGGAGCGTGCTGCTGAGGGTGGTCTCCCCAGCACCCACACTTACCCTGCTTTTGTAGGGGCCAGAGTGAGCAAACCGGAGTGGTTCTGCATGGTGCCTGCCTGGGAGGTGTGCTCTAGGCATCCAGTCACTGGCGGCGCGCACTCCGCAGACCCAGACTAGGGATAGTTTGAAGTAAAATTCAGTGATTGCATAGCCAGGGACAAGCAGGTCTGTTTAGTCACGGGCTGTTTAGTGTTGGTGATTTGCTGTTCCTGGGCCTTTCTACTTTCACAGCCAGCTCTGGTGCAATTTCAGCTGCATGAACACTGAACTACAGTGAGAAAGAAGGGAACTGGATGAGCTATGGGAAGGAAAGTTTGACCAAAACAAGTCCCTGTGCATGGGTTCAGTGTGCAAAGGACCTGAGCAGTGCTAGAGCTGAACCCTGCCCTGTCTCCTATTTATAGCATGCACCGTCGGGTCTCTAACCTAATGCTGCATTTAGACCTCTGCTAGGGAAAGCACTTATCCTCAAGCCTGGTCTGAACACGTGTATTTATATATATATGTCCATTTGGTTACCATGAAACTTGAAATACATGTTGAAATTCATAGCTCTCATTCCTCTTGACTTGGGGCCTGTGCTGGGAGTAAAAGACTCAGACCTGCAAAGCTGAAAAAACTGCTCTTAAAATCTTGTTTACAGCAAAGGGAAAGCATGCTTTATGTAGCAATAAAGTAATGAATTTATTGAAATCTTAAGAATCTGATCACAACTAGTCCAGATCTAATAGTCACAGAAGAAGAAATAATAGCTTTTTAATTCAAATATATCCATATAATTGTTAGTTTCTGCTGATTTTCCTGCTGTTATGCTCATCCCTCCACCGCTCCTCTGGGTACTGAAGTTGGCAGTTCTGTGACTGTAGCAGTGGGGTGAGAGCTGTCAGCAAACAGAGCCCTTCTGTGGGAGGAAAGTGATGTTCGTGTTGATGGTTTCTTCTTCCTCACTCTGGGATCTGCTTGGGGCCACTTTTGTGTTTGTTAACATGCTGTTACACTTTTGTCTTTGTTGGTTTGCAGCTCCATGTTACATCTGAGTTCGCTATATATAGGGCCTTTTATATATGTTAGATACTATTTCTTTGTTACTCCTTAAATTGTGTTTGTCCGCTCCAGGTCTAGCATGTCTTTAACTGTCCCTTGGTGAGTTGTTTCAGCCCTGGGGTCTCCAGTGCCAGGCCTGTGCTCCGTTTTTTGTCAGCTTGTGCCTGTACTCCTTGACGTTGCATCCCATGTCTCCACTTCTCAAGATCTCTGCTGTCGTATCAGGCTTGTATTTCTTTATGGTACGTCATCTTGGAGTCATAAATACCTCATTATGCATAGAATAACTGCTTGTTACTGCTATGTATCTAAAACTGTGGCTGTACTCCATAAAAATAAAATAAAAAAAAAGTAGAAAAAAAAAAAGCCATACACACCCAGTCAATTAGAGAAACTGCTGTCGCAGTCAAACCAGATAAAGAAAACTGCAGACAAGTGGATCTGCCGTTCAGAGTGAGCAAGCCCAAGAAGCCTCAGTCTTGAGGCTTTGCAGACTCGGTACGGATCTCATGGCCTGTGACTAGCAATGGCAATACTGTATTACAGAACTGCCTGGTCACCGTTCAGGGAGAGTCAGGCTTGCTCAGGGACCCCTCAGAAGTGCTCAGCACCATCCAGCTCCCTCAACAGGGAAAGGAAAGACTCCCCAAAGGCAGTAGGTACGCGGTCATCTTCTTTCTTTTATGCAGCAACGGGAAGAGTCTGAGTATGTTATTCACAGACATGTCAAGGTGGCAGTTTCTTTCAACACAAAGAAAATAGAGTGTTTCTGAAGCTTATGGGAAGACCCTGCTGAAACCAGGGGACGAAGAGCTTCAGTAGCCTCTCTCTTGTTAAACCCTACTAGCTTTTGGCTTGCAAGGATCCCTGAGAGCATGCGGGGGTTGTGCTGAGCAGCCTCAAGCTCTTTAGACCCAGCACACAGACAAGGTTGCTGATCTCAAATCTTTACTACAAAGTCTGCTCTCAGATGTCATCACCCATCTTCCAGCTGTATCTTTTATTTCCCCTTCCTACCCCCAGGATCTGAGTACCACAGCTACCTACCCACAGCCTTCTCCAAAGTTCCCACACGCACCTCTGACATATTCAGATTAATTTGTTTTCTACAGCTTGGAAAACCCAGATATAGATAAACACATGAGGATATATTGAAGTCTGCATATTTAGCAAAACATTTAAGCATATATTTCTGTGGAGTTAGTCTCATTGTAGAGGGTGGCAAGCTTCTGTGCCTTGTTAAACAAGGCTATACATTAAGTGCACATGAAGTACCTGCTCAAACTTGATGCTGAATCAGAATCTTAATTGATTGAAAATCTACAGTTCAGCCTGGAGCTTTTCTTTCTATAGGAAACCCCTTTGGCTGGAATGAGATGAATCATTGCTCCCTGAGTGCAATTGTGCTTACTGCCGTCAAATAACATAAAAATCACCAGTCATGAGGGCACAATTTGCTTCTGGTTAAACCAGTAACAGTTGTAAATGATCATTCATATCCAGAGAGAGAGACACTAAAATAGAATAGAATCTGGTTCAAATTCCGCTTCTTTGGGGAAAAAATAAAGGAGGGAGAGTACTATGAGCTGAACCTACAGATCACAAGGGCCAGAGAAGGATTCCTGGGTAGGAAATACAGCTGAAGAGGCACTGCCAGAAGAGTGTCTAGCCTTCNTTTACAGCAAAGGGAAAGCATGCTTTATGTAGCAATAAAGTAATGAATTTATTGAAATCTTAAGAATCTGATCACAACTAGTCCAGATCTAATAGTCACAGAAGAAGAAATAATAGCTTTTTAATTCAAATATATCCATATAATTGTTAGTTTCTGCTGATTTTCCTGCTGTTATGCTCATCCCTCCACCGCTCCTCTGGGTACTGAAGTTGGCAGTTCTGTGACTGTAGCAGTGGGGTGAGAGCTGTCAGCAAACAGAGCCCTTCTGTGGGAGGAAAGTGATGTTCGTGTTGATGGTTTCTTCTTCCTCACTCTGGGATCTGCTTGGGGCCACTTTTGTGTTTGTTAACATGCTGTTACACTTTTGTCTTTGTTGGTTTGCAGCTCCATGTTACATCTGAGTTCGCTATATATAGGGCCTTTTATATATGTTAGATACTATTTCTTTGTTACTCCTTAAATTGTGTTTGTCCGCTCCAGGTCTAGCATGTCTTTAACTGTCCCTTGGTGAGTTGTTTCAGCCCTGGGGTCTCCAGTGCCAGGCCTGTGCTCCGTTTTTTGTCAGCTTGTGCCTGTACTCCTTGACGTTGCATCCCATGTCTCCACTTCTCAAGATCTCTGCTGTCGTATCAGGCTTGTATTTCTTTATGGTACGTCATCTTGGAGTCATAAATACCTCATTATGCATAGAATAACTGCTTGTTACTGCTATGTATCTAAAACTGTGGCTGTACTCCATAAAAATAAAATAAAAAAAAAGTAGAAAAAAAAAAAGCCATACACACCCAGTCAATTAGAGAAACTGCTGTCGCAGTCAAACCAGATAAAGAAAACTGCAGACAAGTGGATCTGCCGTTCAGAGTGAGCAAGCCCAAGAAGCCTCAGTCTTGAGGCTTTGCAGACTCGGTACGGATCTCATGGCCTGTGACTAGCAATGGCAATACTGTATTACAGAACTGCCTGGTCACCGTTCAGGGAGAGTCAGGCTTGCTCAGGGACCCCTCAGAAGTGCTCAGCACCATCCAGCTCCCTCAACAGGGAAAGGAAAGACTCCCCAAAGGCAGTAGGTACGCGGTCATCTTCTTTCTTTTATGCAGCAACGGGAAGAGTCTGAGTATGTTATTCACAGACATGTCAAGGTGGCAGTTTCTTTCAACACAAAGAAAATAGAGTGTTTCTGAAGCTTATGGGAAGACCCTGCTGAAAGCAGGGGACGAAGAGCTTCAGTAGCCTCTCTCTTGTTAAACCCTACTAGCTTTTGGCTTGCAAGGATCCCTGAGAGCATGCGGGGGTTGTGCTGAGCAGCCTCAAGCTCTTTAGACCCAGCACACAGACAAGGTTGCTGATCTCAAATCTTTACTACAAAGTCTGCTCTCAGATGTCATCACCCATCTTCCAGCTGTATCTTTTATTTCCCCTTCCTACCCCCAGGATCTGAGTACCACAGCTACCTACCCACAGCCTTCTCCAAAGTTCCCACACGCACCTCTGACATATTCAGATTAATTTGTTTTCTACAGCTTGGAAAACCCAGATATAGATAAACACATGAGGATATATTGAAGTCTGCATATTTAGCAAAACATTTAAGCATATATTTCTGTGGAGTTAGTCTCATTGTAGAGGGTGGCAAGCTTCTGTGCCTTGTTAAACAAGGCTATACATTAAGTGCACATGAAGTACCTGCTCAAACTTGATGCTGAATCAGAATCTTAATTGATTGAAAATCTACAGTTCAGCCTGGAGCTTTTCTTTCTATAGGAAACCCCTTTGGCTGGAATGAGATGAATCATTGCTCCCTGAGTGCAATTGTGCTTACTGCCGTCAAATAACATAAAAATCACCAGTCATGAGGGCACAATTTGCTTCTGGTTAAACCAGTAACAGTTGTAAATGATCATTCATATCCAGAGAGAGAGACACTAAAATAGAATAGAATCTGGTTCAAATTCCGCTTCTTTGGGGAAAAAATAAAGGAGGGAGAGTACTATGAGCTGAACCTACAGATCACAAGGGCCAGAGAAGGATTCCTGGGTAGGAAATACAGCTGAAGAGGCACTGCCAGAAGAGTGTCTAGCCTTCGTACACTTCTCTAGTCCCAGAAATCAAGGATTCCCTTCACAAGAAAACTTCAGATTTTCAAATCTGTTTCTTAACTGTCAAGAAGCAATTGACAGAGACTAAAAAGGGGACTGCAGAACCAATGAATACTTGGAGTACTTCTGAGTACTGAAGTACTACTGAGTGGCATTCAGGAGTCTAGGTCATATGACATTTTTTATATCAAGGCATATTTTGACACAGCAAGTGCATTTGACAAAATTTAGATTAAGATGTAATGGACTTGAATAGCATTAAAATGTATTAGCATGGAAGATGGACTAAGTTTTGAAAGGCAAAAGAGACTGTATTTTGTTAGACCCTTATATATCTATATATGCAGTTATGAATACAGAAATCTTCATCCCTTAGAATGGATGGTAGAAGAGGCAGCAGATGTCTGTCTTGCGCAGCTTATTTTTAATGTGGCAATGATGCTTTTCACTTCATGAATTATTGCACTGTGTGTGGTTTTCTTATGTTGTTAAACCACTGTCCTGTTTTTTCCCAGATTAAAAGTTGTATCAGGAACAGCTGAAAAAGTGTTGTGCACTTATGTAGCAAGTTATTAGAAGTCTGTTAACTTCTGTGCGTAAGGGCAGTCAGGCCCTTATAGGGCTCTTTCTTCACACTCCTCTTTGGCAGTTGCACACTGAGAAGGTGGAAATAACTTTCAAGCACAAACTCAATTTAAGAATGCTTTACTAATTCCAGTACAGTCAACTTAAGGAAAGCTTACTGAGTGTACACAACTATTACTTAGGGAAGAAAGCTCCTGAAGCTGTACTGTAGATTGCAGGAAACGTTAAACCTCTGTAAAATGTAGGATCTAAGTGGAACTGAAAAGAACCCAAATCTGTGAAAATGTCCTGTCAAACCATCCAGACAACTTCATTTGGGCTCCCTCTGGTGCTGCCTTAGGCAAGCAAACAGAACCCCCAGGCAACTTTATCCAGCCATCACTAAAAACTCTCATTTCATTAGTTACAGTCTAGTATCATTACTGCAGCCTGGGGAAAGCATCCCCTGAGGAAAGGTATTGGGCTCTTTTTAGGTTTGCTGGCCTGTGCTTTTACGCTGAGTCTCCAACAGCTGCTGCTGTTTTTAAATAGCCTTAGCTTCATTAAATGTAGCTGAAATGTCTATTTCATCAGGGTCTGCACAGGGCACCTGATGTTTCTTCCTATTGCCTTGGCATACAATATGCATATAAGTAGCTATATTCCTGGGATATGACAGGTTGGAGGGAGCTGAAGCGCAGCTCCTGTCCAACACTTCCCTCTTTTGAGGTAGGCAACTATTATTGCGAACAGAGGGAAAAGTCATCTTTGCTTCCCAGAGCACTTCTTCCCCGCTTTTCACAGTCCACAGCCTTACTGGTCTCTCCATCCTCTCAGTGAGCCAAATTTTCTACTTTCCTGTTTAGCTTCAAGGTAGAGGTCTCAGCTGGCTGCTTCTTCTCTGTGTTTCCTACTGCCAGCTTCCTCTCTCTCCAGTATGCCATTGGCTTAACCTTCTGTTGGCTTGCCATCTCTTTGTATTACCTTCCCTAAAAGAAAAGGATCATAAGTTGCGTTTGTCCCTCTCACATACACATAGTGGCCGACACTGGCATTGAGATTACAACTCAGCATTGATTGCCCAGCTAAAGAGAACCCAGAGAACCAGCCTCGAATTCCTTATGAGTTACCTCCTGGAAAATGGTCCACAATTTAAAATGTCCTAAGGAGTTCCTGAAAGGCCGCCATTGAACAGGACTGGATAACCCCTAAAGCATAGCACCTGGGACGTAAATAAAGTGTGGGACCTTTATAATCAAAAAGCACAACATTCTCCTTACTTTCTATATGCTAAAGAGGAAAAAAGGGGAAAAAAAGATTCCTTCCGCCTTCTTTTAAATGTCCCAGTGTGTGAACACATCAGTTACTCCAGGCACAAGTTAAAAGAGGGCTTGAAAACACAAAACCTATAATGGATGTCTAGACTCAGAATCACTCGCAACACCTTAATAGTACTGCCCATGTACGGGAAAAAGATGGGTATGTCCACATTCATTCAGCAGCACATTCCTCCACATTTTCTCTTATTTGTTTTACTCCACACAAATGAAGCTCTCTAGCCACTTTACAGACATATAATTAGACAGTTCCCTTTAAAACATTTTACATCGAGGTGTCTCAAAAGGCGTAGGACTGAGGCATGACTTTTATAGAAAGAGAAAAAAAGATTGACCACAAGGAGCAAATTAAAGTAATAGTTAAAAAATGAACTGCTAATTCAACCACATCTTCAATGGAAAATTCGTATTACAATGAAAACACCAGCATATTTCTTTCTCCTTTGTGAGTTTAACTTGGAACGTCACCACGGCTTTAAATCTGGATGAAAAGCAAAGAGTTTTGGAGTGAGAATTTCTAGCATCTGTTTTGCTATGGCAGCACTACAAGGAAAAAAGGCCCTTGTGTTAAAAGATAGCTTAGGATGTTTGGCTCAGTTTTCTGACCTTGAGCTTCATGTTGACACTAAGAAAATCTGATCACTATACCCTAATTTATTTTTCTTAGTGCAAACTATACTTTTACACTTTCTAATTATTTCTGGT
The DNA here is from genome assembly GCA_013398295.1 of Chionis minor. NCBI lineage: Eukaryota > Metazoa > Chordata > Aves > Charadriiformes > Chionidae > Chionis > Chionis minor. Next base: position 755,802 of record VZSF01008207.1, read on the forward strand.
ATTATTTGAGAGACGTTTCCAGGGCCTGGATATGACAGTCAGGTCTTGCTTTTTTTGCAAAAGGTTACAGGATGTATAATTTGAAAGCTGTCAAATTAAATAAAAATTGCACTACAGTTTAAACTGTCGACTACATTCCTAAACTCCCTTGCCTGGTGCTTGCTTATTCTGAGATAAAGGCCTGATTCAGCACCTTCTGCCACAGTGGCACTTGCTCACCACTGCACTGAATGGTCATTCATTGGGTCCCCATGATAATGGACAGATCCTGATGGCTTGATTCGTGCAGGCATGTCAGTGAGTGAGCCACTGAACAGGATTTGTTTGCATGCATTTATAAGAAGCTGATTATATCCTCAGTTAACCTCTGGACCTCTAATTGCTGAAGAAGGATGTAGGAACTGTGAGGGCAATTACTTAAGGGTAAGAATTCATCCTGTGATTACTTAACAACTGACCCAGTGTACATTTTCAGGATTTTGCTCATCAGGAATGGTTAAAAAGTAGCCAGAATACAATTCATGCATAATAGGAATCCTACTGATGTGTTAAACATTGTGGAAGATGGTGTTCTTGAACCAAACATTTAATACTGCAGTGATTCCCCCTGCATCACAGACAGATTTTGCACTTGCAGATTGCTGGTTTTCTGACAAATAAGTGCTGAGTCTTGGCCCTCGTGATATCAGAACTGATTTGGCATATGCTTTCAGTCATAAGTTTTGCCATTGGCATAATGTCTTCCAAAAAACAAGCATAGTTTTTGCTCTTTTCAAAATGTAATGTAGTTTTATCTGTGAAAATGCTGCAAGTTTTCAGCTGTCTGCTGAAGTCTCCTTTGGATTCTTGAGGCTGCCTGCTAGGGTGTCATGCTGGCACTGATTTTTACCTTTCTCAAGAAGCAGAAGGAAGAGACTTTATAAAAACCGCTGTAGGTAATGGATTTGCTGGAGTGTCTTTACACTATAGCTATAGTCTCATTAAATGCAGTTTTAGCTGAAAATAATTGCCTAGGGACGGCGACAAGGAGAATACAAGCAAATAAAGACTTTTATTTGATAAATGAATGGATGATGTAATTGATTTTATATCCAAGTGATCTATGGAAAAAGCAGTAACAGTTATTCAAATACAAATAGGAACGAATTCATTTCTTCACATGTAAAAACCTGTATTGATCAACTGAGCCTCGCTAACCACCCATGAGCCAGACCATCGCAAAGTTTCAGGAAATCATTTTCCTGGCAACCCATTTCCCTTCCACAGTACAGGTGCATCAACAAGAGAGTTTATTTTTGAAATGACTGGGATGTAAACACTGGTTTGGTGACCCATATGCTTAACTAGTCTTGTCATTCTGATCAGTTTAGAGCAACACATTGGACATATAGCTCTTCTTCTGTACATCGCCATCATTTTGCTGCTATAACCAGCTAAGCCCAGAGTTCCTGCCTAGACTAACAGAGGAGTAGTAAATTTCTTTACCTGTGCTGCTACAAGGTCAATGTTCAGGTCAGTGTGAACTGACCTCACAAGATATACCTGTGATGCATTATTTTAGTGTATGGTGATTTTCTTTCCAACAGCCAGCTTGTGCAGGAGGGAGGAAAACAGATGTTCAGTGTTCAGCCTGCATCTTTGTGATCTGGGATTACTCCTGAGGAGAGTCTTCTGTGACTGAGGAGAGCCATTCATGTACCCCACTTCCTGCGGGAGAGTATAAATCAGCTGATAGCTCTATAAACCACTGGTACCATCTTCAACCACTGCAAAAGCCTGGCCTAGTTCCCACAAAAAGAGTATGTGACTTTGCTCAGAAGAGGTCTGCAAAAGAGTACTTCTGAGTGCTTGTGTTCCCAAGGGTTAAATTTTGGATGAGCCCATAAGCACACTCCTGCATGCTGTCCGGTAAACCAGGGGTAAAGAAACAGGGCAGAGTAGGACGCCCTGATCTCCAGCTGGGCTGTAGCAACTTCTGAGGCTACACTGGTGTGACTCCAGTAAGGGACCTGGGTGCCACCAGACTTCCAGGTTTTAGGTCCTTGGTTCAAGGGGAATCCAAAAGATCAGGGAGTCCTACTCTCTCCTGTTGATTTACCCTTGGTTTACCTGAGAGTATGCAAGTGTGTGCTTATGGGGGCTTTTCTGAACTCTCTAACAACAGTAACAAGTGTGGTCTCAGAGTTTTGCCTGTACACTGAAAACCAGGTGCCTATCTGCAAATTAAAAGTAGCCAAATAACCTGCTTCAAGCATGTAGCTCCCTTTTGCAACTGTCTTCCGAGAAGAACAGTGCAAAGATAAATCTTGCTCCATCTTGTATTGTGAGAAGTAAGTGTGCCAGAGTCTTTCCGTTTTGCATCTCTGCCCATTCAGAAATCAGGCAAAACAGTGACTGAACCACATAAGTCCTATGCAGAAGATCTAACAAAAGGACCACAAGGACCAGTTGCTTGGGCTGGTGTGAGAATCTACCATCACCTTCTCCCATATCCCACCGCTACTCTAACCTGGACCTTCAGACATAGTGGGGGTCTGCCAGGATGTCTGTGGCAACTTGCTTGGATCTGCTTGAGGGAGACATCGCAAATACCAAAGGAAGCAGGAGGAGATGAAAACCTATATAAACATGTAGTGCATGAAATTCTACAGTTGCCATGCTTTGACTTTGACCTTAGCTCTTTCTTCCACTCACATTTGCCTAACCGTGTCTGAATGTGGCTTTGCTGCAAAACCGTCTTTGTTGTAATTTATTTTTTCTGTATTACTGAGATGAAAATCAGCCTGCATCAATGTAGACACTGATACGCTTTCATATACATATTCTGTTTAACGTAACTTGAGGCACAAAATCTTGAAACTTAACAAATTCCAAATTCTGCTGGCCCTGGCAGACCACAAACTCTCTGCCTGCCTTTCCTGAGGGCGGTCTGTTTCAGTAGATCTAAGTTGTTGCAAATATAGTCCCTTCATTAACTTCAACACCTGAAAATCACAGGCATTTCTCATTTGAGTTTTTAAGATTATTGTAGTGCGCACATTGTTGTGTTTCCATAGAACTGTAAACACTGATCAGGTATTTCCAACAAAAAGATCAGTTTTTACATCAGAGGCTGTAGGGCCAGCTTTGACTATTGCACTGTACTAAAACAAAGGTAAGTGATTGTTTCTGTCCTGCTAACTAGGTAGTGGAATACATCGCTGTTTGTTGGGGAGCCAGCAAGCTCTGAGAAAGACAACATGTTGGGACAGCTTTAGTCCAGCATCTCTGTGTGGAGTTCTGTACCCCTGTGTGTGTGTATATGTAGATCTGTGTTGGGAGTTACTCCATTGTATTAAAGTTGTGTGTGTTGAATATAGAGAAAAATTATTTAGAAATGTGACAATGGAGAAAGGCAGGCTAGAAAATCTGTGTACGTTCTACAGGTGTAAAAATGAGGTTCAGGGGTTTTTTTCTCCTTACTATCATTTCTGTAGTAAATTCTTAGTCCATTTAATTTACAGTACTCATAAGAAATACCAACGGGATATTTCCCTAATCCAGACAGACCAAAAATAAAGTGATACAATGTACTTGGAATTTTAACATCAAGGAAAAAAACATAAAACTTTACAAAGAATCAACATTGTACACAATCCATGCTTTATGTATTTAATTTATCTGCTTAGTACAGAGGCAGCATCTGTTTTCAGTGAGATGTTGCTTTTTTTTTTTTTCTCCTAACTCAGCAGCTGGGATAAATGAAATAGTAGTCAAAGACCAAATTAACAGTTTGAGGGCCACAAGTCTGCTGGAATGAGGGAGGAAAGTTGAGGAGGACAGTGACAGGAGGAACTGTAACCTCCAGATGTCCCGATAATAACTCCCAGGCACATGATCACGTAATGTGGTATGTATTATGCTCCACAGTAGACCGCTCTATCTCAGACAAGTTTCTCGCAGTGCTGTTAATTCTTCTGTTATCCCTTTCCTCCCACAGCACTGCAGAGAGAAGGCAAGCGAAGGAGAGGTTCTTCTGAACCCACCGCACACCACCGATGCTGGCAGCTCCTGACAAGACATGGGCGACAGAGTTGCGATAGGAATAAACCTGCCTCACTCTGCTCTGTAACTGGAGAGCCAAGCATTTTGGCCTCGAGTCACGTTCTTAAGCTTCTCCCTGGATTCCAGCTTCCAAAATACCAAAGTATAAATTCTCTTCTTTCTTCTTTGCTCTCCAGCTCTCCGGCTTACCACCTCAACCTTCTCCAGCAGCTGAGAGCGAGGAAACTGCAGGAGCAGTTGGGAACAGGTCTAACTAGAAGAAACGACAGAGCCTCAGTAACCAGCAGGGCAGAAGAGAGGTGAGATGAGCTCCTCAGTCCTCAGCAACTGACTGATGACAAGTTCTGGAGATGCCATCGAGAAGAGGAGCCCCTTTCTACTGAGGAAGGCAAGGATGAGGGACCAGCAATAAATGGACTGGTGTGGAAAGGTATTTGTGGGTGCATGGCTGAGTGGAGAGAGCAAGGGGCTGGAATGACTGACAACAAGGAATAGTGTTTAAATTGCCTTTGTTCGAATGAAGAAAATTAAGTGGGCTTTTAATTATCCCAGCTGAAATATTCAAGCTTTTACCACACCAGATTGTCCTGACTAGAATCAGGGCTTGATCACAGCTTGAATTACCAAATCTATCTGTTTAAGTACCCTTTCTAGCCCTGCATTTTGTGTTAGAGGGTCGGAACCTCTCTTATGCTTACATCTCTTCATACTGCCAGAGAGATGTAAAAAGAACTGAGTGAAATTAAGAATAATACCTGGAATACTCTTTACTTTCTTCTCTTAATGGCTTTATGGAACTGCAGAGCACTTGTTCCTGGTTTCCACCTTAGGGAGGGTTATTTTTTTTTAACAATGGCACATTGAAATTGAGTTAAAGTGTATAATTTCCCCACCTACTCACAGTTACCCTGCCCTTTGCAGTAGTTAATACAGCACCCACAGTATGTTCCAGTCTCTGAAGAGTGTAGCCTGGTCCCCAACGAGCTGATCACCCTGTGAGGAGCTAGAATATTTTGGATGAGAAGCCATGCGCAAATGCAAGATGACAGTGCTGATAGTATTAACTACCTTGTAGTTATGCATTGCAGGGGTCAGAGATGACTGAATGATCTCAGAAACAGTATTTGCAGTAATAGCTTCACACAAAGAGGTCACTTAGAGATAAAGAGGCAGTTAATTCAAAACAGAATTTCAGACTTAGCTTTGCCTTTTCCCCCCTATTTGAAGGAAATGAGAGGTGACACAATTGGATTAGATACACATTTTAGTCTTTTTCAGAAACGAGGATATTATTTACTGAAAAGATTGTAGTAGGTCCAAGCTGATAAATGCAGTACATTGTTTTTGGCATACATATCAATTCCTAAAACAAATAGTATTTACCAGAAATTTTGTAGACGCTTCTTTGGACTCTCAACAGTCTATTAGGTAAATATGGGCCTTGTAGCACTATAGGAAAATGTACATTTTTACAGAAGCTTTGCAAATTTTGGCAACACCATCCAGCTCAACCCTCTTTATTCTGCAACAAAGCTCTTGGGATTCATTTTTTAGGACTCAGTTGCCAAAGTCCACAAAACTCAGCCTACTCTTAATATGACAGTAAGAGAATGAGGGAGATAGAGATGTACTTTCATTGGCAAATGTGTCAGAAGCAGAGTTGTAAAAATAAGAAAGAGTCTGAAGTGAAGTAGTTCCAGAAACCCAGGAGTAGCAAAGGACCCCCCTTCCTTCTCCAACACCATGGTATCTAGGATCACAGGAGGTGAAGGTGGTCTGGTCTGCCAAGGAAAGTGTGAAAAGCTCACTTCTAGAAAACACTTCTGCTCCTGTGTTCACACATGCACACAAAACACCTATGCCATCTAGTATGAGTGTGTGTATACAAATTCAGGTTTTATTTACACACAGGTACCTATATCAATGCAGATACAAACGTAGATTACAATTATTTTAATTTAATTGGCTTTTGTTTCAGAAATTGCTGGCAACAGGTACAGTAGTTCTTTTGAGGTGGACCACTTCTCTCAGCCCTTTCTTTCTATCAGCCAGCTAGTTTCATCTTTGCTAGAGCTCTGTGAAACATTTTATTTGCTGTGGAACTACAAAGCAGGAAGGATTCACCTGCTTTGGAGTGTGTGCCCAGAACCAGAACTGGCAGGACATCTTGTAATGTGTTGTATCCAAATACTGTCTTGCCAATGCTGGAATTAAATTGTCTTGCGCAGTTTTGATAGCTCCAGATTCCTGGAGGTTCAGTTTATTGGAAATCCAGAGCCCTTTCCATGGCCTAGGCCTGATGGCCAAGCTCCAGAAAAAAATCATTGTGGCTCAGTGTGTTTGTCTGGACAAAGTGGGAGCCTTTTTGGCCAACCTATTTTGTCCAGCAGGAAGTAAAACCATGTCAGGGCCCACTGTGTGGCCAGCACCAAATGTTGCCCTCTTACTGTCCAAAGTGAGCCGGTCTCCATCATCCAGATGGGAACACGGGGCTGACTGCTGAGATAGACTCACCTGTACAGATCTGCAAGCTGCCTGCCTGCACTCTGTGTGTCCCCCAGATCTGGCTCAGTAGCATCTCATCAATATTATCCCATGGAAACTGTATGGCTTCAGTCAAGATAGCGTGCTTTCCTGCTTCTGTTCACCTGTGGGAACCACCTCAAACCTCCTGTGTCCAAATACACGACTGTGTTAAAGGATGGCTCTTGGAGGCAGTCCTCTTAGGTGTTTTTTGGTGACTTTTCAGGCCGCTGGCGTGCAAGGATGAAGAAATCTCGCTACAGATCAGCTGGGATATATTCAAGGAAGTGATACAAAACAAAGTGAAGGAAGTTATTGGAAAGTACACGTAGTTAACGACAGTCTAGACGAGCAATAAAACAAGGCAATATGGGGAAAATGTAAACAAGCCCAGGCTGAAGGGAAACAAAAGAAGTAAAAGTATCTTGAAGAAAATTGAGCAAATCACTCTGAGTCTGGACAAGCAGGGAAAGATTTGAGGAAAGATCAAGGAAGCAAGGCACAAGAGCAGTGTGCTAAAGGTTAATTTCTGTGGAAATGCACTTGGACCTACAATACCAACAATTAGGGAGAAAAAGAGTGGTGACCCACATACCACAAAGGTGAAGTAAATATGGCAGAAATGTTTTGAAGTCTGCCTTAGCTAGTTTTAGAATCTTACAGTCCACCCTGCAATGAAAACACGGTAGGCAAACTTGAGTGGGCTCAGTTCCTTCATCAGAAAACTCTGCTCCAAGAAAGAGTTAAAAGCAAGTGTCCTCCAAGAAGAGGCGAATAGCTGGCCTTTCAGGGGCTGGAGGAACAAAATCTGCCAAGCAGAGAAAAAAATCTGAAAAGCTATATTGGAGCAAGTGGAGGTTCAAGGTAGCTGAATAAAGAAAATAGCTGAAAGAACCCTGAGGAAAAGAGTTCCTTTCATTCCAAGCAATCCAGAGGTGTAAGTTCATTGTCCTGATGAAATTAGTTGTCAACAGGCTGCAGTTAGCTGCACAGTAGGGGGAAGAGACAGCGTGATTTCAAATCAGGGTAGTTGCAGTGGTCAAGGTATCAGTACTGCAGCAGCACACAGAAAAGCATGGAGAGTGGAGGCACTCTACTGTGACTCCACTGTCACTGTTTCTGCTTGATTCAGCATAGCATTCAGCTGAGATATGTTGCGGGAAATAGAAGAAACACATAAATGCACTGATGAAAGCTATACTTGAACTCCTACACAACAGTGCCATAAGGATTTATGGGGGTTAAGCAATTGCTTCATGTAAAAACTTAGTGAATGATGAAACAGTATGAATTCATCGTTACTCTTTCTGCTTTTAATGATGTATTACTAATACTAGATGTGTTAGAGAACAAAGCCACTGTTGGTCTGATATTAAGGTCCATATGCAGATGTAATTGGGTATCTGACAGATATTCTTAGATAGCATACAAAACTGGAGGAACTATTTAACAAAAATTGTCATGTAGATGAATGAGTTGCAGCTACAAAAAGGAAGTTATAAAACAAGCAGATTATTTCGTGTACCTTGTAAACATCATCTTTGCTAGATATCCTGTTGTGTGTGAGATGAAAAGTATTGCATTAAAGTGTTATATTTAATGTGAAAAACAAATGGATCAAGACGGTGTGCAAACACTGTTTTTTGGGCTGAACAATGTAGTCAACGAAAGCAGGTAAAGAGCCACTCAAAGGTTAACGTTGGAACAATAATAAATGTAAATTGCAATCGTTTGAAGCCAAATGAGGAAACTGGAAAGAGGGAAGGAGGTGAAATCAAGGCATGGGAAAGAGTGAACCTGAAAAGATTAGGATGGTGGGAATACTGCAGAAATCAAACTGATAACAAAATGCCAGAGATAGTCATGCAAATACAGCCAAGGTCAATTTAACAAGAAACAGACTGAAGGAGTTGGTCTGAATAGGTTCAGCTAAGTGGACTGGTGCCCTATGCAGGGATGTAGCCAAACTGGACTCAGGAGAGACATTAGTCCCTGGGCTGAGACAAGCAGGAACACTGCTGTGTTCCCAGTGTCTGCTGGAAGCTTGGGAGATGCAGAGAAAGACATTTAAAAAGGTCATTCACAGTTGCCTGCAGAAGTTTTTATGCATAAATAAAGGCTTCAGTGTTACTTGTTTTTGGTGTTCTGTACACCAGTTGTGGTGCCTTACTGAAGCCATCCTGTCTGTTTCTAGAAACCTATCTTAGATTTTCATGCAGCTTCTGCCTTAAAATCTGACTGAAATCCCCATAAGACCAAACCATGGGAGATGAACTTAGAGCTGAACATTAATCAACTGTTCGGCAGTAATAAAGATTATGTTGCAACCAAATTTTCTCTGGCCGCAATTTGCCACCAAATGAAGCTGTAACCTGGAGGGTGTGCATCCTCAGAGACTAGACCTACTGAAACAAATACATTTCCACTCCCAGAGACCTTTGGACAGCTCTAGTCTTTATTGAGGCCTGTAGGGAGACTGGCTTTTCCTGTCTGTGCAGTATCTTTCAGACATATTTTCTGTTAATGATAAAAATCAGGAGAATGTGTGGGGGTATACAAGGCCACCTGGGTGCTGTGTCTTAATAGTAGACATGGGGTTTTGTTTTGGGATTGTTTTTTGCTTTGAGTGCAGCTCATCATCTCTGTCCTAATGTTGACCATCTATATCCACGTTTTTAGGGTCCTTCAAGTGCCCTGCTTTTAAAAAATGCAGAGCATTTGGCACTGATTTACCCAGCCTTTAGGCAACCAGCTAACTTATGGCAATGGATGGGAATGCACACCCTTTTACTGCTTAACAAAACTTGAGAAAAACAAGTATCCCATCTAAGAGACACTCAAACGGACAAAACACACCCAGTCTCCTGTTGCGTGGCTTGTCATGTTGCTGTGTCTTGAAAATCATATTTAACACCACTTGTCAATAGTTGTCTCTGTAACCCAAGAGTTCCTGATACTAGTACAGTAGTGTTGGCAATTGTCATTAAAGTAGACTCTTGCTCAATTCAGTATCTCCCAGTTAAATCTTTCTTCTCTTCACCTGCTGCCATTTGCAAGCCTAAACAGTCCTTGAAAACATAAAAATCAGGAAAGCTCTGATTTGTTTTTCATGCTTTTAATTTTTTACTTTACATGATGGATGGTGGGATTTATTATAGCTCAGAGGAACAAAGCAGTTGCTATACAATCTGCCCCAGGCAAGCCATCCTTGACACAGCTGAAAAGCAATAGCCGTGGTCCCTGTAAAGATTTTGCTCAGACTTTCTGAAAGAATTCACCTTTGGGGCAGGGAGCAAGCATGGAAAAATGCAGCCCCAAAGGTCAGCATTTTGCAATGCTTATGGCATATGAAAATAGGAGGTTGTGATGGAAACTATGGTGCAATCACAGTGACAATGGGCGCAGCCTGCACGCCTGTGCCATCTTCTTGCCATCAAACAATCAATTTCTTCCCCTGTAATATCATGGATTATATTTTACTTCCTCTCAAAGTTGGGTTCAGTAGATAAATGGTGACAACTCTGCTTTCTACAAAATTTGATCTTAAAGTTGAGTCTTTTTAACACTGTCTGGACAAATGTTTGCACTTTGCTTTTGGAAGACCACTTTCCTAATCTTCTTGTATTAGGGATGCCATGATCTACGTTGGCGATAGTAAGCCTGGGGATAGTCTTTGTACATACACCCTGTACTGCAAACTCTGTACCCTTCCCGTTATTGCCCTCCTTTTGTGCACTTTCAGTAGTGTCATACACTCTGTCAACGTCAATAGTTGTCTCTAGGCTCACTTCATAATCCTCTTTGATAAAGTGTGGCAAAAATACACACTTCAGTTCCTTTCATTCAAGCCAGAAGTTATTTTCCAGGAAGACACATTTAAAATGCACAAAGGTACTCGTTTAATTTGTTCTGCCTTTTTAGTGGTGCTTCCTGAGAGGCTATCTAGTCTGGGAATTTGAAACTGCTAATAGTAATGTCACATTTTTGTCCCAAATAGTCACAGGCTGTACTACTCAAAGAAATTCAATAATGAAAGTCCAGAAAGGGTATTTTCACAGGGCTCTTATTGTTGTTCATGAAAACAATCTTCTCCAAGTAAAACAATCCATTATTTCTCAAATTGCTCCAAAGCAGAGCTCCATTAAAATATCACTGAGTTTCAAAGGTAAGGAAAAAACTAACCTACCTGCTGAAGACTGCTAAGAAATGTGTTTGGGAATTAGCGATTGTGGCCCCGTGGAGGAGAACTCAGAGTGGACTCTCCAGATTCGGTGACCCCAATAAACTGAAATCTGACTGTGAGAGATTTCCCTTCCCCTTGCTGTCCTCCAAAGTGTGCTATTGAAGATATTTGACAGAATATAGCTAGGATGTACTGAATATGCAAGTTTCTCTTTGACTAAGGAATGTTCTTTGTGCCACAGAAAACACATCAATAGAAGGAGGGATCCAATGGCTGAGAAGCTGGGGCTTTCCAGCATTTCCAGGAAGGATTTCTGGTCATCAGGGCAGCTCTCACTAGGGAAATTCACACTTGAGGAGAAGCCACCAGGGGGACTAACAATCATGGGTCAAGTGGAGGAAAATGCTGGATGGGAGAAAGCTGCCTCACTTTTTCGTGGTCAGTGGTTCTTGCAGCTGACTGCTGTCAGCCCTGCTTCTCCCAGCATCCCTTGGAGCAGCTCTTCTGGACCATAACCCTGGGCCATTTCTTTGGCCAGATATCCTGCTTGTAGCTGAGAGAAATTTTCAGTCCTGCAGAGCACAATTGTCCATGACTATGCCTATTACCACAAAACCAATGTTATGTCAGAGCTACTACCTGAGTGACCTGGAGAGCTGTCTGCTCTTGCTCTCTTAAGAATGAGCATGGAAGTGCTACAGAAAGCCTCTTTGCCTGCTGGGGTGTTACCAGCAATCTGAGTAGATCATCTTCATGGAGAGTTTTATGCATCCTGCTGGCTCATGATGTGGCAAACCAAGCATGACCCCATCACAGAGCTTCAGAAAGCAAAGACATGTGGCCCAGTCCCAGGAATCTGAGGTGAATTTTGGCTGCTTTGGACATTTTGACCATATTGGTGGGGGAGGGGAAATTAAAATCCCTCTTGGATCTAAAGCCCATTGTCATTTTCACTGTGGTGTGGAAAGTCAGCTTGGATTTTAATTCCTGCTTGTGAATCTGCCCCAGCTCTGGTCTAGAACCAAAACCAGACGATGCTCATTTCCGCAGCTGGAGAGACGGCAGCCAAACATGCCTGGGAATGAGTGGTTTTTCTCAAGGGGCTCTTTTTTGCTCCAGAGCTTTCTGATACTTGGTAATCCTTTCGACATCTTGGCCAGTAACATGTCAGTACTTCTGTCATCAAAAAGCAACACCTCTGGGCCGGAGCTTAAATTTGGAAGCTGAGGTTTACCATTGAAGTCCTTCCACCACTAGCAGGACAGCAGCCTTGCTGAGGCTCTGAAACCCTGAGCCATCTGGATGAAGAACAACCACCTTCCCTAATATGAACAGATAAGACACATCTCAGCAACTGCAGGCTTCTCAAGTCCAAATTACTTGAGACGAAGTTGAAGCTTTTGAAAGCATTAACTGCTGCAGTAACAGGGTTTCCACAAAGGTAATTGTTTGCTTCATTGACAACAGAACTGGGCCCTCCTTAGCCAGATCCTTCCGTGTGAAGCTCGTCAAGTGGAACAAAATCCCATTCCAATTGCATGCTTTTCATGTACGCAAATCTCCCTTAGGAACGACAGTGTGAGCCACAACCTCTCATAATGCAAAGAACATATGGCGGAGGGCTTGTACACAAACCACCGCTTTAAACCATAGCAGGCTAGGTAATGTGCTGTGAATTCCTTGGTGCGGTCACTGTTGCAATGTCAACAAAGAGGCCACAAAAGAAAGAAGATGGAAAAGTATGTATCAACCGTCCTAAAAGCACACATACACAGTGAGAACATGGTTTCTGATTTCTTTGGGATGTGAAGACTCATGTGTCCATTAGCATTCACATGCTTGGAGAACTGCATTTCCCACAGCACCTTCAGGTCCAATGTTTTACTTAATCTCATGGGAATGTGTGTAACGAATTTTAGACTTTTTAATTCTTTTTTGTCAAGAACTTCATCAATAAGAAGCAGATAAATGGTCTGATTTGCACTTTAGATGAATACTCTAATGCACAGGGGGAAAATACAAAAAATAGAAGAGTATTTAAAAAATTAAAGAGAACATACAGTAAAGAAAGTGCAAAGTCACAGGAGAGTTTCTCTGTGTTTAACAAGAACCAGTTTTGGATTAAATACTTTGAAGGTCTCGTATTCAGTTGTTCTGGTTTGGAAAGCATATATAAGAAAGTCAGTGAATCTTTAGCTGCAGCAGATCTTCTAGAAAGCTTATGAATAGGAAAATAAATTTTAGGTTAGTTTCTTATTTTTAAAATCAATTTTTTCACGTGTTCAGCAATGTGGTTTTCTTACCATTTTTAACAAATTTAATTTTAATCCTGGTGGTGTCTCATACCGAGTGACTAGCTATAATTCAAATAATGCTTGACAAAATGGTATTTGGGCTTAATTCTGCATCGTGTGTTATATTTTGTTATTGTTAATATGAAGTGGATAGTTTCTGTTGCATTTGTTTTATAGTACTCGCTTTCAAAACAAGACACATTTTGAAGTAGTGAGTCCATGGACAACTCTAGGCAGAATTCCTACCAGCTTTTCACTAACGCTTCTACTAACTGAAGGCCTTGCTATTATTGATGTAATTTTTCAAAAGTCTACAATAAAAATAGAAAAAATAGCTTGCATAGATTAAAGTGGAAAGCCAGCTGGTACATGCAGAAAACGTTGTGTTCTAGCAGTTTAGTCCTGAAATATAAAAGCAGTGTTTGGGCTGCAGGACTGAAACGGCTGCAGAATGCAGAGCACTGTGAATCATGGCAGAATAGTTCTGGCCCCCAGCCAGCAGAACTGAACACTTTACCTAATTGTTTTGAGTTGGAGGGTGCACTAAAAATAAATGCGCTAGTACAATAAATAATTTTTTTGTGCTTTTCCTTCCCATCATTATTGTATTTGTCCTGAAACACTTTTAAGGTTTTACTGTACTATTATCCCAGTGGTACAGAGGGAGCCCAAATCCTGAGGGACCACGTGTTTAGGCAGCAGTGTTGAGGCACCAGTGGGATTTCTCTGGGAGCTGTGCTCCTCAGTCCTTCCAAGGATCTGGGCAAGGGTAAAGGCTCAGCTGTACACAGGTATTCAGGTGCACAAAAATACAAGCAGATGTTTAGCAGTTCTCAGGTGACATGTCTGCAAAGGACATCTTGAACTTGTGCAAGGTCCATTTCTAGTCTTGTGTCTGTTTTATGTAACAATCGCAATTTCTTTATATCCTGTGCCTGATTTTTAAGTCATGAATTTGGGCTTCACCAAAACGGCAATTTTTTTATTGTCTTAAGCCCAAGAAAAAGAGTCATGGTGGCTTTTCCCGTCCCCACTGCACACATCCTCATAAGCTGAAGGTCGCTCTCCACATGAGAAGCCCAAAGCACTTTTTCAGTAAAAGAAGCACTGACTTTTGTATTGAGGCTTAGTTGGAGGTGCAGATCTGATGTGTATGACTAACTTTTCTCCCAGGGATTCTAGTTTTGTTGTCTCTTTTCCTAACTTAACTCTATCCAGAGCCAACATAAGAGCTGAAAATGCTTTAAGAAAGCCTCTTATCATCATGGGATTTCCTGCTCAGCTTTATTGATTGAAGAAGTTTGGATAAGTATTTCTACTTTTCTCGGCCAGACTTTTGAACTTTTACCTGTTCTTGCTGTGAGGAGACAGGTTTATGAGCTTTGGTACTGAGGTAAAACTGAAGAAACAACACATGAGCTTAGAGCTTTTGTAGAGTACGAACTAACAAATTAGCTTCTCCGTTTAGTCCGCCTCAGCAGCAGTGTGTGAACAGGCCAGGAGCATGTGGTCGCCTGCCAGGAAACGATGCTTGTTTAAGATAGTTTGTTTGTAAAAAAGGAGGAGCCAGAGCGGAGCACAGACAGCTGTTGGCAGGCAGCTGACTTGTGGCAACCCACATCCTGCTCTTCCTCTGCTGGCCACCTGGTCTTCTTTCTCCTCTTGTAGGAGCTCCCAAATTTGGGTGACCTCTAGGTGAGGTGCCTCAGATCGCTAGGCTGGCAGAAAAGTAACCCTGGGGAAAGGAACAGACATACAGCACTTTCCTTCTGATTTAGCAAGCTGATGGGACTCACTGAGGTGGTTGGGCAAGCATCACAGACGGTGCAAAGGTGGGGAAGGGACAGCACAGTGTCATGCAGAGGGAAAAAGGGGGATGAGAAATTGGAAGACCACTTTGCATGGCCATGAGCAGTGCAGTTAACTCAGTTGTCTTCTGGAGCGTCTCCATAGCTTCCTGGGAGAGAGGTTTTGTACTCATCATTTCCTACTAAGAGCCCTGATCACCTGTGGGTTCTCTAATGGATTAATGCAAAACTACATTCAAAGAAAGGTATTTACATTTTCAAGTCAAGCGTGTGAAGGTAGGAAATGCCTATGCAACTTAAATTCTACCCTTTGCTGCTCTGTCTTTTGGAATGGGATAGGTATCCACAGGGTATCAGCAAAACAGCACAGGAAATAAAAACTGAACTGTAGTGTGTTTGCCCAAAGTGTGAAATGCATCGTTCAGAGCATATCATTGTGTTATGCTGTCCCAACAGTCCCTCACACTACAGCTGATTTCGTGGGCACCGTGTTGCCACAGATGCTGATTTGGGGCACGTGTGGGACTAGCACATTAGAATATTCATGTTCAGTTATGATTTGGGCAGTTCCCCAAAATTTGTCAGAAGAAAGAAGAGTGTAATCGGGGATTTTTAATAATGTATAATTCAGTTACAGCTAAACATAATTTAATTGGACAGAGAAAAATAATTTCTATTATAGGTGCTTCACCCCATGGTGTTTCAGAGGGCTCTGCAAACAAAAGAGCTTATTTGAAAGCAGAAAAAGACATTCACGAGCATTTTTATATAGATATATATAATGAAAACTGATAGGAGCTGTTGCCATCTCCCTCATATTAAATATAGAGAAAGAGATACCAGTGCAACAGGTTCACGGATTTGGGGAACAATCCAAGTCGTGTGAAATTCTTTAGTCTCTGGCAAAGTAAAAAAAATCACATCTAACTGTTGTCCTTTTAAATGCAAAACAGCTGCTGCCTACTGGCACTGCCTGAATGCCTACATACTTGACCACTTGACGGCAGAATTCCAGCCTCCAATTTCCTGTGGCTGCATATCACAACATTATTAATGTCGGTTCATGGCGTTTAAATGTCTGTTTACCAACGCTGCTGAGGAAAGGAGAGATTTTGCTTTTGCTAACCTGTTCTCTGTGAACTTGAGGTGGGCAGAATTTTGTTAATAAACCGCTCACCCTGTGTGTTGATCTCTTTCCCCCAAGCAAAAAGGAATGAAGTTAACGTGGCATCGGCTGGAGTCTGGAATGTCCCTGCAGGTGACGCTGAGCTACAGGTGTATTGGACTAGCTTGCTGAGTGAGATATGTAATTCCTGAGAACATGGACACACAAGAAATATATCTAAGGGCCATCACATTAACCTTTCTAGTTCTGCCACAACTTCCCTTTCATTCCTGCTGTTTGCATTCTGTTCTGGGAACCCCATCAAATACCGGAGTGGTACCAACAGCAGCGTACAGGCTTAACAGATGGCAAACATCCACACCTCTTCCTCGCTGTATTCAAGGTACCAGAGTTTCCCCACTTCAAATCAGCACTATCTGTGTTTTCTGCATTTAGGAAATGAGAGCAGAAAGGCACTGAAGCAAACCCAGAATAAATCATCAAAGGAAAAGAATCTTGTGGTTAAACAGATTGGAAACTTTGGTGGTCAGGGATTTCAGCTGCGTCCGTGGCTGCTACAGCTCAGTGTGTTACAACCATAGTATGAATCTATTTCAGATGAGTTTCAGCCTCCCTACTGCCAACAGGAAAGGGGAATCAATAATGTTGACTTTTTATTCTTCTTACTCATTTCTTAGCATTATACAACCACTTGTAACCTTATTTATTTAAGCAATAAGGCCTTTAAGGGACTTTGATCAGCTTGGCTAAAGTTTCTTCAAAGATTAACTGACGTTTTTTAAAAGTACATCAGTTTCCTTTTAAGCAGGTATTTGCTTACCACGTAACTGGGTGTCGAGTGCTATGTAGTTATAAGGTTTGCCGGGCTCAGCTGTAGATTTCCTTGAGACATACTGCTGACATCACTGAGTCTCCTCTCAGACTTTTTTTTTCTTCTCTTTCTCTCTTTCCCCCTCCCTCCCTCTCCTCCCTCCCTCTCTCTAGTTTCTTTATTCAGGTAATTCCAACTCAGACTTATTCCAACTTGTTTTTGACTGACAGTGAGGGAAGGGAGACTCTCTGAGGGTTGTGTTTTGGTTTGTTTTTTTGGGTTTTTTTGTGTGGTTTTTTTTTAAACTATGCTTTATTGAAAAGACATTCAACCTTTCATAAAAAAGATTGTTTGACTTGTCATGACGATAACATCTAGTAAGGAATCTGAACATTGCTCTTTTACAGGTAAGAGGTATTTGTCAAAAACGCATACATGCTTAACAGTGCTTTAGAAACTGCGGAACTGAAAGCTAATAAGTAGGTTCTTTTCTGATTTCTCTCTTATTTTAGTAATAAAAGGATTTAGAAACTGTTAAAGAAAAATGTTTGTAAGATTATGCCTTCTTTGAACTTTGAGATACAGGCAGTTCAGCAATTATAAAGAGAAAGCTGTCATGGTTTGATCTTTCTACTGATGTAAGCTACTGAATGCGAGTTTTGTAATGTATGTAGCTGATATTTTTGTATGTTGGGGAGGGGGGACATTACTGAACCTATCTTTGTAAATGTTTGCCTGCCAGAGACTTTTTCTTAGAGAAATATATACTGATTTTTAGGCTTTTAGAAGCATATATTTCAGTCAGCTCTTGCTCTTTTTTCAATGCAGAAATCAGTTTTAGTTGACATAGTGGGAAAACTTACCTAGAACTTTATACAGTCCCTGTTACCTATCTGTATAAGAAAAGATTATGTAAGTTTTCTGTGGTAGGTATAAAGAATGTAAACATGTCTGAGTTGGAGAACATTATATATTTTCTTCTAATTTTTGCATGTGTCTTCATATTACTTGTTTACAATAGGTTTGGCTTATCCTTAGTAATCACAGTCTGAGCCTGTGGTGCAAATTCCCCTCTACTTCAGTGTTGATCGTTTTGTGCCTCCCTTTGTATTTCCACATAGGGATCATGCTGTAGAGAGATTTACAGATAAGTTCCTTTTTTCTCCATGATGTGCTGGTTGCAAAAAGGAGCAAAGCTGTCTTTCCTTTGTGAACCAAGAGGACCTACATTTCTTTTTAAGTAACTTTGTTTCCTTACTTGCATTGGCTGTATTGTACTTAGAGGCATTTCGAGGGTCTTTCTGATTACAGTGCCCCTGTACCTATCTGCCAAGCCTATTGTCTCTGTTCTCTTGTGATGTTATTACATGCAATTTCTTCTTTTAAAATTAAGGGGGAAAGAGGGCCATTTGCTATTGCAGAAATGTCTTCTTTATTTCCTTGGTTGTAAAATGTCACTATGCTCTCTGCACTCTCTAATAATCCGCTTATAGGAGGGGGGAAACAAACCTGGAATGTAATGTAGTGCTGGTTGTACAGTACAAACTGGCATCACTTTTGCAAAGCAGAGTGTAGACGAGACCAAAAACTTCCCCAAGAATTTCATTCCACTAAATGAGGCATGGCCTAGAGACAAAAACAGCAGCAGATGACTTCGGCTTCAGTCTTCCAACATACATACAATACTTTGGTCCTGTTACTTTTTATAGAATTTCAAATGAAAACAAATAGTTCTTTTTTATCCTGTCTCCTCATGCAATGAAACAAACAAGTCATCAACCCACAGCCCTGATTGGAGCTGAAATTTTTGTTTGTCCAGATTTCATTAAAGCAGTCTGGAATATTATTCCCTCCTTCTCTCCTGTTTCTCCCTCCTAAGACACATAGTTCACACGGGCAGGCTATATTCTTTGGGAACAGGTAGAGACCAAAGTTGTGAAGTACCAGTACTCTTGCGAGGAGCCAAGAAAAACAGAAACTTAACTGTTTTGCATGCTGAACCTCAGAACATTTTGAAATAAATTTTGTTTCACTTTGCTTCCAGGAAAAACAAAACTGATTATGGGATAACTTTTTTTTTTTTTTTTTTTTTTTTNAAGTTTTTACCTTATTGGATATACCATGCATATGAAAATTAGGAAAAAACATTGGTTGGAGTACGAAATAGTTAAACTTGGACTTTTCTGTCCAAACCAATTCATTAAATGTTAAATATTTGAAAGCTATCTTCCTACTGAGCTGTCCCTCACCCCTTGGAATGAGAGAACATTCATGGCTTACTTGAATGAGTTATTACAGACTTGAGGATCATTTTAGCACTGAATGTTTTTGCATCATTAATATGGCAAATGGCTTGGCGTTAAGGATGTACACGCTCTTGGAGTAAACAGGGCACAGCTGAAAAAGCAGCTCCCTTGTATTGACTGTGCATGAATTGAAATACCTGCTCATTCTATACCTATCTAGCCTGAATGTTGTGAAATACACATGGAGAGCAGCCAAGAACAGTGGATACAGTGCTAATTGGGCTGCAGGAAGGAAGGAAAATAGCAAGAATGAACCATAGGACCTTTCCTTCTTCCTAAGCATATGAAATTGTCTTTTTATGACTATCAAATTCTGAGGTTCACAGCCAGTTAGAAGTCATAGTCAGGCAGAAAGGGAGAAAGCAATGACATGAATGCTCTAAGTATTACCATCCTTCACTGGACAAAATAAATGCTTGGACATAAAGAGGGTTGGCATGTGTTTTGGGGTAAAGCATCTGCAGTCATTCTTACTTGCTGGGGAGAAAGGTGTTTGGCAAATTTCATCTTCCAGCAGAGCTCTTTGCAAACCATGGGCTGCCTTTTGTGAAAGGTTGAAACTGAACTGCTGGGACATAGGTTGGACCCAGCATTGATCTCAAGGAAGTATCATGGTGTTATGCAGCTTTCCTATCTGGAAAGCTGCATATCCTACCTTTCCTATCTATCCTTTTCCCATCTGCAGGATGCCCCTGGGGATGCTGGGAAGCCTTGTGAGCTTTTAGTCACCAAGGCTTGAGAATCCCCTTGGCCTCCTTGCTGAGGGGATCTGGTTCACTTTCCAGGTGTCAGTGGTGAGCTTTTGATCATTTTGATCTAGGCATTTCATTACTTGCAAAGCCCCTTCCCTCCCAGCACTGTGTCTGTTGAGGTATGAGAGCCATCTGCCTCCGAGGAGGGCTTCTTGGTTAAGAAATGTCTGTCTTCCCCTTGGTTCAAAGTAGCCCCTGCAATTTGGCCTTCAGGGCATACTGCATTTTAACTGGCTTTTAAGGGGGAGGGGAGGTCTACAGCTTGGGAATTGCAGCTTGGTACCTTTTAAAACCACACTTGACTCCTTTCTGGCTTGTTTTTCTCATGGAGATTGTCAACTGGATTTGTCCATGCTTAGAGAGCCTAGGTAAACCACCTTCACTTTGTAAATCAAAAGCGATAAAGTAAAATAAGTTTTGACTGGAACTATAGTATGGCCTGATTAGATTAATTTAATCTCTATTGCTTTAACTGAGGTGATTCACTCTTGGTTAGACCATAGCTTGCAGGATACCTCTCTGTTTTTACACTATGAACTTTTTCTTATCTACAATTAGCACTTTTGCATTGAGGCTATATGATAAAAATGTTTATCTGTTGAATAAATTACCCTAATCTGCAATGAGGAAATATTTATAACAGTACACTTACTCGGATGACTTAAAAGGTATATTCTTAACATGAACTGATGAACAGAAAAGGGAAAAATATATAAGGATCCAAGTTTCCCCTTTTCCTCACTAGAATTACACAACCTGACAAAAGCATGTAATAAAATAGATGTTCACGGTATTTTGACCAGTAAATAAATTCTTCCTGCTTAAATGATTTTTATTTCACTCAACATTTTCCAGGAAAAATATCAACGAAAAAAGTATTTCTGAATGTTTTGTACCTTGTCTGTAAAGATCCCTTTAAGTGTCCCCATATTTTCCGCTCAGCAATGATCCCACTCCAAGCTGCCTACCCTTACTCCTGGTAAATTCCATGCCAGCTGTCCTCTTCTGAACCCCCTTCAGCCTCTCACCCAAGCAAACAGGATTCAGTTTCCTGCTGCCTTACCCAGAAATAATGTTTCCTGAAAGTTTCCTTCCTCAAACACTTCAACAACAAACCTATCAACAGTCCCGTTTCTCCACAATAGACAGCCAAACCACAACTCTCTGGACTGCAGTAATGAATTAAAGGACGGAGAGAAGACAAGCTTTCTGTGCTTTCTGTGACTTTCACAGCATTTGAGCAAAGCTGGGCTTCATTCACACACCAAAGGATATGGGAGGAGGTGTTCAAGTGGTACAGAACACTTGCAATTCTGAATAATTTTCTTAGGCAAACGACAAAACATTCTCGCAACAGTACAAAAGCTTAGGATGAAAAAAATACCCAAAACTTTTAAGGCAACATTTTATTTTATTACCATATTGAGTTTCCTTAACTGGCACACTCGGTGGCCTCTATGGTACATGGTAGTTGGTCTCTTAACTGTTCCCAGATTACTGGTTTTAGATCACAACTCCTCTTTCCCTAAGATTAGATGGAAAGGCAATTGTTACAAGGGACTGTGTTTATGAGTTATAAATTAACATAACAAACGTCAGCTCATGGGTGCTGGTCTCAGTACGTCCATTACCTGTTGTGAAATGTGCTACGTAAAAGGTGCTGGAAGCACTTTTTTTTGGATAAAAAAGAGTCAAAGACTGAAATAGTCTGCAGTGTAAAATGCTTCCACAAGACTAGAGGTGAATGAACAGAATTCAGGCAGGTGTGGGAAAGCTAACAGTGCCATTTTTATCTATGTATAATGGACAAACAAAAGGCTTCAGATCTGGTTCTCATTCACACTGTGGTCGTTTTTTACTGCTATGGGAAATGTAACGGTCAGGAGTTCTTCAGCTGGTGGTATCACACCATGAGCTCCAATTTGAGGTCTGTTTGGTTTCATTTGTGAGAACATATTTCCACAAGCAAAATTCGGAAAATTGTGCTGTATATCAGTGAGCCCTGCAGAGGTCTAAAGGTCTGTCATGCTGTCAGGAATCCTAACAATATATCTTGTTTTTCCTCATACCCTTGTTCTTCTTGAGCTAATTATGCCAATAGACTTAAGGCTACAAGCCTCACTCCCTGTCCTCAGTACAGGTAACAACATTATTGGTGCTTCAGCCCAAGTCTTGAGAAGTGCCTGGTCCTTGAAGCTCATTCCTACTCTGTTCTATTGTTGCAGTTAAAAAATGAAACAACCAATAACCTAAAAAGCCAAACTGACAAAAAAAACCCCAACCAAAATTCTGTACTAAACCTTAAATAGATATTTTTTTGGAACAAAAATATCTAAAATTTAGTGTTGATTTCTTTTCCTGTCAGCATAAAATGACCAAAGCTGTGACTTGATCATGACCCAGAATAATATTTATTGGTAGTGAATCTCCCTCCCCTGTGTAAGATCTTAGGTGACAGTGAACATAAAATCTTATTTTAAGACCATTTCTTAGTGTTTATGTGCTGAAATACAAGAAAATATTTCAATGGAACAATCCCAGTGGTATATCCTCCTACTGCACCTTGATGTGGGGTTCTGCCTTTGCAGCTGTATTTCTGGTCTGTAAGCAGTGAAAATGTAAGAGGGGGACACCACGCTACATTACTTCTTTAGATATTATAAATAAGGATAATATAATAAAGGAAAAACTTTGGTTTCTGATTGCTTTATATGATCTTAAGAAAATTGTTAACCACACAAGCTGTCACATAAAGACTGATAGTGTCACAGAAGTCAATAACCTTTGTATTCTCCCTAGAAACTTTGATTTAATCATGTTGCTAAAAATACCTACTGTATGAGCTCAAACATTAACACTGGAATCTGCAAAAAAAGCTGGGAGAAGGACTAGATCCTCATTCCCCAGCCTCAGAAGAAAACAATGGGCAAAGTTTCAGAATTTGCTGAGTTCATAAAACTCCAGGTGCAATTAACAGATATTACTTCTGATCTTCAGCCTTGCTCAGCTTAGGACACTGCATGCCACTGAATGGCTCTGGTTTAGTTGTCTTCTCATTTTCAACTGATTACTAGCTCCATCTTGCTGAATGGCAGGTTAGGCATGGTGGAAAGCAGGGGTAGATTTGAGACGCACTGTGAAAAGGGGAACCTTCGAAAGAAGCAGTGGTGACAAAGATGCAGGATGCAGGTTGTTTGCAGTCCGGCCCAGATGTTGTTTTTTGGAAATGCATAGGTAAAAACATCATGGATGAGGAAGCCTTTTGCAGTGCAAGCATGATGAATCCATACTTTGGTAAAGGATGTGGTGGCAGTGTGTATGTTGATGGCACAGACAAGCAAGCTGACCTGTGGCAGGGAATGTCATTAGTAAGAACCTATAAAACAGAGCAGACATATCTGTATCTTGTTTTAGATTCCTAGATAGCTTGTTTTTACACAAGAATCTGTCCATCTTCTTCAGTGCATAGTTTACATTGTTCTACAATAACTAAACTGTATGTGGGAAGGAAAGAATACATCATGTTGTGTAATTTTACATTGGGTTCCAACTGCACAGCATCTTCTATGGGATTTAACCTGAAAGGCTTCATAAGTACAAGTCAGACTGACATGTATTTATTTAGGATATTCCATAATATATAATTTACTTGTGTGTCATGCTACCAGGAAGAGTGGGAGCACCTTCGAATACACCAGCACAGTTGATTTCCATACGAGTGATAAAGTTGGCACCTCTCAGAAGCACTGGTCTTGCTCTACAGGTGCAAGGATAAGATAAATCGCAGCTGTCTAAAGGTTAAGGATCTGGTCTCAGTTCATCAGACATTGCAAGGAGATGGGCACCTCCAAGCATTAGAGGAAGAAGAGGCAGACTCACTGTGAGGAGGTGTCCAGCTCTCTCCATTTGCTATGGTGCCGTAGAAGACTAGCTCAGACTAGCCAGAGAACTAGCGTGAACAGAGAGAAATTTCAGCCTACAGAATCCAACTATTAGCATTGCGGTGCATATACCTTTAGAAATGGCTCCGTTTGGTGGATCCTTGACAGCCAAGTCAGAACTATTGTCTCACAGTGAGGTTTCCAGATGTCTGGCATTCCCAGGCAAATTTTAAGAAAAGCATATCTCCAAATTTCTTTCAGACAAACCTCACTGTTAGATAAAGAGGCTTCATTCAATCTACCCCAGGTGTGTAGTAGGCTGAGGCATCCTGGGAAAGGAGTGTTTTCAAGAAAACAAATCACTTGTTATCAGTGCTGATGCCTATAATCAGAACACGTTATTTCTCACCATGCTGTAGGTCCTGAACATCCTTTGCAGTCAGATGAAAAAAGAAGAGGAAAACTTTACATCTGCTTTAAAACTAACAGCAAGTGAGGCATGATGAAACACAACAGAGGAACTTGCTAGGTGAACATAATGGCTAGCAGATGTTTGTTGAAGTTGTAATGTGTCTCAAACCAGGTGTATTTTCAAGATTTGCTTGAAGGGGAGGATTTCAAATATTTCAAATGGGAAGCTATTGAGGAATGGCATAAGAGAAGTCTAAAACATGAAGGGAGAAAAAAATCACAAGGAATAGGCATTGATGAAAAAGAGGAATGAGATGCCAACAAAGAGCAAAAGAAAGCAGAGCTATAGGGGCCAGGGCAGTTAGGCTATGAGGTTTATGGGTATGAAGTAATGAAAGAGATGGTTGCATTAATGCAGTGGAAAATTATAGTCAAAATAGTAAAGAAGGAAATAAGATTTTTACCCTAGAAGTTAGAGTGATTTGGCCATGGGACAGATGAGAAGGACTGTCAACAAAAGGTGCATTGGGAAATGGTTAGTTAATAAACTGAAATTCTGTACTTGAAGAACAGGTGAATTTTGGAGATGTTGTGGCATCAAGCTGCCTACAGACAAGAAGTCTGAGCCATACAGCAAGTGGAGCAGAGGGAGTGCTTTCAGACAGGACATGTCCTTTTGGGAAAGGCTGGGTTTGACAGTGTGTCACCAGAGCAGTGATTCTGCATTGCCATTAAACTGTCATCCGCCTGGTGGAGTTACAGTCTCTGAGAATTCCCAGCAATGGCGCTGCCTTAACCCTATTTGAAACATGGTGCTGCAATTTGATATGTTTTTGCATACCACTTATCTTTAGCAATTGTCTACAAAACACGAATCCTGTTCAATAGCACTAAAATAACATATAAACAGCACTAAAATATCATACAAACTTTTACTAGGTCTAGTTACATATTTCCCATCAAGTGTGTTTTACAATGAAAATGCAGGCTTCATTAAATTAAGTATTACAGGAAAAGTACAGAAGGTTAGACATCAAAAAGTTTGATTTTTCCACTGAAAGAATGATCTCTTGTGGGAGATGTAGTTGATTTCCTCATACCCCAGTTATTCTTTATGCCTGGATTCCTCAGCCAGACTATATTTCCACTGATGTATCAAGCCTTATAACAAGGTGACAGAAAGTAATTGGGGAATGGTGGTATTTTTTGTTCTCATAAATCAGGCTGCTTGGAAAACATCAAAGTGACTTCTGAAATTCACGGCATCTGGAAAACTTACAAAAAACAAGGTAGAAGTTGCTGAATATTGTAGAATTTTAAAAATAAGTTTGCGGTATTCTGAATGTAGTCGGAAACTATTCTCAGCAGAACATGAACAATGTTCTATTCAGTCTAATTACTTCAGTGATCAAAGCTAGACCTTCCCAAGTTCCCAACTGTATGAGACTGCGGAACTTTTGAGATGACATGGGGTCATAAAAGAGCACTCATAAAGATAAGGTATGTGTAAATAAACAAGCAAAATAACCTCCTTTGAGTATAAGGAAATGTAGGAACTTTGAAAAACAGCATGAGCTTTTTTCTTGTTTGAGCACATTATTGTTGCTTTTTTTCAGCCTGTTGCAGCATAGCACCACAGAGCTTTTATGGAGGTTCCCAAGAAACTATAGGATAAATAAAAATTAGTAGTGAGTCACACAGTTATGTCCCTGGATCCTAACGATGGGGATAGGCAATGGTTCTGCTGTGTTCTCCTAAGAGGAACAGTAGTTCATTGCACAAGCTTCTCTTGTCACCAAACCAGACAGGAAACTCACATGGTCTTTACAGTTACAGAAGGCTGGGATTTTTCATCTGAAAGTCTTATAGGCCGAAAATGCAGATTTAGGTCAGATGAGAGATTTAATGAATTCATGGGAACAAGATAGAGCAGCTTAGACTGAAAAAGTCTGAAAACAATTTTGAAAAGTAAAAAAATTTCATATTGACTTTGTGGAAGCAAGATGTTGCGATTTGTCACTTCAAGCAGTGCTTTGTTTCTCACCTGATTTAAATTAGATGAACACACACACATCTCTATACTAATTTCAAAGCAAAATGCAAGGTTTAGTTTTGATTTGCACAGTGTCTTCAATCCAGAATGACTTTTTTTTTTTAATTTTGTCAGAAAAGTTGAAACTTATTTTTTGCATTTTTTGTTTGTTTTGATATTTTTGGTTTGGCAAGAAAATCAAAAAACATTGATGTGCACCAGTACATTCATGCTATTTCCTCCCTTTCAGAAGCCACAGTCTCTGCAGCGGACTGAGGGGTCTGTGTCATGGAAACTGGCAGGGACTGAGTAATTTGGGAAAGCAATGAGGAAAACAAATATTCTTTTTCCTCTGATTCCTTGGGAGTTTATCTGGAAGACATACAACCCTGGGCTGTGTAACGTTCCAATCAAGAAACTCAGGGAACAGATTTTTCTTTAAAAATCTAATTTTTTTTATTCCAATTTTTGCAATATAAGAGTGACAATAAGGTTCTGTACAATGGTAGCATTTTGTTGATGGAAAGGCTAAACAATTAACCTAGCATATTTTCATTTCCATCCTCTCACAACGAAGGGATACAAGACAGCCCACATATTTAAAACCATGGGCTAATTCAACTTAACTTGGCAGGTGAACAGAGGCTTGAGAAATTGCATTCCAACAAGCTTTATGAAACTAGGTGGCTCTGTAAGTTAGAGACACTTTATTAATGCCTTCCCTGAGAAGAGGAAATCAAGAGCGACCAGTTTTAACCAGACATCAGAGAATCCACCTGGAGGCAAGTACAATGGAAAATGCTTTGCATGGAGCGTGCAAGTTGTCACAGCCCTGGGGTTCAACCTGGAGATGCAATAGTGGGAGGGAGCATGGCCTTGTGGGTTCCTTCCCCATGGGCTAGCAGCTCCTGCCACCCCATGAGCTACAACGGCAGCCCTTGTAGGAGGGAAGGCGTGGGCAGGGGTGGAAAGGTGGTAGTCCTGCAGCCTTCCCTGCTGTGGGGTGGCAAGAGGAGCCCTTTGCTCTCAGTTCACCACCTTTCACCAAGAGGCACATGGCCTGAAACAGCCAATCAAAGAGAGCATAGAATGACACAGCCGAAAACTATTGTTTCCATTTAAAACTCCCCAACGTGTCTCACCGTTAAGCTTTGATTTATTTTTTTTTCATCCTTCTCATAAAATAACAATGCATGCAAGACTGTTCCTACTTCATATAAGCAAAATGGAAACACATACCAGCCAGCAGCTTATGCTACTTTTGCTTTATAATTATTAATTTTTAAATCTCCTTAGCACTCCATAAATACAGCTCTGAGTCCCGAGCAAGCAGTGGGGCTCGGGCCCCATGCACCTCCGACCATGGGCAGAAATAGAGTATTCCCATAGACAATACAGAGGCTCTCTCCTGTTTCTGCTCTGAAATGACAGATATAACTAAATTCCTCTGGACGCCTTTCCTCCCTCTCCTGTACACACTCTCCCCCTGCTCCCGCCAAAATGTGCAGAAGTGGAAAAAAGGGCATTTTTCCATTCATTGCATGGAGAGTATGAAAGCTTGGCACACAAGTGAGCTATGTACTGGAATTTGGGTGGGTCTAGGAAAAAGCACAGACTTCAATGGAACACATATATGGGTGTGTGTGTATGTGTGAGAAAAAGCCTTTTAAACCTTAAATTAACCACATTCATGGATTGGTCAGGAAAATAAAGAGAAAGCTGCCTTGAAATAAAACTCTTGGGCAGTGCTGAGAATAAGGAACCCTAAACCAATATGAAAGTGTCACTCATATTTTTCGTTTGTCCCTGACCACTTCAAAGAGGCAGGTGAAAGGCTCTGGTTTATGCACCAGTGCAGAATTTAGTGGTTTATACAAACCCCGTGACCATTTCTGTCCACCCTGGGAGCTGTGGCCACGCTCTGCAAGGCCAGTGAGGAGGCAACATTTGGCTGGGAGCAATGGCAGGGATGGGACAGGAACGGGGACAGGAATGGAGATGGGGTGCGTGAGCCCCAGGGTGACAGCAGTGGCCTCCTGGGGACTGGGTTGTGACCATGTAGGCAGTGTTTTGGCAAAGCATGAAGGGAGACTTGATTGGGGAAGGACTTGACTTCGAGACCATAAGCACAGGTTGCTGTTGCTGGTCATTGTGGATGTGTCTGAGACTTGCCGTTTGAGAAAATTATTTTGCGTCAAGATCTAGACACATTATTAAGGGTAATAATAGCACAAAGGGAAATGTGTAAAAGAAGATGCATTCACAACTGACTCTAGATACACTAAAATCTCTCACATTGATACTTCATATTTGCAACTGCTTGTGCTTTACAGAATAGGCGATGTATCATTTATGAAAACGCGCATAACCATGAAGTAATATTTTAAATAGTAAAAATGAACCTATAATTTCTATGTAAGTGCATATGCATGTTTGCTTGTGAAATACCATGTGTCCTGATTTTATTGGACACTATTGAATTTTCTTTCCAGAATTTAAAATATTTAATGTTTTGTTTCTGTTAAGTAGCTACCAAATATTTGTTTGAGATCAAGTAGGACTTGCTCTCTGTTTATCAGACCTGGACAATCAAGGGAAATGGGTGCTTGGTGCAATTTGAAATCTTTGTAGTGCAGAGAGAACAGAGTAGGAATGAACATTTTTGAAGCTGTTGTGTCCCTCAAAGAGAATACTGGCCACACTTTGTAATTCACAATAAAGTAATTAATTATCAAAAAATAAGTAAGTAATCTATACCTGTCCCTGCCGTACCTGCAGTAACATCTGTGCTTTGCCTAAGAGAGAAAGACATTCAATTTAAAACTCATTAGGTTTAGGTGAGGGAAGTGGATACTCTGTCTCACAGGCTGCATTTTGCTAGCATGAAAGAAGAGTCACTTTTTGAAAACATTTTCCACTGTATGAACTTGTTCACACAGGTAGAGCAATTCTTCATAACCAAATAACTTCCTGAGAAAGCCAGCTTGTAACAAGTTTTAAGATGAAACTATGACAAACCTATCCTTCTTTCTTGGAAATGTGCTTTGTAGTATTGCAAAAATCACAAGGTCAAATTCACTGATATGTCCTGGCCATGCAGAGAAGCCATAAATTTGGCTTAATTAGCACATTACTCTGCATTTATTTTTACTCTGCCTAGGTGAAGCAGCAGAAAGCAGCTACACCATACAGGTAAGAGAGACCCAGAAACTGTCTCAGAGAAAAAGCTTTTCTACTGTAACAAGGTCCATCTTTCTGCTCAGTCCAAGTGTGCTATTTCACGAGTTAAATTTGATTCTGTCTACATTAGGCACTAGATGAACAAAAAGTTGCCAATATAGAGACCTTTAAATAAAATGCTTTTTTCCCTTGCTGGTTTCCTTGACTTTTGCAGCCTTACCATTATATTCAATGCTATTGAAGTTTTTACATATGTTAAAAGTGCAAAAATTTTTTGGGTGGAAAATGCTTTTCATAGACTGGTATTTCAGTTTTTAGAGGTAGTGGCTGCATAGAGATGAAAAATTATAAACATGTTTATTTTGGCAGTGTTTGTGAATATGTACACAGAGTGGGCTAACTGTAGGGTAAGAAGGTCATCCCTCCATCAGCGTAATGTCTTGTGGTATGGGCTAAAGGAGTGTTGTGATTTATGGGAAACACAGCTTTCATATGGAGAGAACATACTAAAAAATCTGCCGCAGCAAAAGCCTGACACCCTGCAGGGAGCCTCACCTCACGGCCACACCTATACAGAGCTATGAGAGTCCCAGTGTGCAATGACTAATTAAAAAACAAAACCCAACTTGACTGGCATACAGTGCCTGCATCATGCAATGAGTTGGCATCACAAATGGTAATTAAAAAGAGAGCTGCTAAGCCAGTGGATGTGTTCATACCGTACGATGCTGTACTGAGTCGATGCCCCGGCTCATTAGAGAGAGACAAGGCTGGTGTTGGGACCTGGTGTCCAATGTCGGGTTTGAGGTTCTGGGTATTTGTAGCCCAAGAAAGGAAAGAGAGGCACAAACCACTGAAAATGATTTGAAATACCCCCCTGTTGCCTGATAAATAAGTTTCATGTACCAGCTGTGGTAGCTGAGAAACAGGGAGAAGAAGTGGCCCTGGGGAATGCAGTCTGCAGACGTTTTAGGCAGCTTTTGTGAACTACCAGCAAAGTGCTAACTTTTCTCCTTGCCTTTTGCATAACCATGACTAGGCACATTACTATTCATTTTCAGCCACCTGCTGATAATTTAAATTAAAAATCTAGAGTAAGTGTCTGGTTTTGGGTGTGTGTGCTTATTTGTTTTTAAATGAAAGCAGGTTTTTATTAGAGCAAGAAATGAATTTGGAGAAAAAAGCAAACAAACAAGAAAAGAAACCAGACAAGCTTTCTCTCCCACTTATTATTCCCTCAGATCTGAAATAAAAGCAGCAAATTTCAAACCAACTGCAGGTTGGCAAAACAGTTGCTCTGAGTTTAACTTTATTATTGTTACTGTTCTCTAGCAGTAGAGTAGGTATCTGCCAGCTTGTGAAGTAATGTACCGGGGAGGTAAAAACAAGGTGCTGTCCTTTACCTGCTGTGAAAGAAGGAAAACAAGGACACAGCCAACCTATGGTGAGCAGGAAACGACCATCCCAGCAAACTTAGGCAGCAGCGCAACCAGGTACATTTATGCTCCGCACTGACCTGGGAGGGGACTCCTGTCCCTATGAACTTTGTTGGACTTAACAACCTGAACAGCAGATGGGTTCAGACTTGTTATTTTCTGTATTGTTATAAAAGCTGCCACCATGTGACTAAAATACTAGAAGGAAACACAGTCATCCCTCGGTTGTGTACAGAAACATGAAATTGTCTCGGCACATGAGCTCATGTGGCCAAATTATAGCCAGGTGGTTTATACCAGGCAGTACATAAATAAGCATAAAGAGAGGTAAAATATGCCTCTGGGCAAGCAACTCAAGCACCTTGAGTCCCAGCCTCAAAATCAGAGAAAAGAACAGTGCAGCGTCTCCGGGTGCCTTTGTCTGGCTGATGCTCCCCTGGGAGCTATAATCCAGCGAGGTGGCCTGTCCTCGTGCCAGGACGGGGAAGGCAGTGGGAGCTGTGTGAAAGCATGCTCTCACAGCAGCCAGAGCAGCTGGCTGGAGAAGGGCCCGTTCCCAAAAAAGGAATTAAGTACTTAAGTAGGACTTAGGTAGGCCTTAGTTGACTAAGTGAAAAACTATTTTGCAGAAAATCCCTGCCCAGCTTCTGTTTTGTGCTGGAAGTTCTCAACGGGTGCAGGTGTCTCCATTTTGACCCTCATTTTGCTGGGTGCCCAACAGCTCTGTGTTTGAACATGCCATAAAGCACCCTGTAAGACACCAAATGGATTAGTTTATCTTGTGTCTAAATTGGAAGAGCCAGAAATGAGGCATTCCTTAGCTTGTCTTTAACCTTCTCCCAGTGTACCCCCCTTCTCTACTTCTCCACCTCCCCCCTGCATAGCAAGGCTCCCCATACTGTGTGGCTGCTGCCACTTGTGTTCCCAAATCTGCCCATTGAGGGGGCGGAGGTGAGACCCTTCCCCGTCTCTGAGGCAATTTGTTCGCACATTTCCACCCTTGCAGGGGAGTTCACTGATAAGGAACTGGGAAGAAGAGGAGGGGAGACTCTGCATTTCCTAATGAAGCTGCATCACTGTATGGATGAGGATTTATAAGGCCAGAAAGCAAGAAGGCATCAACATTACTCTATGGCCAAGCCGTTAGGGTGCTCAGCTGGCCATGCAGGTGCGAGCTTCAGTCCCTGCACCAAGAATCTCTTATGGGTTTACACTCTGGCTTCCTGAAGGAAAAGACACCAAAACTATTTTAACATGGATGCAGAAACATGCCAAAACATATTTTCTTGGTTTTGATTTTGGAAATGGCTATTTTGTTTTGACTGACACATTAAGTAAACAAATGAATAAAAAGTATGTTCACTTGTGACCAGTCATGGGGAAAACCTCAGACCGAAGGGTGGAAGCCTTGCAAAAATTTGAAACCATTGAAAACAGTCATATAAAGGAGAGGTCAGGAATAGATGCTGTGAACCTATGGTAAGGTACTTGCAGAACATAAACAAGTGTGCAGTTTTGTGAGAAACAACTCTGCTGCCACAGCAACATATTTCTCTGGTGGCGTTGCAAGCACCACTAGTTTGGATCTTTTGATTCACAGGGAGTGGGAAAGGGAAGGATAGGATATAGGATAGCAAGCAAGATGGGAGGGAAACAGGGTAATGAGAGATACCCTTGTGGAAAAGAGAGATATCTCAGGGAGAAAGAAGGACAGAATGTAGCTGCTGAAAACTCCCAAAGGCATCCTAGAGAAGAAGAGGGAAGAAATAATGGCAGTGACTGCAAAACAGGGTAACAATAGGCATTAAGCTCTCTGAAGGTCTAGTTCTGGCCTTTGTATTGACTGCTGACATCCACTGGGACAGCACATCACTCCCGTCCTCCCTTAGCTCAGTTCCTTCTTTGTGGTGTTCCAGAGATATTTGCCTGTGCCAGAGGCAGACTGTGAGGGGTCACTAATGTTCCTACATCAGGTTGAAGATGTAAATGAAAGTGGAAGTACAGAATATAAACTTGATAAGCATAATGCAACAAAAATGTCCCTTTCAGCCTTGCAGAGTAGTTCTGGCACCCAGCTACCCAGAAACAGTAAGGACAGGCTCTCGAGAGTCTGTTTAGACTTGCCCATGTAGAAAGAGCCAGGTAAGGTTTGCACAGCCAGACAAGGAAAGGGTTAGTGGGTGAGAAAACCATCACATCAGAGGCAGGTTTTAAATGCTTAACTGTGCTAATGAAGTGCTTGAAACTGAAAAGAGTTTGAAGCAACAATATGCCAGCAAGGGAGACATTCAAAGATATTGAATGTTGCACTGATGAAGAAAAGTCATTTGTAAAAATAAAAGAGCAGAACAGGTTTCTGGGGAACCTTTCTCTCTTTTCCAGCAGCATCGTATAAACCACACTACCAAACACAAAAGGGAGTTTCAGAAACTGATTAGTTTACTTACTTCTTCCTGAAGGAAGACTTTGGTGCACGTGAAAGTTCCCAGACTGAAGGCTCTGCATGGCCAAGTCCCCTGTTCATCCACAGACCCCAGGGCAGAGGCTGCCAGGCAGGTTTTTGGAAGGGCAGTCAGCTCACTTGCAG
Source organism: Chionis minor (assembly GCA_013398295.1). NCBI lineage: Eukaryota > Metazoa > Chordata > Aves > Charadriiformes > Chionidae > Chionis > Chionis minor. The sequence continues at coordinate 789,176 of VZSF01008207.1, forward strand.
TGTGTTAGCTGTTCAGATGCTAGCAGTATGTGCTTTTTCTCCACTTGGAGGCCTGATCCAGAGACTTGTGAAATCACTGGGAGCTTCTCCATTAACCTCCATAAGCTTTGAGCCTTCTCTCTGCCTGCTTGCTTGTTTTCCTATTTGCTTGCATCAGTGTAGTTTCCAAAGCTCATCTGTGTAAACCAATAGCTACTGCAAAGCCTTACATCCTGCCCTTGGAAAGAACAAGATTCCTGTACAAATCTCTCTCAGAAACAATGCACCATGATACTTCTCCAGCTTTAATTTGTCTTTCGTGGCCAGATGTCAGGCAGACAGCCTGGGAGAGACAAAGATGGATTTGGGTTTTCACTTTCTTCATACTGGGCTGTAAATGGTTGTCCTGGCCCTGCCTGGAGTGACGAAAAACACGCTGCTAGCTCCCACACCATGCTGCTCGCCCCCACCTCTGGCACAGTCGGTTCTGCAGCCCCTGGGCTCTACCCTGCCTGCTGGCTTGGCTGTGCCTCTGCTGTCACCCGTGCCTGGGTGCCCGAGCCCCGGGAGAGTCACCCTTCACAGGGCTGCCCTGCAGTGGTGGGTGGCTCTACAGAAGGATGGGGAGCTGAAGGCACAGGTTTGGGGGCTGATTTTGACTTCAGCATCTTTCCCAATATGACTGACTGCCAGCCTGCCTATCACCACTCTCAACACTGATCACACTGCAGGACTCTTTTATGAAGTCCAGGGGAGCAGTGTCCAGCTGTATGACTGCATGCTGCAAGCATCCTTTTGCAACCACTGCTTCCCTCCCTCTACCTCTCCTCTCTCCTTTTGTATTCCGTAACTCATCTACAGAGGAGGATTTTGCTGGTTGACAATTGCGCAGCATAACCTGGTGCACAGCCCAAAAGGAGGAGAGCGTTCATGCTAGACAGAGCACTGAGAATTCAGGAGGGACTTTTACAACCTACTGAACCACACCGGACCTAGGAAAGATCTAAAGATTACGTAGTTCTTGTCAATGTTTTCTTTCCTCACCTCGGCCTTTTTTTTAATGCCAAGCCTGCTAATGGTTTATGCTGGTTGAAAATACAGTTCAAGCTTTGCCCCTGTATCAGAGTGGCAGTGAAGCGTGCATGAGGGTTTGCTCAAGTGGCAAAGCATATCTGATTTGAGAAAAAGCAAACAACTGAGGCCATTCGAACAAGCCATGCTCCTGCACACTTTTAATCAGTTGTGTCTGCCAAAAGAGATCTTGCACAAGCAAATCTGGCTTCATGCAACAGGAACATTTTTGCGCGTATGCAAGCTGGCTTCAACTTCTTGATAATGTGGTCTCTGGAAGCAGTGTTAATGTGCTTGTTATATCCCTGGCTGCTGGAATTACCTTAATATCAAGGTATTCATGGTTGGTGGTTTGGTATGTAGCTCTATGTTTTATTGACTTTGTCTGCGCTAAACTTCCTCACTGGCATGTGCTCTAATGGGGAGTCTCCTTTGGTTGTTCCAAAGGGCTGGTGAGGAAAGGAGGTAATTCATCGGACATTAGACTGCTAGACAAATCTGAGACGATTTCATTTTCTTCCCTCTTTAAGTATCTGTTTCCTTCAGTTCACTTTTAGTTGCAGCTACACTTTGAGTAGGTTTTTTTAAAGTAATAAAAAATACTTTATCAGTGTAAAATCAGTTAGCTAATGGACAGTAGATGTTCTTTTAATTTAAAAATGTAAACTGCTGTTATTATTCAGGCTTGTTTGCTTATATTAACTTACTGTGGTAGACATGCTTTCTGATTTAGAGGGAAAGGAGTAGAAACCAAACAAACCTGTATGTGTCAACTGAGATGCTGGGGATGATTGTCAGGACATAGACTATCCGAGGTGCCTGTATAAGGTATAAGATGGGAAACGGTAATGCAGGTGTTATAACATGGGTTTTATACCTATGGACACCCACGAATCATTTATTGTGGCATATTGTACTGGCTCCTTCACCCAGGAAGCAGTGGGGGAGTGGAGGGCAGGGGAGAACCGTCCTCTGAAGCCTGGTTTTGTTCCGCTGTTGGTTTCATCAGAGGTTCTTCCCCCCAGTGACTGCTGCTGGCTGCTGCCATTGATGAGGGAGGGAAGCAGAGGCAGGGCTGCTCTGAGACAGTGTGACAGATCCTCTCTTCTCGCATCAGTATTTTTGCAGGGAAAGGAAACCAAAACGAATTTCCCTGAAGAGGAAAAGAGCACTAGAGGAATTCAGGATCACACGGGAAACAGTGATGTAAGAGAAAAAAATAGGAAGCAAATCAACACAAAAAATACCCTGCCACCAAAAAAAGCACCAGAAATTGGCGGGGATCCATTTCAGGAAATCACTGTAAAGCTGAGTAACGTTGTCACATACAGAAATACAACTCAAGGGAGGACACAAAGGATGACAGGGGAGCTCTGATACAGCTTCTTTCTTCTATGGCAGACTCCAAAACTAACAGCTCTGCCATGCTGACCTCACATGTGGAGATCAACTTTACACATGGGGACAGTAGGGAGACACGGTGAGAAACAGCTTTGGTTGTGAGTTGAAACACAGTCTNGGTATTTGTAGCCCAAGAAAGGAAAGAGAGGCACAAACCACTGAAAATGATTTGAAATACCCCCCTGTTGCCTGATAAATAAGTTTCATGTACCAGCTGTGGTAGCTGAGAAACAGGGAGAAGAAGTGGCCCTGGGGAATGCAGTCTGCAGACGTTTTAGGCAGCTTTTGTGAACTACCAGCAAAGTGCTAACTTTTCTCCTTGCCTTTTGCATAACCATGACTAGGCACATTACTATTCATTTTCAGCCACCTGCTGATAATTTAAATTAAAAATCTAGAGTAAGTGTCTGGTTTTGGGTGTGTGTGCTTATTTGTTTTTAAATGAAAGCAGGTTTTTATTAGAGCAAGAAATGAATTTGGAGAAAAAAGCAAACAAACAAGAAAAGAAACCAGACAAGCTTTCTCTCCCACTTATTATTCCCTCAGATCTGAAATAAAAGCAGCAAATTTCAAACCAACTGCAGGTTGGCAAAACAGTTGCTCTGAGTTTAACTTTATTATTGTTACTGTTCTCTAGCAGTAGAGTAGGTATCTGCCAGCTTGTGAAGTAATGTACCGGGGAGGTAAAAACAAGGTGCTGTCCTTTACCTGCTGTGAAAGAAGGAAAACAAGGACACAGCCAACCTATGGTGAGCAGGAAACGACCATCCCAGCAAACTTAGGCAGCAGCGCAACCAGGTACATTTATGCTCCGCACTGACCTGGGAGGGGACTCCTGTCCCTATGAACTTTGTTGGACTTAACAACCTGAACAGCAGATGGGTTCAGACTTGTTATTTTCTGTATTGTTATAAAAGCTGCCACCATGTGACTAAAATACTAGAAGGAAACACAGTCATCCCTCGGTTGTGTACAGAAACATGAAATTGTCTCGGCACATGAGCTCATGTGGCCAAATTATAGCCAGGTGGTTTATACCAGGCAGTACATAAATAAGCATAAAGAGAGGTAAAATATGCCTCTGGGCAAGCAACTCAAGCACCTTGAGTCCCAGCCTCAAAATCAGAGAAAAGAACAGTGCAGCGTCTCCGGGTGCCTTTGTCTGGCTGATGCTCCCCTGGGAGCTATAATCCAGCGAGGTGGCCTGTCCTCGTGCCAGGACGGGGAAGGCAGTGGGAGCTGTGTGAAAGCATGCTCTCACAGCAGCCAGAGCAGCTGGCTGGAGAAGGGCCCGTTCCCAAAAAAGGAATTAAGTACTTAAGTAGGACTTAGGTAGGCCTTAGTTGACTAAGTGAAAAACTATTTTGCAGAAAATCCCTGCCCAGCTTCTGTTTTGTGCTGGAAGTTCTCAACGGGTGCAGGTGTCTCCATTTTGACCCTCATTTTGCTGGGTGCCCAACAGCTCTGTGTTTGAACATGCCATAAAGCACCCTGTAAGACACCAAATGGATTAGTTTATCTTGTGTCTAAATTGGAAGAGCCAGAAATGAGGCATTCCTTAGCTTGTCTTTAACCTTCTCCCAGTGTACCCCCCTTCTCTACTTCTCCACCTCCCCCCTGCATAGCAAGGCTCCCCATACTGTGTGGCTGCTGCCACTTGTGTTCCCAAATCTGCCCATTGAGGGGGCGGAGGTGAGACCCTTCCCCGTCTCTGAGGCAATTTGTTCGCACATTTCCACCCTTGCAGGGGAGTTCACTGATAAGGAACTGGGAAGAAGAGGAGGGGAGACTCTGCATTTCCTAATGAAGCTGCATCACTGTATGGATGAGGATTTATAAGGCCAGAAAGCAAGAAGGCATCAACATTACTCTATGGCCAAGCCGTTAGGGTGCTCAGCTGGCCATGCAGGTGCGAGCTTCAGTCCCTGCACCAAGAATCTCTTATGGGTTTACACTCTGGCTTCCTGAAGGAAAAGACACCAAAACTATTTTAACATGGATGCAGAAACATGCCAAAACATATTTTCTTGGTTTTGATTTTGGAAATGGCTATTTTGTTTTGACTGACACATTAAGTAAACAAATGAATAAAAAGTATGTTCACTTGTGACCAGTCATGGGGAAAACCTCAGACCGAAGGGTGGAAGCCTTGCAAAAATTTGAAACCATTGAAAACAGTCATATAAAGGAGAGGTCAGGAATAGATGCTGTGAACCTATGGTAAGGTACTTGCAGAACATAAACAAGTGTGCAGTTTTGTGAGAAACAACTCTGCTGCCACAGCAACATATTTCTCTGGTGGCGTTGCAAGCACCACTAGTTTGGATCTTTTGATTCACAGGGAGTGGGAAAGGGAAGGATAGGATATAGGATAGCAAGCAAGATGGGAGGGAAACAGGGTAATGAGAGATACCCTTGTGGAAAAGAGAGATATCTCAGGGAGAAAGAAGGACAGAATGTAGCTGCTGAAAACTCCCAAAGGCATCCTAGAGAAGAAGAGGGAAGAAATAATGGCAGTGACTGCAAAACAGGGTAACAATAGGCATTAAGCTCTCTGAAGGTCTAGTTCTGGCCTTTGTATTGACTGCTGACATCCACTGGGACAGCACATCACTCCCGTCCTCCCTTAGCTCAGTTCCTTCTTTGTGGTGTTCCAGAGATATTTGCCTGTGCCAGAGGCAGACTGTGAGGGGTCACTAATGTTCCTACATCAGGTTGAAGATGTAAATGAAAGTGGAAGTACAGAATATAAACTTGATAAGCATAATGCAACAAAAATGTCCCTTTCAGCCTTGCAGAGTAGTTCTGGCACCCAGCTACCCAGAAACAGTAAGGACAGGCTCTCGAGAGTCTGTTTAGACTTGCCCATGTAGAAAGAGCCAGGTAAGGTTTGCACAGCCAGACAAGGAAAGGGTTAGTGGGTGAGAAAACCATCACATCAGAGGCAGGTTTTAAATGCTTAACTGTGCTAATGAAGTGCTTGAAACTGAAAAGAGTTTGAAGCAACAATATGCCAGCAAGGGAGACATTCAAAGATATTGAATGTTGCACTGATGAAGAAAAGTCATTTGTAAAAATAAAAGAGCAGAACAGGTTTCTGGGGAACCTTTCTCTCTTTTCCAGCAGCATCGTATAAACCACACTACCAAACACAAAAGGGAGTTTCAGAAACTGATTAGTTTACTTACTTCTTCCTGAAGGAAGACTTTGGTGCACGTGAAAGTTCCCAGACTGAAGGCTCTGCATGGCCAAGTCCCCTGTTCATCCACAGACCCCAGGGCAGAGGCTGCCAGGCAGGTTTTTGGAAGGGCAGTCAGCTCACTTGCAGTGTGTTAGCTGTTCAGATGCTAGCAGTATGTGCTTTTTCTCCACTTGGAGGCCTGATCCAGAGACTTGTGAAATCACTGGGAGCTTCTCCATTAACCTCCATAAGCTTTGAGCCTTCTCTCTGCCTGCTTGCTTGTTTTCCTATTTGCTTGCATCAGTGTAGTTTCCAAAGCTCATCTGTGTAAACCAATAGCTACTGCAAAGCCTTACATCCTGCCCTTGGAAAGAACAAGATTCCTGTACAAATCTCTCTCAGAAACAATGCACCATGATACTTCTCCAGCTTTAATTTGTCTTTCGTGGCCAGATGTCAGGCAGACAGCCTGGGAGAGACAAAGATGGATTTGGGTTTTCACTTTCTTCATACTGGGCTGTAAATGGTTGTCCTGGCCCTGCCTGGAGTGACGAAAAACACGCTGCTAGCTCCCACACCATGCTGCTCGCCCCCACCTCTGGCACAGTCGGTTCTGCAGCCCCTGGGCTCTACCCTGCCTGCTGGCTTGGCTGTGCCTCTGCTGTCACCCGTGCCTGGGTGCCCGAGCCCCGGGAGAGTCACCCTTCACAGGGCTGCCCTGCAGTGGTGGGTGGCTCTACAGAAGGATGGGGAGCTGAAGGCACAGGTTTGGGGGCTGATTTTGACTTCAGCATCTTTCCCAATATGACTGACTGCCAGCCTGCCTATCACCACTCTCAACACTGATCACACTGCAGGACTCTTTTATGAAGTCCAGGGGAGCAGTGTCCAGCTGTATGACTGCATGCTGCAAGCATCCTTTTGCAACCACTGCTTCCCTCCCTCTACCTCTCCTCTCTCCTTTTGTATTCCGTAACTCATCTACAGAGGAGGATTTTGCTGGTTGACAATTGCGCAGCATAACCTGGTGCACAGCCCAAAAGGAGGAGAGCGTTCATGCTAGACAGAGCACTGAGAATTCAGGAGGGACTTTTACAACCTACTGAACCACACCGGACCTAGGAAAGATCTAAAGATTACGTAGTTCTTGTCAATGTTTTCTTTCCTCACCTCGGCCTTTTTTTTAATGCCAAGCCTGCTAATGGTTTATGCTGGTTGAAAATACAGTTCAAGCTTTGCCCCTGTATCAGAGTGGCAGTGAAGCGTGCATGAGGGTTTGCTCAAGTGGCAAAGCATATCTGATTTGAGAAAAAGCAAACAACTGAGGCCATTCGAACAAGCCATGCTCCTGCACACTTTTAATCAGTTGTGTCTGCCAAAAGAGATCTTGCACAAGCAAATCTGGCTTCATGCAACAGGAACATTTTTGCGCGTATGCAAGCTGGCTTCAACTTCTTGATAATGTGGTCTCTGGAAGCAGTGTTAATGTGCTTGTTATATCCCTGGCTGCTGGAATTACCTTAATATCAAGGTATTCATGGTTGGTGGTTTGGTATGTAGCTCTATGTTTTATTGACTTTGTCTGCGCTAAACTTCCTCACTGGCATGTGCTCTAATGGGGAGTCTCCTTTGGTTGTTCCAAAGGGCTGGTGAGGAAAGGAGGTAATTCATCGGACATTAGACTGCTAGACAAATCTGAGACGATTTCATTTTCTTCCCTCTTTAAGTATCTGTTTCCTTCAGTTCACTTTTAGTTGCAGCTACACTTTGAGTAGGTTTTTTTAAAGTAATAAAAAATACTTTATCAGTGTAAAATCAGTTAGCTAATGGACAGTAGATGTTCTTTTAATTTAAAAATGTAAACTGCTGTTATTATTCAGGCTTGTTTGCTTATATTAACTTACTGTGGTAGACATGCTTTCTGATTTAGAGGGAAAGGAGTAGAAACCAAACAAACCTGTATGTGTCAACTGAGATGCTGGGGATGATTGTCAGGACATAGACTATCCGAGGTGCCTGTATAAGGTATAAGATGGGAAACGGTAATGCAGGTGTTATAACATGGGTTTTATACCTATGGACACCCACGAATCATTTATTGTGGCATATTGTACTGGCTCCTTCACCCAGGAAGCAGTGGGGGAGTGGAGGGCAGGGGAGAACCGTCCTCTGAAGCCTGGTTTTGTTCCGCTGTTGGTTTCATCAGAGGTTCTTCCCCCCAGTGACTGCTGCTGGCTGCTGCCATTGATGAGGGAGGGAAGCAGAGGCAGGGCTGCTCTGAGACAGTGTGACAGATCCTCTCTTCTCGCATCAGTATTTTTGCAGGGAAAGGAAACCAAAACGAATTTCCCTGAAGAGGAAAAGAGCACTAGAGGAATTCAGGATCACACGGGAAACAGTGATGTAAGAGAAAAAAATAGGAAGCAAATCAACACAAAAAATACCCTGCCACCAAAAAAAGCACCAGAAATTGGCGGGGATCCATTTCAGGAAATCACTGTAAAGCTGAGTAACGTTGTCACATACAGAAATACAACTCAAGGGAGGACACAAAGGATGACAGGGGAGCTCTGATACAGCTTCTTTCTTCTATGGCAGACTCCAAAACTAACAGCTCTGCCATGCTGACCTCACATGTGGAGATCAACTTTACACATGGGGACAGTAGGGAGACACGGTGAGAAACAGCTTTGGTTGTGAGTTGAAACACAGTCTGGAGCATGACAGACATCACCTAGGGCTCCAGCAAAGCTTTACTTATCAGGTTAAGCCCCAAATGACAATTTTTGCTGTTGTCTGCCTGTTGGCATAGCTCAGGGAAGACATTGTGCCTTGCAACTACCTTCCTACCTTCCATCTTGTGGGGGGAACTCTTCTGCTACAGAATTTAGGTACACTGGTGGTGTTAGGTGTCCTTCACCAGGTCTGGAAACGTGGCAGGCTGTAGTGTCAGGGTTTTCTCAGTTGACAGCTCCCAGACAAGGAACAATCTATTTCAGGGCAGAGCAGAGGCAGGGGCAAGAACTCCTACCAAGCCCTTGTGTGGGTTGAAACTGTGGACCCGTCTGGTGCTGCAGATGCATACGGTGCGGTGTGTGTGTACCAGGTCTGGCATGTGAAAGAAGTACCAGAGTCACAGTGCATGTGGAGCTGAGCTGCTCTGCACGGCACGCCCAGTGCACCCCAAACATGCCAGATTTATTACACTGCCAACCATTTGTGCAGAACCGGTGTTTCTTGAGCATGGTAGAGCCATGGCGAATGTGGTGTGCTGAGTGTCCACGTGCACCTTGCCTTGGGCCACCCCTGGTCCTGACCAGGTAGGCCTGCTCGTTGCTGAGCCCATGAACCCTGTCCCTGCCCCACCAGCTCAAGCCCACCAGTTTGAAAGGAGGGAAAGTGGAGCCTTGGCCACCTCCATCCTAGTAGCCTCCGAAGTAGGAGGAGGAGCCAGCAGCCCTGGGAAGCTGCTCCCAGGAGCAGATGTCCAGGTAGGCTAAGCAGGGGGACGGGATGGGGATGTGTCCCCAGTGCTGGATTGGAAAGACCAGCTGTTTCCTGGCCTAGCAATTTGTGGCAGGGAAATTTGTTCTGACAACGTAATGTTTGTGCCTGGAAATAATGGCTACGGCAAAGTGTGCTTGAGAGGAAGAGGTGTACTTATTTCAGGACAGATTTTTGCATGTTTTATATCCATGGCTTGTCCAGGGTGAGGCTCAATGTGGGGAATGGAGTCTTTTCACTAAACAGTATGCATTTTCCTAAAAGGTTTCCCATTAGAGGTTGCACGTATTTACTGCACACTGACAGTAGTGCTTGATTTTGAGTTTGCCTAAAGAGCAGTTGCATGTATGCTCCTTCCTACCCCTNGGCTTCTAGGCTATGGAAAAGAAGTGTTGATGACTATACCAAAATTGGAATGAGCTACAGGTGTTAATGGGAGTTAAGTTTAATTACATTTTCCCAGAAAACCTGCAACAGTGTGATGGGTATAGTCATAAACAAAGATTCTCCTTAATTGACATAACAGGAAAGGTACTTCAGTGAGCAATTATGCTGATGTCCTGGACTGGCACATGTGTGTACCACAAATATATCTTGTACTTCCTGCAAAATTCTTTTAAGTAGCTATAAGGAAGACATTCTTTTTTGGTTTTGGGGTTGGTTTTTTTTTTTTTTTTGGTGGTTCACGAAAACGAATCACTTACTTAAGGCTCTTTTTGAGGAAAACAATGGAACAAAACAATGCTTTTTGTACGACCTGCCAAAGCACAAAGGATGTTTTTTTTCTTTGTTGTTTTTGTCAGCAGGAAGTTTTGTTGTTGGAAACGACTATAACATGCACTGTCCTTGCTCTACGTAATCACTGTCTAGTCCTGCAAGCCGGGTCTTGTTACTTGTCTCATCAAACTGGCACAGGCTCCGTTCTGCTTCACTCTTTGGGCTTTGTTCAGTCCTGAGTGTCCGCACACTTACTCTCCATCCGGACTTATGCACAGTAAACAAACTTCAGGAGTCGGGTGGTCCAATGATTGCTGGGTTCGTGCAGGTCAGGGCCCATGGCTAGAATGCTGACTTTGTGAATTGTCTCCTTTTTTTTTCCTTAGACGGCTTAAAATTGGAGTGCTGTATAATGCAAACAGCTTCGAAGCGTTTTCAGGTGTAAATATTCCTTTCCAAAGCGTGACTTTGATGTGTTCAGGTCTGCTTTGTTTCCCTCTAGTTGTAGGTTTGTAACAAAGAGCCAGATCCGATTGAGTAAATCACTTGTGGAAGTTAATTGTTCACAGTGAAAGCTGGTCTGGCTCATTTTGCCTCCGTCGCAGGAAGAGACAGAGGTGGTGCGCTGGATCTGCGTTCTAAACCAAGCCTTGACGCGACTAATTTTGATCAGATGTCTCTCTTCAGGGCATTAAAGAAAACCTGCTCAGTAATCAAAAAGAGCCTCTTCTCTAGAGAAACGTAAGAAAAAAATTTAATGCATTTTACAGAAATAAAGTACTAATGTAAAATTTCAGCTCGGTCAAATTTCTTTTGCAGGCTATCATAAAAGAAACCTACTTCTCCATATTTGGCAGTCACCAGAATCAAAGAATGATTTTTTTTTTTTCTGGAAAAAAGAATATCAAAGTATTTGTAATGTCAGATATTGTATGATGGTAACTTTATATTCCAGCTGGTTTTATTCACTGCTGCTGTGTTTAAATTATGTTTATGCCTTCTCTCGATCAACATTTTCCAATGCTTTTCAGAATCAGTTATTGCTTTGATTTTGTTAAGTAACAGTCTTCTTTTATTCTCTCCTTAGGACTGAAGAAGTGAGAATGGAAACCACAAAAATTAATATGTCTCGCATCCCGCTGGTTAATGGAGGCATCGACACTGCCATGCTCAAGGCACACAAACCCCGTGTGATGTCCAAAAGTGGTCACAGCAATGTGCGGATAGACAAAGTCGATGGCATTTACCTACTCTACCTTCAAGATTTGTGGACTACAGTAATAGACATGAAGTGGAGGTACAAACTCACCTTATTTGCTGCTACTTTTGTTATGACCTGGTTTCTCTTTGGAGTTATCTACTATGCCATTGCATTTCTTCATGGTGATTTAGAAATAAACAAGTTCACCCCGAAGCGCGAGCCATGTGTCAAGAATGTAGACTCTCTGACTGGGGCATTCCTCTTCTCCCTGGAGTCACAGACAACCATTGGCTATGGATTTCGTTTCATTACAGAGGAGTGTCCTCATGCCATTTTCTTACTTGTGGCCCAATTGGTCATCACCACCTTGATTGAAATCTTCATCACAGGTACATTTCTGGCCAAAATTGCAAGACCTAAAAAAAGGGCAGAGACTATTAAATTCAGCCACTGTGCTGTCATTACTAAACACAACGGAGAACTTTGTCTGGTGATCAGGGTAGCAAATATGAGGAAAAGTCTTCTGATACAGTGTCAGCTGTCTGGGAAGCTTCTTCAGACGTATGAAACCAAAGAAGGGGAGCGGATCCTGCTGAATCAAGCCAGTGTCAAGTTCAATGTTGACTCCTCTTCAGAGAGTCCCTTTCTCATTTTGCCTTTAACTTTCTACCATATTTTGGATGAAAGCAGCCCTTTGAGAGATCTCACACCTCAAAATCTCAAGGAAAAGGACTTTGAGCTTGTGGTGCTTCTGAATGCCACAGTGGAGTCCACCAGTGCTGTCTGCCAAAGCAGGACTTCCTACATCCCTGAGGAGATCCACTGGGGCTATGAGTTCGTGCCTGTGGTTTCTCTCTCTCCAAATGGAAAGTACGTTGCGGATTTCAGTCAGTTTGAGAAGATTAGGAGAAGCACGGATTCTACTTTTTATAGTATGGACTCTGAAAAACAAAAATTAGAGGAGAAATATAGGCAGGAGGATCAAAGAGAGAGGGAACTGAGAACAATGTTGTTACAGCAGAGCAATGTTTGAGTGGACAAACTATTCTGATTAATCCTTTTTGCAAACTGAAAAAACATAATCTCTGTGCTGTATGTCTGCTATAAAATCATCAGCGAAGTCCTTTTCAGCAAGTAGCTTTGGTGTAGTGTAAACCTATCGCTTTGTTTGGCCAAGTTGTTAATCAAGTATTTTGTAATTAGGCAGGATTTCTTTGATCTTAACTTAACGAAGTTGGATTTGTATTAAATCTCTGCCTTATACCACCACTAAAAGCAGACATACCACTTTCCGTTTGGAAAGTGAAACTGGATGCACTGTGCTGATTCCTTCAAATATTTATTTGACGTGGTTTTACTGTGAACATGTATTCACAGAGACAGCACACAGTACTGCTAGAAGAAAATATGCTCCCTTAAAATATGTATATTTAAAATGTATATTCTTGTACCAGGTAGTGCCTTTGCGGGGATTCCCAGCGCTGAAAGTAAGTTGATTGGAGAGACAAATGGTTGGATGTGAGAACAGCCTGCAGGGAGGTGATAAGCTCCTTAAATCTTGAAGGAGGGTGAGACAATAGTTGTGCTGGGTGGTGAGGAAGGGAGCTTGCTCTCTGTCTCTGCTACTCAGAGCTTGTTTTGTGATCTCTCACTTTTTTAACCTCGTTAATGACTGATTTATATACAATAGCAAAAAGGGGAGATGAGGGCAAGCTACACAGAATCATAACTGTAATCAACTAAGGTTAAGGCTGGCTTTGAGACACCTGTTTTTTATCCAATGTAAATAGTTTGTAATAGCAGGATAACAATACATTTCTACAGATTGCTTGCTTTGCTATGGACTGTATTTAATTTTGGTTAAAAGAAAGCTGTATAATGTCTGTAGACAATATTTACTTTTTCTGGCAACCATAAAGGACAAGCATTCCTTTCATCGATTTAATTTTTGGTCTTTTAAAATCATTCCATTAATAAAGGAATTTAATTTTAGCAGTTCCTGATCTCTTTGTGGCATGGGGAGAGGGTGTGGTACCTCAGAGATGTTGAAATAACTGAGTCCTTGGCATAGGTAGTGGCATCCAGCACACAAGTTAGGAACTCAGCAGATCACTAAAGTGGTCTGATTATGAGTAGCAAACCAGGTAGCAGTGGTGTCCATGTAGCATGCCTATTATATATAGGTCAGCTTTTTAATGGGAATTAGAAATTATTTCTGACTCATATCACTTTGGCAGCTTTCTCATTTCTAGAGGTTTTGCTCCTCTAAAGCTTTGGCAAGGAAAAGCTGTATTAAGTACAAGTTTTGGGCCTGTGGGCCAGGTCTTGGCCTGAGAGCCACCAAGGCCCACAGTGATGAAAGGACTTTTGGCACCATTACACTTACTGTTACTGTGCTTAGCTTCCCAGCATCATGAGGCCCAGTGGAATGCGGTCCTGCAGCCTGCTATGCAATATTCTATACAATAAATCAATCTAGTTTGGTGCCTAAAGAGGCGTGCAGCAAGTTGAACAAAAAGATGCCCGTGGCACCAAGAATGAATGTCAAGAAGGGAGCGCACACTGCAGGGGCTGGGANATGAGAGGCTTAAAACCAGACATTTATGTAAACAGTTAGCTCTGCTGTGTGAGAAGTCAGAGATCCAAGTCTGAAGAGAGACTTAACTTAATCCAAAAAGGTTCTCTACCCACTACAAAGCAAGCAAGGTTTCTCAAACTGTTGTAATTGCAGAGCCCACCTGGCATTTTTTTGAAAGAATTTCCAGGTGGTATTATGCTGTGTTGTCACACAGGTTTTCATTTGCAGCCACATAGAGAGGATGTTAAATTATTGATTGTTAGTTTTCAATTTTCCTTCATTTTGTCTGCTTGCTTGTTTCACTGCAAGGAAGCACATGGCTCCGTGAATATTTGCAGTCACTTTGTAGACCTGAAATCCAAGTCCTGCCTCTCAAAGAACACTGCTTTGGGGTGTTGAGGTGAAAGTGCGCAGGTGTCTTAACCCTTCTTCAGTCAAGCCTTAGCCTCCATGTTTTGATGATCACACATACACTCCAATTCTTTCTTATCTGGGTAAGGGCTCAGATCTTTCCTAAAGTCATTGTCTCAGTTGTGTATTGACTGTAAAACAGTTCCAGCAACAAAAAGTGAGCTGATTCTTCTCCAGAAATACCTGACAATGAACTGAACACCTTCCTCCTATTTCCTTCCCATCCCTGGAAGTAAAAAGAAATGTGTCGGTTTGTATCTTTCAGGTGAGCGCTCCATCCATTTGAATAAACTTGTTTGCTATTGCACTTCCTTGCTTGTATCTTGAGAAATCATAGTGTGTTGAGCCCTGTAGGGGGCACATGTGGCAAGTCCCAATGGATCTATATATTTCTTGAGTGTCAGATCTAGGAAGTCCTGTGGCTATGCAGCTGCAGCAATGTCTGTGTGTGTGGACTTTTGTGGTGGTCATTTAGACGCCCAGAGACCAGGCTGCTCCAGGCTTTGACAGCTACTGACCCGTAATGTTTTTAGGATCTTCACTCTGGGAGCTAAAAAAGCAAGTAATCCTAATCCCTAATCCCCCTAAATCCCTGGGTACACCAACCCCAGGGTTCAGTCACCATGTTCACTAGGTCATCCCAGTCATTAGGTTATCCTGAAGAAAAAAATATCATAAGCAAAAGTCTTGGAAAGAAAAAAAAGCATTACAGAAATTATTTTATGAGATCTTTCAGCCCTACAAGAGGAAGGGAGAGGAGAGGAGAGGAGAGGAGAGGAGAGGACTAGAAATCTTTGGCAAACTCAAAGCAAACATTCATCAGGTAGTAAGAGACTGTAACATAATATTATATACATAAATTAGTATAATATATAATGCACTACTATTCATTAATTTCAGCTTCAGAACATAGTCTTAGTCTGCAACAAGCTGGACTTTTCCTTCCTGCTCTCACACAAGCACAACTTTCATTGCTCTATCTGCAAGTTAAGAAAAGCAGAAGTAGCCTTGGCACAGCATGCCTAGCTGTAGAGTAATGAACTGCAGTGGAAAAATGTCATGACATGTGGATCTGATATGAATCACCAGAAACCACAACCTCTCAGTGCTTGTGGTCAGCTCTTCTGGTTGTGTAAACACAGCTATGTTGATTTACCTCCGCTGAGGACTGAGAGGATGGAGAACCGGAAAGCAAAACTTCCATGACCATCCCAAAATTGCCTTACCCATGAGTAAGGACTGTCCTGCCCACGTGATGATTGAGGGTGTGAGAGCCTCCTTGTCTCCTAACTGCTTGTCCTGAGAGTGTTGGGGCAGAGCATCCTCAGGTCCAGCAGGTCAGATTCCTACACAGCCAGCACTTCTCACTGCTCTCCCTGCCCCACATATGGGAGATACCACTTTGGGCACCACTGAGTTGGGTGATTATACTAGTCTCTAAAATGTACTAACTTCATGAATAAATTTAAATTAAATCTGAATCTAAAGCTTCAGGGACTAACGAAAGCAGCGGAGACCCATGTCCCTGTGTGCACTAAGTGCATGGGTACATCTGTCAAGTAAATTCTCCATTCCAGTCACTAGATCATTCAGAATAAAATAGCCATGGTAAATTAAAATTTACTTTTTTAAATTTACTGAGTAATATGACATATTTATCTTTCTTTCATTCATGAGTTATCAGTGAGCAGAACATTTTTAAAGTAGTTTTCAGTATTTAGAGTTTTATAGCACACAGCAGAATGGGAACTTATTTCAGCTCATGGACTGTTTCTGAAGTGTTTGCTTTGGCTTTGACTTCAACACTTCATTGTTCTTTTCTTTTTCCTCTTTCTTAAATTTTTTTCTGTGGAGGTAGGTGATTGAAGAAGCATAATTTCACTTCTGTTGCTTCCTTGCGATGATACAGGAATGGAAGAAATGAACCCTCAGAGACTGCAGGCTGACTGTGCCAGAGTCAGAGCCATGATCCTTCACAAATGTTTCACTTCATCTTCCAAACTGGTGACAATGTTTGTGGAAAGTAAAGAATTTGACAGGGGACCATAGTGGTCTCCAGAAAAATGTGGTTCTCTAATTTTCTGAATAGAGGTAGAAAGACGAATAGCCATTAGGTCTAAAAGATACTGGGGAGGGGGGAGAGGATGCAGAATGGAAAAACAGAGAGAGCAAACCCCACTCATGCACATTCACACTCGTTCATATGACTGAACATTTGCCACTTTCATAGGATGCCAGGTCATAAAAACCCAGCAAACCTCTCAGATTTGCTGAGATGACTCAAAGGACTGGGAAAAGTGAATGCAAGTTCTGTATTTGAACAAATGCTCCTGATGACTTATGAATGTGTTTGCTCAGTGTTAGGCTGATGACAGCCTGATCTTGAAAGAGAACAGGTAAGACCCTATGATGACTCTGTCAAATCCGTGATGAAGAGAAGTTTAAAAAAGCATAGTGTATGCTCTAGCTCTTGCTTATTCTGCTAATATACTGTTTGGCTGCACAGCAGTCGTGTCCTGGTCACTCTCATGTTGTTGGGATTATATGAATAAAGGAATGACTTGCCTGCTCAGCCTTCAGCAGATACTCTCTGCAAATATTAGATTACCCGAACAGAGACCTTTCAATGTAGTAGATACTGGTTGAACATCCTGTACCTAAATGGCTTGAAAGAGCTTTTGGAACATTTCCAGGATGTCACATACTCCCTCAGTAGAGACTGTGCAGAGCTGCCCTGTCCTGCACTAGCACACAGTACACACTGCAAAACAACATAATTCCACAAGTAGCACAACATACATATGCTTTTTGCATCTCCTCTTAACAATACATTCCACAATGGTCACTGTCCATCTCACCATATCACATGACTGTTAAATTCATTCCTTCTTTACTATCCCCTGTAAATGTTTATCCAGACAAAATATGACATGGTAACTGACATTAGTAGTACTGAGCAGAGGAAAGTGTTTAAGGACGTAGGATTTATGACTCTGACCGACACGTTGCCATGAAGCTTTCACGGGGACAAAGACTTCAACGCTATACCTGCCTGCTCCTCCCCTTTGCCCAAGATCAACATCCTCAGGACCAACAGTGGAATGGAGCGTTGCTTGGCACTGCCAAGGCTCCAGCCGAGATTCAAGTATGTGGCAGGCTCTGATGAAACCAAAACCAGCTCATGGAGGTAAGTTGGTGCTAAGATCCTGCACCGTGAGTGCAAGGCATGTGTTCTGCCCTGCTGACTTACATGCAGAGCACAAGTGTCCAAGGCGGGCAGCAACATAAAGCTGTCTTCTCAAACCTTTACTGCATATCTGCTCTCTTTTGGGAACATGCCAGCCTCAAACGAAAACGCAGTGAGTTTAAGTTGCTATACATTATAACAGGCTGAAGTGCCTGAGGAAAAGACTTAGCAGAGGTCAGATGACTTCAAGACTTATTAATGACTTTTGCAGTACAAATTGTTCACCTCTCATAGACCAGTTTCTATGCCTTTTCCCTTCTACTGCTGATATTAGGCATATAATTGTCCAGTGCTGGTGAGGTTCATAAGTTGTTTATCTTTCCTTTGCAACAAAGATGTATAGTTGAATCACAAGCAGAGTAAGATTTCACTTAACAACTGTGATTAAACAACCATTTTCAAGTTAGGGAATTGTTATTCATTCTTTACCCAATGAAATTGGTAAAATGGTCTGTGAAATGTACCCTTCACTGTGGTCCAAAATAAGAAATATCTCAAAATAAATATCAAAGTCCAAAATCTGGAATTAATTAAGTGATTCAGACTAAATGGCCAGTTATTGGAAAAAAAAAGATTGTTATTTTCAGAAAAAAGTATCATAAATGCTACCCTAGTAGTAGACAAAATTTGGAAAGAACAGTATATATTTTAGTAGCCTCTGGAAGATACTTGTTGTAAGTCAGGATAGTTTTTCATTGTAAAGGTGCAGACATATAGCTGCTTTCCTGTGACAAGCAAAGGTTTAGGCAATATTAATTTCCCAAAACATGTCCAACTAATATTTGTGTGACAGAATTGCTCATTTCAGTCTTGGTACAGTAACATTAGGCACCTGGGAAAGGTCAGAATGGAGGTAAATCATATTTCCAAATGGGATCCCCAAGTTTCTTCCCCCCTCCCTCTCTCCTCTGCTTTCTCCCATGAATTCCTTTTGAGAGGATCTGTTCTGCACACTGAGTGCCCTGAAATAGCAGTGAATAACAAAAGGCATCCTTGCAAGTTCCGTATGAAGCATCTCTAAAAACTGCTGACTTGGGTACATATTATGACAGTTTATGGCTGTCAAAAAATAGGAAAAATGCTTACCAAAAGATAAGTAAGAAGAAAAGGAACAGATTAATACCTCCTCTGAGTGTGCAGCACTTCAAAACTGAGACTTGTTTCCTCTTCAAATAAGTTATTCCTAAGTACAAGGCAAGATAGGTTTTTTCCTAGAAAATTGTCCTAAAACCGTATTTTGACTTATATCTGGGTAAATATGATAGCTGATATTTTCTCCTTCAACCTAAGTGTTTGAAAGCTAGAACCAACACTCAAAATTTATGTTTTGAAAACCAGAAATGGTTGAGTCTTCCAGCCGATATGTTGAAAAAGGTTTATGCAGCTTGAAACATCTGTTAATGAAACACTGATTCTTTTTTCTGGCAATTTTATTTATACTAATCTCACAAACCTAGGGAAATCTTCATTTCTGAGAGGAAATAAGCAAGCTGAATTTATTCCCTGATAGACCTTTGCCTTTCCCCAGTTCTACAGAAAAATGAGAGCTTGTCTGCACATGGAGTTATTCCAGTGCAAACATTTAACAAGCCCAAGTAACAGCCCAAGTCCAGACCAATAGTACACGTGGACGCTGTGAGACTGGAATGAGTGTCTTTCCCTGCATCAACTTCACTGCCTTTCATGACCGATTCCATCAGAAATAAAAAAGAAATAATCACATTGCCACATGACTCACTCCATTTTACCACTCTCCCACCTTAGATTTACAGCTTCGTTTATTCCAGATGCATTTATTTGCATGTGCAGACAAGCCCCAGACTGCGAGGAATGGCTCCAGTTTCACTCATGGAAGTGGTCCTTCCCAGGAATTCTTGCTGGGTGTTAATGTCACTGAAATCCAGAGGCCAAATTCTTGGCTCCACAATCCCCCTTTCTGCAGCAGCCTGGCGTTACAAAGAGGCCGTAAAGCTGATCCAAGAAGCCAGCTGAACCTTTTCTCTGGCGCAGAGAGAAGCATCGTCAAGACCAGGCTATTTCCACTGGAAAAATGAGCCTCATTTTGTTCAAGAAATGAATGTGCTGTAATGAAATTTTACAACCCCCATAATAAGCCCATTATCAAGATTGTGACAAAACATGAAAAAGCTTTAAACTTCCAGTAGTTTCATGCTAACCCAGAAGAACTGTAGCCAGCTCTAATTCTGTTTTTTGATGATCAGTTGGTGTCAGATACAGGTTTGTTTAAGCATTATATTTTACAACCATGAATTTGGCTTTTTAGCTGGAATTTGAACTTAGACTTCATTGCTAATCCATGCTCAGTGATTGAACTGGTATTTCACAAGTTTGTCTGTGGCCTTTTATATTCTGAAGGTGTCTACTTTAAACCTGCAATCTGATATCACCATCCCATTACCAAGTATCCATCTCATACCTGAATATGGCTGCTAAATAATAGTAACTCTGCCTATTTTGCTTTTGCTCCTCTTTAGAGCAGAAGGTTCTTTAGTTCTTTATCAAAGCAGTCAACATGATTTGCGGTCATTCCTCTTCACAGCTGGGAAGCTGTGTCACAGAATAGCAAAACAGCAAAGGTAACCCAGCAGGTCAAAGCTGGAGGGATCAATACCAGGTGTCAAAGATGGAGACCTGAAGTTTAGTTCAGTGAGGTTGCGATTAAGTCATACTAGGCATGTAAACGTTTTTTAACACATTTGATGCTACCTGAGAAGTGGAATGTGTCTGATTTTCCATCTCATCCTCCTATCATGGCACATGGAAATTAAGGAGGTGATTGGAGACAGCCAACATGGCTTCACCAAGGGCAAATCCTGCCTGACAAACTTGATGGCCTTCTACAATACTGCCACGAACTTGGTGGACAAAGGCAGAGCAACGGACGTCATCTGCCCGGACTTAAGCAAAGCATTTGACACTGTCCCGCATGACATCCTCGTCTCCAAATTGGAGAGTCATGGGTTCCACGAATGGACCACTCGGTGGATAAGGAACTGGCTGGATGGCCGCACTCAAAGGGTTGTGGTTAATGGGTCAATGTCCACGTGGCGGCCAGTGACGAGTGGTGTCCCGCAAGGGTCAGTACTGGGACCAGTACTATTTAACATCTTTGTTGGAGACATGGACAGTGGGATCGAGTGCACCCTTAACAAGTTTGCCGATGACACCAAGCTCGGTGGCGCGGTTGACACACTGGAGGGAAGGGATGCCATCCAGAGGGACCTGGACAGGCTTGAGAGGTGGGCTAATGCAAATGGCATGAAGTTCAACCAAGCCAAGTGCAGAGTCCTACACCTGGGACGTGGCAATCCCAGGCATAAATACAGGCTGGGCAGAGAATGGCTGGAGAGCAGCCCTGAGGAGAAGGACTTGGGAGTGCTCATGGATGAGAAGCTCAACATGAGCCGGCAGTGCGCGCTGGCAGCCCAGAAAGCCAACCGTATCCTGGGTTGCATCAAAAGAAGCGTGGCCAGCAGGGCACGGGAGGTGATTCTCCCCCTCTACTCTGCGCTTGTGAGACCCCACCTGGAGTACTGTGTCCAGCTCTGGAGTCCTCAACATAGAAAGGACATGGAACTGTTGGAACAGGTCCAGCGAAGGGCCACTAAGATGATTAGAGGGATGGAGCACCTCTCCTATGAGGACAGGCTGAGAGAGCTGGGGCTGTTCAGCCTGGAGAAGAGAAGGCTCCGGGGAGACCTGATAGCAGCCTTTCAGTATCTGAAGGGAGCCTACAGGAGAGCTGGAGAGGGACTCTTTGTCAGGAAGTCTAGTGATAGGACAAGGGGTAATGGTTTTAAATTGGAAGAGGGGAGATTTAGATTAGATATTAGGAAGAAGTTCTTTACTGTGAGGGTGGTGAGGCACTGGAACAGGTTACCCAGGGAAGTTGTGGAGGCCCCATCCCTGGAAGTGTTTAAGGCCAGGCTGGATGGGGCTTTGAGCAACCTGCTCTAGTGAGAGGCGTCCCTGCCCATGGCAGGGGGGTTGGAACTTGATGATCTTTAGGGTCCCTTCCAACTCTAACCATTCTATGATTCTATGATTCTATGATTCTATCATCCAGAATATAGTTCAAATTCACACTGATGTTTGTCCATCAAGATAAACACCACTATTACTGGCACAATTTTTGTTCTCTTCTTCAGTTCCCTTGGTCAGCCCATGCTGCCGTTCCTACCTGTTAGGACAGCCTGTCTGGTTATTTTTTTGTATGTCTACTCAGTCTGTCTCTCTTCTTGGCCTCTCTCTTGCAAACATTTGTTGTGCTGAGATGGGCAAGTGAAAATCCATTCACTCCCTCAGCCTGTAGAGGAGAGGTGAACTGCTGCTGCTGAGACCTGTGGCTTCACGTCCAGGTCCAGGATGGACAGGACAAGGATCTGACTGAGAGCCACATAGGTGATGCATCCGGAACTTGTCCAGAGATGCCATCTAAGGCACCCAACCAAGTCATTGGGAAGCAGAGCCTATGAAGAGCTTTGTGTTTCATTGGACTTTGTCCGTGTTTCTTTACTTACATGGTGGCTGGAGTCACTGCATTGCTCACGTGTACCTTCTCTACCCAGGTTGGACAGTATTTGACAAGAGCGAGCTCTGCAACTTAACGTTACTAACTGTTTGTTAAAATGTATGATCTTGATCTCCCTCATCCTTCTCCTACCTAACTTCTGCTAGAGAGCTTTCTTGGGAAAATTATGTTCACAGCTAGGTTTAAAGAACAGACAGCTGGTGCAAGGCAAGAATATGTTAGCTTATAACCACTTATTTTCCGATGAAGCTTCATCTAAAATAGCTTCAATTTTCAGTCAGTTACTGAGTGATTTGAGGGGGTGATGGAAGGTATTAAACTGCAAACAAACTGAGGGGCTAGGCACTAAATGGAAATATTCTAAACGTGAAGAGACCATCTCCGAATGTGGGCTTGGGTTACAAAAACAGAGTATTTGCTGCTAGGGATGCATTTCCAGTCCCACTTCTGGGTCAGTACGTGTCGCGACACCGAGTATGTACGTACATGGTGATCTGCAGTACAACTAATTCAGTTGCTGGCAAAACACATGTTACACCAGACATGATCCAAAGTCCCTTGAATTCAAGGGCCCTTTCCATTGACTTCAAAGGACTCTGGATCCATGCTGCAGGGATGGCAAGCCAAGCTCACCGCTGGAACAAATGATGACAACTCTATGGAAGCCAATGTAACTCTGTTTGCTTGTGCCAACAGTGAATCTGGCCTATAAACTTTGCTCTGCAGCGATCAGAGACTGCATAATTCATTCAGTGGTTCGGAAGGTAATTAAATTTTCATGGCCATCATCATATCGGCCATGTTATGTACCCAATTACATTTTGACTCTATGAAATAGTTCTTTTCCGCAATCATTTATTTAAATGATCCCTCTTTGTTGTTGTTGTTGTTAAAGCAGTCACAGTTTGCTCACTCTCCTTGTCTAAAATGCTGCTTAATCTTTGAAGCCTTCGTTTTCACGCAGTGGCAATGTAATAAAATTGATTGTATGATTATGAGTCTGGTTTTCATTTACTATTGTGTTGATAGAGGAGAAATGAAATCACATGACTTGTAAAAAAGCAGAGCGGAAATAACTCCGGACATAACTAGCTCCAGTAAATGTAGCAATGCTGGCCATTTTCAGTTCAGGCATTTGAATTCAGACGAGACCTTCAAAACATTGCATTTTTGTCTTCTCATTGCTAGAAGGTCTTGGTGATAAATCCCTTGCTCAGTGATTCATGCAAGCAAGTCATGTAGACTGTAATGGAAACATTTATGATTGCAAGACCACACAGACCAAAATAATATATAGGAGAGCATTATGGAGGAGGGCTTGACATTTCTTCCCCTTTCTGTTGTTTTATTTAAGTCCATAGACTGATTTCTTGTTTTATTGGATTTGTTCCTATTAGCAAGCTGACAAATGACCATCATCTGTGGATTGTGGCAAATGAATTTCCATCCCTTTTTGGCCCACTGAATGAATAACCTTAATCCAGATAACAGATGTCAAGTGAGGTATAGCTTTTTATGAACACATAAAACATATGAAAAAACCCCACATTTCATGTTGGCAAGGGGAGGCAGTGAATGTAATCAGGGCCTCAAGAGCACTTATAAGCGTTACACTAATACCAGTCTGGGCAGGAGGAGTTTTGTGGTAATGCAGAAGAATGGCACTTGCAGGGAAGCAAAGGAATATTGCACCATTTCATTCTTGTTTGTTCATTTGTCCTTACAAGCACCACCAGTGACCAATGAGGAGGAAAAACCCTTTTAACAATGCTTATTGCACCTGCCTCCTTCTTCAATTTGGAGATTTCTTCCCCTTCAGGCAGACAGCAGCCCCATAAATAGTTAATCTGGCATTTGGCACATCTAAGGGTTCTGTGGTGGAGGAAGGAACAAGTTAGTGATGAGTGGAAATCTCTGATAACACCAATAAAAAGTCAGCCCAATTACTTTTCGTAAACATCATCATCAGTAAGCTGGTAACAATTTAAGAGCTGTATAAGGAACTATGCTAAAGTGATTAAGTTTAATTAATACAGAGTCATTTATCAGAAAGAAATGATTCAGCCTGGTGATTTCTCATTCATGTCTTCATGAAGGGGAAGGTGCACACTCCAGCGTGGCTCTGCATCATTTCCTCTGCTTCCCATTGTTTCACAGGAGGGAGGCCTCAAATGTGTCTTGGGTATTGTACTGCCTGGAACTGTGCTGGCTGGATAAGTAATATCAGTCAATCTTGAAAAGGTTTTTAGACCTGGGAGGTTCATAATTCAGGATAAAATCTGTCTCATGCTTGACGTGTGTGGTGAACTGTGCTGTCAGCATTTCTGTCACACATGAGGTGGGCACCTACATGGGAAACCTACCATGAGGTAGGTTGTGTGTGACAGTCACTTCTTCAGGAGCGCAAAGCACAGGAACAAATGGGTTGGGATGGTTTGGGCATCGTACCAAACGCTGGATGTAATTTAAAGCATGCTATTGAAGGTGGACATCAGTCTCCCCAAATATCGTTTGGGATAAGAGCAGTGACATAAGCCTGCCAGCAGTCTTCTGCTGGCTGATGTCACGTGTGTGACATAAGCCCTAGAAACACATTTTAGCCTGTATGACCTGGTGGCTAGGTGCACCTGAGGAATCTTGCTACAGATCTGTCCATTTTACAACCCCATGATGGCATTAAACACCCAGCTAGAGCTTTCGCCTCTTCAACCACAGTCAGGTCTCTACTAGTCTTATTATTTTGCTCCAAGGGCAAGCATTACATCACACTGGCTTTGACAACAGCAGTAATCAGGTTTTGGGCTGAATGCAGCTCTCACAAGCCTTTGTAACAGCAATTTGATGAGACTAGTTGGGAGTCTCATCTGCTTAAGCAAAGCCCCCCAAGCACAGAGTGGCGTTGGGAAATATTTTTCGTGCCTGTGACAAGTCGGTTGGAATTTCTAATCTGCAGCTTCCCCACAGCTGCAGGCACCCCTCCAAAATGGGTCTGTCTTGAGGTATTTATAACGTGTCTGTCACCAGGGTAGCCAAGCACCACATGGAAATGCAGCACCCAGGTTTGCAGCTGATGCAGCTCGTCATCGTTTTGTGTCTTTCCCAGGTTCCCCACCCTGGCATGCTTCCCATGGCGTTCACTCCAACACGGCTTGTTACAAACATTTGCTTCTCCAAAATCTCCCTTAGGGGAAGGGTGCACAAGCCTGGCACCTGCTGTCCTGTGGTGCAGCATCCCCTCCACCGAGAAGACGTTTTTAGACCCGGCTTTCATTTTTCTGCTCAAGAGTTTGGGCATGCATGCAACAGACTTCTGATGCTACAATGGAAAGCCACATTTAGCTGAAGAGTGTTTATACTAGCTCTCCAGACTCTTTCTGAATTAACTTTCAGTAAATCTACTGAGCTTGCCAGATGAATACATTGCAAGGATTACAAGCCAGTGCAGAGCATTGCACTTGGGCCTACAAAGCCATGAACTATTTCCCCCTCTAATCTCTTTTCTGACTGATTCCAAAGGTACTTCAACCTGAACTAACTATCTAATAGCCTGATCAGCCATTTCCTTTTCATTTTGTCTGCAGTTTTCATCTCTTCCTTGTGTTCTGCCCAATATTTACTTCTAGGAGAGTAATCTTATCTGAGAGATGAAGTTTCTGCTCTTCAAAGTAAATATGCAGCTTGGACTGCTAGTAAATTATCTGTAAAGTAGCTGATAAAGGAAAATCTCTCCCAAGCAGTTCTGGTCTGATCCAGATCTGAAGCCAAGGTAAAGACCTGGGACTACAGAAAGCAGCCAAGGAATTCAAACATTTGTGCTGTCTAACTGGAATATGTGTCTGAAGCAGTTACTAGGCAAACTCATCCAGTGCTTCCCAAACCAGCTCCACCACTGGGTTTCATACACACTTGCACATCTGAGGTTTGATATTTTTGCGAAATATGTTTGCGAAAAAACACTCTAAATGGCATTTAGGTTACAAACAGCTAAGAATCCATGGGCTAACAGGCATTCCTGGGCAGTGAGCCAGCCTTGTGCCCACCCAACCAGTCACTCAGCCCACCTAGAAGGGTTCAGGCATGGGGACTTGGTGAGCTTCAGTGGCTGGGTAAGCCACTTTTGGGTAACCCCTCTGAACAGGACAGAGTTTTTACCCACTTTGGATAGTTTGCACCACTTTGGTGGTTGCTCACAGGGCAAATTCTCCTAGAGGCAGACAATCCAAAGGATGGGAATATCAGACACCCCCTTTCTTTTTTCCTCCCTCACTTTTCAAACCTGGAGAAAAGAAGTCTGCAGTGGCCTGGCAGCAGCCCCCCTAGTGCTCTCTTGCTAGCTCTGCCTCCTGCACATTTTCTGAACCCTGTAGTTAGAGAAGGTTACAGACACAGATCCAGATTCTGCCATTGATTTCCCATGTTTTCCCTAGAGAGCAGCCTTATTGACTTCCAAGGTATTACCCACAAAGCAAACAACTGCTTCCACTCATCTGGCCCTCAGTAGTCATGTTACGTGCTTGCTTTGCCCACATGCTGCTCCACAGAGACTATCACAAACCATGGAAAATTCCAAAATTCGTCTTTGGAATTCCTGCGTGTTTTCAACGGGGGAAGGGGCTGGGTCTGCATCCAGATTAAGTTTAGATTTGGTTTGTGGCTCAAAGCTGACCCAGGACTAGAGTTCATATTCATAATTGAAGAGTGGAAAATTCATGGATTCATCTGATGAGGATTCTTACCAAAACAGCTGCTATCCTTGGATTTGGGGCACACATGAAGCAGAGGAGGACACAGAGTATCCCTTCAGCATCCACTCATTTCCATGATATGACCAGAAGACCTTGCAGTCAAATTCTAAAACCAGGCTATCTGAGCCTTATGATTTTCTAATTCTTAGGCTGAACAGTATCCACTAAAGCAGGTTTGCTTGGGGGAATCAAAGACCTGGATATTCGAAAGATACTGTGACTTCTAGCCTCCATGTGATGCCTAGACTACGCTTAGGACTGGACTTTATCTACATCTGTCTGGAGGGGAGTGCTTTTCAGCTGCTATGGCTTATAGAGGTAGGCAAGCTTACCACACTGGCCAGGTCACTGGAGCTGGAGTAAGGGACTTGGGCCAGCTGGCAGATTTGTACCATAAATACGCATTGCTGCTTACTCTTTGAACTAGATTCTGTAGTAGCAGGGCTTAATACAGGGTGCTTATCATCAGAGTTTTTTATTCACTTCTGGGAGACCTCCTTCCCCAACATCTTACAATACTATGACCAACAACATACTCAAAAAGAAGATGGGGTCTTCAAAGTTACCAAGGATGCTATCTCTCTTAGCTTATACAAGAAATGCACTTTTTGGCAGGAACAACATGACCTGCTCACAGGCCAACAGCATCAGATGAAATATATATCAGGTCCTCCTAGCTGATGTGCTCCACCATTGCTAGGAACAAATCTGTTTGCTCTTTTATCAGTACAGCACACAGCACCAGTTTTCCATTCATTCCATTGCTGATCCAAAAAGCAAGGAAACCAAACCTTTTGCTTTTCCAGTGTTTGTTAAAGCATGAGGATTTTGTTTGGCAACACTGAGAACATAATTGTTTAAAATCTTAAATGAGATTCCTATGCTGCCAAAGATATCCATTCAGAAACCACGAGTCAGGCCACTAGAGATCTTAAGACTGGCATAAACATCACGAGACCTTAAAAAACAAGAAAATGTGGAATTTTTTTTCCCTTTACTTTTCTTTCTTTCTTTCTTTCTTTCTTCCTTTCTTCCTTTCTTCTCTTTCCTCTCTTTCTCTCTTCCCCTTTCCCCCTTCTCTCTAGCTCTCCACCTCTTTCTCTCCTTACAGCATTAACATTTTAAAGCTTTTCTCTGGACCACTAGAAGTAGAGAAACTTGTTTTTAAGTAGAAGCTGAGACTCAACTGTAACTACCTGACTCTAGGACATGAAGTTTTTGGAAATATTGGGTGGCTTCTAGTGCCATTTCAAGAACCTGCCACACTTACCTGCCATATGAGCTCCAGATAACCAAGAGAACTAGAAAAGTTTCCATTGGCATAGAAGCTCAGCCGCATGACATTTATTTAACTTCTTTTTAGTTTCTATCTGGTTACAGCAATCTCAGGACTACTTTTATTACAATTTATTGTCTATATTAGAGTAACACCTCCAGGCTCTGGCCAAACTAAAGATACTCGTACACACAATGAGAAACAGCCATTAACCTCAGAAGCCGCAATCTTAAAGGAAAAGATGAACAAAGGGAGGAAGAAATGAGAGATTATCTCTCCCTTCCCCCTTCACAGAGAGACACTGTGCTGCACGGCAAGATGGAGTGACTTTCCCACGCTATCTCAGGAAGTCCGTGGCAGAGCTGAAAACTGAACCTAGATGCTGATTTCCAGGCAACTTATTCTCAAAATCTTCCTTTCAACCAAAAGCCAAAGAAATGAGAGCAGTAACACTCAGATGGCAACCTGAGGTGACTCACCAGCAGATGAGCTGTTATCAGGCCCCACTCCACCTCCCCGCAGCCACTGCCCGCGCAGGGAAGACAACCCCGACGGTCGAGGTCCCTGTTGGGGCAGGGGGGGGTCCCTCACCCAAGTGTCCCCAGGTGCCAAAGGGCATGTTTCTGCAGCACAGACCCTGGCAGGTGAGCTGTGACCTGAGGGTGACTTCAGGGCTTGTCCTGACACGCAGCATGAGGAGGCACCACCGGCACCCATGTGCAGCGTGAACTGCAGTGCTCGGTCACCCCCATCCTCCCAAGGGCTCCCTGCACCGTGCGAGGCAATGGCTGGCTGCTGGCTCCCAGTTAGCTTTGCTTTGGTCCAATAGGAAAGAAAATCATGAACAGCTTCGCTTACTGTAGCATGACGGGAACAAAGGAGCAAAGTACACAGTTCTTGAATGTCAACACCTTACGGAGAAGTATCTCAGAGCTGGCAGGAATATTACTTTGATTAAAAAAACATATTGGTTTGCTGGTAAACTTCCTGTATTGTAAGGAATCTCTCTGACCTTATCAGAACACAGGCTGTGGGTGCTGAATTACCTTCCACATACCTGGAAAATTATCTAATGTAAATAAATTTTATGACTCCTAACTATACATTATTAGGTAATAAACTTAATGACTTTATGAAGGTTATTAAGAGAAACCGTATCAACTGTATCAGGGTCAAGGAATAGGTATTGTATATTTTAATTTAAAAGAGTCAGTGGAAAACATAAAGAACCTACCAGTTTGCTGGACAAGGTGATTTAAGGTTATACCAAAAGATAGTAAACAGTGCTATTGGGTTCAGAGGTCTTGTCTCCAGTGCATTGAAAACTATGTATCAGTAGAGCTTGGGATCAAAAGGAGATTACAGAACTAAAACCCCTTTCTGGTGGGAGGTAAGAGGCTGAGTAAGCACAAGCAAGTGGCAGGTTTGCTTTTGCGAAGGAAAAGGATGGGATGGGTCTCCCCAGGAGCAGGGAAAGGTCAAGCCTGAGGAAGAGGTTAGAATCAGGTTTTCTGGTTTTGTTTTTCTCTGAAGTGTATTTGACGCAAGAAAAAGTCATTGGCTCCTCAGGCTGTGCCTACCACTACTACCAAAGAGTGCCATTGCTGCCGTGGCGGGACTGGCGTCAGAGCGGCTGACATAAATGAGCCCAGCTGGCTGCAGTGCTGTGCGCAATGCAGAAAGTGCCTCGACCTGCAGCTGGCAGTGCCTGGGGACCCGGGGGCACCTGGGGGGACCTGCGGGATGCCTCCCCAACCACAGGGAGGGCAGGGAGCATCAGGGCATGGGAGAGGGGTTCAGAGAACCTGTGGAGATCTTTGGGTCAGAGAGGTCGTTTGTGAACTCTCGCAGCAACAGGGCTGGACCGAAAAATATTCCTCATCCGGCTGCATCTCATGGGCCAAAGCGTGCTCCCTGTCACCCTGCACCCCACCCAACACAGATCTGCCCCTGCCGTGGGGCTGCGCTGCTCCCTGCGGGCATGGCAGCTGCGGCTGAGCCTTGGCAGTCGCACGGCTTCACCCGCTGCCCCTCTCCTCTCCACCATCCCCAGGCACGAGCTGCTGCCATCATTGGTTACACAGCTCTCTGTCCTGAAAGAAGAGAGAAGGTTTGCTGTTTACTTTGGAAGGCATTTACACTCACTTTTGTTATTGCAGATCACACACAAAGGACAATCTTTGTCTGTTTTTCTCTGATCCCTACTCAGATATTTTTCCAGGGTTGATACCAATCTTGCCGGCTGCAAATGCAGGTGCCCTTTCCTTCCTGCGCTGCTCTCTCTCCTTTCCCATGGTTACCCAAGTAAAATAAATTATTTACAACAGACTTTGTCTTTGCAGCATTGTTCAATTTAGTAAGAGGGCTCCTGTTTAAAGGCCAAATTGTGCTGCTCTGTGGACGTATTCCCTGGACTTTGATAGGAGCTACAATAATGTAATCTGCTTTTACACATGTAAATGGGCGGATACTTTAAAAGCATGTTTTGATTCTCCAAGAAAGGCTCTGTAGCAGTGGGCGTAGGCCAGCTGATGGAAGGCACTACATCTTTCATGCACACATGAAGGAAAAGGTCTCTGATGCAGGGCACCCTGAGATGCACACATCTCATGGGTGAGCCACCCACTGACCACGCAGGGCAGTGGTTCAGCTCCATACAGGGGTGTAAACACACAGGCTGCTTCTGTTGTAATTTTTCCCTGTGCTGAAAGTGGCATTGCTCAGCTGGGGGGGAGGGGGGTCTGGCAGGAGGACCATGTCGAGGACCTGACGCAGATCACGTACCACCTCAGCCTGAGCTCTGTGGGCACCATCTCTGTGTTCATGGTTTTCAAAGACAGCAATGGCCCAGGAAAAAAATGAAAGGCAAGTGCATCTGCAGTAATTTGATGATGTGTCCTAGACCTGCAGTATCCCAGAAGCTTTGTCGTTTTAAATCCCGCTTCAACAGGAGGGTAATTACACCCCATACACTCACCCTTTCCCTTTCTGTCCTCACAGAGCACTGACATTACCCACAGGACGATTAGGCACACAAAAGATGCCAGATCACTGTCTACCTTTTCTTTGATATTTACATTTTATTTAACGGATCTTTGAGGTGTCCCAATGATGGATAAGCAATAAGCATTGCTTTTCTTCAGACCAGATGGACAGGTATAACTAGGGAAAAGCACAATTTCTGACCCAGTGCCAAAGTGGAGGGCAAAGGCAG
Organism: Chionis minor; assembly: GCA_013398295.1. Taxonomy (NCBI): domain Eukaryota; kingdom Metazoa; phylum Chordata; class Aves; order Charadriiformes; family Chionidae; genus Chionis; species Chionis minor. Next base: position 820,253 of record VZSF01008207.1, read on the forward strand.
GACCGGTTGGCCAAGGGCAGCCATTGGAATAGTTTGCAGCTCTACTACAGCTACTTGGGGCTCAAGCTGTAGAACTGCAGCATGTTCATTTAGCCCACAGCTTTGGGGAGCTCCCGGGTTCTCCATGTGCGTTAAGTAATGCACCGCAGAACCAATAAGTAATACTTTTGTTCAGCTCCCATTGTCTAGGAACTGCCATTCTTTTTTGACACGGCCATTTGCCCTCCCTTGGCTTCCTCACTTAAGCAGACCACAGCAAAACCATAAAGCCATCAACCCATGGGAACACTAACTACAAGAGAAAGCTGTGGCTGCTATGCTTTGCAATACCGGCTGCCACAGACATGCCACAGGCCTGAGACCAGCATTTCTGAAAGACTGCCTCAAGCTTTGAGGTGGCGATTGACTTGTCTGCCATCAATAACTTCCCCCCATAAATTTAATGTTCTTTTGTTTGGGAGAAAAGTTTACTTTGGAAGCTGGTCCTGGACCATGAAAACATCTGCCCACAGGAACTGTGGGTTATCTCATTCCTTGTCACCCTCTAATACATGCACAGAGGAATTAGAGTATATATAAAAGAAAAAAGTGCATCTTAAACCCCCTGAAAGCACTAAATCAAAACACAACATTGTACAAGTAATTTTTCCTCTGGGAAAGGAAAACCAAACTGCGTGCATCATATACTAATCATGTAATCTAATGTACTCCTGGAATCATGTACAGCTCCTGGGAAGATAAAAGCAGTATAATAAAAAAACCCCAAACAACTACAGATAGTAGAACAGCCTGGGCAGTACTGTTCACTGAATTCATAGAGCCATTTCCATTAAGCTGAAGTAGAGGATGTGTGAGATGCACAGAGAGGCATTTCTGGTGTGGTTTTTTTCTCCAGAATGGAATCAAAACTTTGCTCAACAGGAGAAGCTTAATAAGACAACTGTGGAGGGCATGAATGAGAATCAAGACTCACACATACACACACACAAAGATGTGTGGTCTTTGAAGCACAGGCTAAAAAAACCAAACACCTATGGGGCTCATGACCCTCCTGAGGCTTGGTGTATCGTGGGCATCAGCAGGACGGAGAGTTCACGGTTGATAGCTTCCTGCTCCGCCAGGGCAACAGGATGAGAGTCCCAGCACGGCCCTGTACATGCCCCATGCTCAGATAATGTCGCTGCTGCAGCCGCTGAGCCCTCCCATTTCCTTCAGTGAATAAACACCTCTGCTTCCTCTTGATTCTCCCAACAGATATTTGGCGACCGAGCTTCTCAATTTCCTCATGAGAGATGAAGAAAAGTATAGGTTTTTCCCAGTTTGCGCAAATCCCTCCAATTATAGCCTTGGCGTGCATCAAGAAATGGTTTCCTCTTTCATCAGCGAAACCTTTGCACAAGCCTCCCCTTGCTCCTGAGCTGGCAGGAAAGACACTGTTGGATTACCTTGGCTCAAGAGCGGGCACAGCATGCCATGGGCCAGTGCAGCCTCATCAGTCCCTAAATGTAATCAGCAGGAGGACATTTCTTGGTATTTACTCCACTCACACTCTTGATGGCTCAACGGCACTTTGTTGCGGCCCGCCTTCACTCACCTCTGCTCCCTTCTCCAAAAGTGTTGCACAACAGAGACATTGCCAAGGCCTTTGCCATACTAAACCGAGAGCACTATTCCAGTAAAGCCGCTTGCACATTGAAGGACAAGTGTGATTTTTTTTTTTTCACGGAAGTTAGACAAGATATTGGTGGCAATCTACCAGTAGAAATAACCGTAACTCTCAGCACCTCTTGTCCCTTCAGCTTAGCAGATCGTGCAGTCCTTGTGCAAGGAAATAGTTCAGCGTCTCATTTCCCTCTCTTTCCGGGCAGTGACAGGCATCTCAGCTCTCTAACTGTTGCTCTGTTTTCAGCATGCTCACCTTTGGTGTAGGATTCAGCCTTCAGGGATGTGACTCTGCTACAACGGCGTTACTGGGTTAGGCACCTGCGGTTTTCTTTTTGGCCCCTCACCCTGTTGCAGAGTGAGAGAAGCACTCCACTTTATGAATAGCAAGGACAGGATGCTGCGCAGTTTTTAGCCTTTTGTGTATTGAATCCATGCTCTGCACAATGGCATGTTTCAGAGCTAACAGTCCCTCGGGAGGAAAACACACCGGAGGAAGCATTTCCTGCCGTGGGCAGTTGACAGCTGGTGTTGAGAAAGGACTTCTCGAGTGATGGAGAGGAGGCTATTTTGGGGAAGTTTTGGTAACATTATTTTACTCTTCTTGTCAACAGCAGTGGTTACCATAACACAAGTACAGTAGCAGATCAAAGGGAAAACATTATGGGATTTAAGGCCCTCAGGGAGCTTAGTCCCACCATGCAAACACAACTATCTCCACTCAACTCTTTTCATCCTCAGGTAGGGACAGCTGTCCCTCAACTTACAATCATGTTTTCTGAGCAAGGATGGAGATGATGAGCACAGAGGTGCCACAAATGCTCTTGTATATAATACCATGCATAGACTATGTCTCTGGAGAGCTGTGAGAGCTGGGGGGGAAAGGAAGGGTTGCAGTGACAATGCAGAAGAAAGAGTATGGGGTGAAGTCAAACTATTTCAGTAGTACAGTCAGGCCTGAGCAGAGGAGGGATTTCATGAGCCATATTTTCTGCCATGAGAGAAGGACAAGTGGGAAAGTAAGGGTCAAGATTAGGATGATTCTGGCGATGTTCTGAAAAGACAGGACTGTTTCAGCTGGTAGTGGGGGTCTGGGAGGAAGAAACAACCAAAGGTATTCAAATAGACTCATCCACTGAGCTCGGAGGTCAGCAGAATTGCAACAACCAGGGTCGCAGGGACCAGTCAGCTGGGAAATCTGACAGATGCAGAAAGAAATACTGATTTCTGCTAACTGGTAGGGAAACATTTTACTACACTGAACAAACCAAAAGGGAATGTTCCTAGTGCAATTACTTATTTCTAGTCAGTTACCACCTCCACAAAACCTATGGCACAGGTTAGCCTGGCAGTAACATCACTTGTTTTGGGGAGAAGAAATTTGAAATAAAGGTGATATAAATATGAATAAAATTCCGTTTGGAAAATCACACAGTTTCCATAAGTGGAAATGGATGAAACCATTTTTAACAAAAAGGTTTAAATCAGAAAAATATCCATTTTAATTGACCAAGTATTTTGTATTCCCATCAAATTTGTTGAACTATTTCAACCAGAAATGGCTGATAAGACAATGGTTAGCCATCAAAATATTTAAGTTCAAGATTCTCAAACAGAAATATTTGGTTTTCCACTTTGAAACTGAATGTAGCTTTCCAAAATATATCTCTGTGTAAATATATCTTTAAGATTAAGGCGGGTGGGCAAGCGTTTATCTCTGAAGTCATTTATTTGCAGTTTGGGGAAGCTTTACTGGAAATGCAAAAGGGGGTTGCAAGGCTCCTGCTCAAACTGCCTGGCATGTCACGCACCGCATATTAGAGGACAGCTGCACAGCCTTCTTTTGTCGGTCCATCCCCTGGCATCGTGACTGTCATCACTTCTCATAGCTTCAGCTGACACAACGAACTTGACAACACAGATGAGCTTGTTCTTTGTGTTGCTGCTTGGTCTCGTGGTCTCATCCAAGGCTACTCCAGCATGTCCCTCATGTTACATTACCATTCCCCATAGCCATTTCCCCGTAGTGCTATTGCTGAAGCAAGGCTGGTTGCCCTTTCTTCGTAACACTTCCTTTATTATCAAAAGGTTATGTAGCCTTGGGGAGAAAAAGAAATCAGCAAGCTGAATGTTTACTTAATTGTTGGTCAAGAGTTGGCTTCTGTGGAAATGTTGGCTGAAGGCAATGTTGTAAAGCGTAGTCCCTTCTACAAGAGTGCCAGAAAACCAAAGGGCAGGTGGCAGTTCTTGAACAATAGTCAATTACACTTTTTAGGCAAATATTTGCTCGTATGTCCAGACAATAATGTCTTGTGGAAATGTGTTTGCACAATGTCCTTGACAAAGGCTCGTCTATTAACCTGGACACAATTGGGTACAGCTCTGGAACAGTGTTTAACTCATGAACTTCTCTCTTCAAGCAACAACAAAACATCATGCATCCAATCCTGAACAAAACAATCACCTCAAAGTACTTTCATATGGGGGGGTAGGGGGAAAAGACCTCCTGAAGGAGATTTACTTTTAACCTATAAACCATCCACCATGAATGCATGTGCTGGGATCTGTGACTCAGTTCCTACAATTTCAGTGTGCTTCCAGTATAGCCTTGGCCAGGTCACTCAAGAATAGAGTTTCATAAGCCCCTGCGGAGTGTCCAAGCTGTGCTGTGCCGTGCCACTGCAAGCCAGCTTTGGTCATGCTCAGTACTGCTGGGGGTCCAGCAGTTGTCTCAACACGACGCTGCCTCCAAGCTCCTGTGCTGAGGCCCTGGTGACCAGCTATCTTTGCTTGGCACCACGCTGATCACTGCTTCCCCCTGCCCCATGCCTGGGCAGGGGATGAGTCTGTCCGAGAGCTACTGAGGATCATCCTCCTTCTTCCTCAGCCTGGATGTGGGTGGGTGGAAACTCTGAAGCAGGAGCCCCCATCACAGCCCAGCAGCAGCTTCTTCTGGGGAGCCGCTGCCACTGATTCCAGCGCTCTCCTGAGAATTGCGGGGACACCAGAGCCTCATTTTCAGGGCAGAAAGGGAATTTTGGGTGGTATATGTTGTATGACAGTGTACCCCTGTATTGCCAGTGCTCATAGTACCAAGCAAATAATAGTTTAGCCCAATAGTGCCAAAACTTGGAGTGGGGACTGCTGGGAAGAGGTTGTGGACTATAGATAGACAAAGTTCAGCTAAATTTTTTATACTTCTCTCTGGTTTTGGGGTCACAAAAAATGAATGGTCTGTAATGAGGGTCACAGCCAGAAACATTTGGGATTTGTTAGTTTAGTCCTTTGGGTTGTAAATAATCATTCGCAAGCTGCTCCTCTTCCCTCCCGTGAATTCCTTAATGCGTACCAGTATTTTCTGAATGTTTTGGCTGAAAATGTTCCAGCCTCCGCTTCGCACACCACATGTTCACCTCATCTTAATGGTGATTCAGTATCCACGAGGTGTGTGAGTCACCTCAGGGATGTGGGATTTTTTCTTATTGCCTGACTGATGGGTGGGCACTTATACACGGGAGAACATAATATTTGCTATAGACAGTAAACAAACAAAGGAACTAAAGAACAACAAACACAGTAGTGGCTGAAGGTTTGGCAGAAACACACATTTGTGCTGAAACTGATGAAAATGACAGAATTCTTGTAGTTCTGCCTGGATATTAATGAAAAATTAAGAACCTGTTCCCCTAGTGTCAAGTTCATTACAGGAGTATCTGGGCGAAATCGTGTGGCTTCTGCTAATGAAGGAGGTCAGACAAGATGAGCAAGTGGTCCCTGCTGACATCAGAACTACACTAAACTTGTCTTGTTTGTTCATAAAAAATATTCCTGAGCCAGTTGTTTAGGTTTTGCCCTTCTTGATGAATGAAAAAAGTCTCAAATTCCTGCTGCAGCATTCCTGATGGTGAAATCATGTTCGTAACCATTTTATTGAGATCGTTATCTTATAATTCTTTCCCTCACTAAGCTTATTATTTTCCTGTATCATTTCAATGTCTATTTTTCCATAGGTTTTAAAAGCTCAAGTTTTGAAAACCTCTTTTGCGTGCAAGAAGAAACTTTACCCTTCTGGGAAGCTAAGCTTAGGTTTACATCCCAAGGACCACAGAAAGAGACATTTAGGGAACAACAATTAGGACGGACTGTGCTAAAAGCCTTACTCAGTTATTATAATGCATTGCGTTTTCTTCCTTTTCAGTTCTTCATGAGCTATAAAGCAATGCTTCAACTGGAGGCACCTTTTGCCCTCTGATAATGTTCCAGTTTTGACCACTAATGCATATAACAGAAGAAAAGCCTAATATGTGGGTAAGTATCACACCAGGACAGGTTTAAATTGCACTCAGAATATTTCTTGGGGTAGTGGGAGAGTGACCAAAACTGCTGAAGCTCCTCCAGACCATAGAGTTCAGCACAGGTCAGTAGGATTTCATGTGCCTAATCCATGGCATCATGAAGGAAATCCCCCCAGGATTCGTTGTTCTGACCCCTAGTACGTTGCCAGCAAGTGTGTTGCTGAAAAAAAATCATCAGTTTAGAAGAGGAAAAAATGACTCCTTGAATAACCATACTGAATGACTTGTGAAGAAGCAACTAAAATATATCCTCTGTTAATTAGCGCTCTCCAGAAGACATACTTAACAGCATGATTACAAAAATCAGGACATACACAAAGGCAAAAAATATTCATTCCCCTGGGCCAAAAGCTGCTTTCAGTTACACCCGAGAAACCACATTAAAGCCTCCTGCCTGCGAGGTGCCAAGCCATCCTCAAAGCATGGAATCCCATTTGCTGCCGTTGACATCAGCGAGCGCGGCAGGCGCCCACGGCTCCCCGCGGCACCTCAGCACTTGCCAGGCCAAGGGCCGGTGCTCTGGTAGGGCAACGGGCAGGTACACGCGCCGAATTCTGCGCCCATGGCCAGCCCGGCCAGCGTCGCTGCGAGCCGGACTCGTGCTTAGGGGCTTACGTCCCCGCAGCAGAGCTAGACTCAACCCAGTGCCTGTTTTGACACGAGAGGTTTGCTCCCGTCCTCTTGGGGACGTGTAATTTTGGTTAATTAGCTCTGCTTTTTCTGTGATATCTGGGTAATGATGCTGTTAATGAAAGCGAGCAAAGGGGAAGCAGGGCCGGAGTGGGAGCAGGCTGGTGCGGACGCCGGCAGCTGAGCACCTCTCCGCGCCCTGACCCGAAACCACACGGCTCCTTCAGACCCTGGCGCCTCTTGAACGGAGGCTGACAAACATGCACCCTCCTGCCAAACCTCAGGACGGGCCTGAAATGTGCTCAAAACAGGGTCTCCGGCAAAGAGGGGATTGCTCTAACCCACCGCTCCATCTAGTGTCGGGACATTTTAAAACACTCGGTTCCCCCACGCCCATGCGCTTTGTTCCACAGCATCCTAAGTACGTACTTTTCACACAGCGCTTCTCTACAATCACGGTCTGCTTTGTAAAGTTTTTTTGTTGTAGCTGGTGGTTGTTGTTTTGGGGGGGAGGGGGGGGTTGGGTTTTTTTGTTTGGTTGGGTTTTGGGGTTTTTTTCCTGGAGTCTTCTGAGTTTACAAAAGACGGCAAACCGCTGCCCTCCAGAAGGCCTGAGGGTGAATCCAGCCTGGAGCAGTCCTCTCCTGCCCTCGGAGACCGTGTTGCCACTTTACTATTTCACGAGTAGCTGTGCCGAACTGTGCATGGCAATTTGTAGACTGTTGAGCAGACCAGCTTCCTACCCAAAGACAGGAGTAGCAAAAGTGTATCATTGCTAAGCACAAAAAGAGGAGTAGGCAATGAATTAAGCCGGACATACAGATCATACTTAAACATACACGGTTAAAACAGGGTAATGCTCAGGGATAGTAAAGTGCTCAACTGACACCTCCAAGCTTATGTGCTTACAAGAACATCTGCATTGCAAGGACCCCACCTTCTCCAGGTCTATGATGTGAGAAGTCCACGGGTAAGTTCAGGGGTAAGTACAGTCTTCAGACCGCCTCTCACCCTTGTGTTTTTAATCATGCTTTAGTGACAGTAACATGCAGAGGAAAAAAACATCTTTCTTGCTGCTAGCAGTAGGAATGACTGCATGCTAACCTCTGCTCCAGAAAATTGGAAACGTACATGAATCAGAAGTTTATCTTTCAGGAGACACCAGCATTTGCAAAACGAAAAAACCTTCATGTAAGAGGTATCACTGCTGAACTTGCTAATGAATAATATTTGTGTGGACAATTGTGGGACCCAGTAGTCCTTGGAGGCTGCTGAGCTGCCCAGGAAGGTGAGCTGCTTTCACAAGGCGCTCCCTTCACTTTGAAACGTACTGAGATAGTGCTTCCAGCCTTGGAGCTCTGCTGCCTTTAGAAACGCTTCATCTGCGCGCTTGAACTTCTTTTCATTTATAGAGTTATGATCCTATCATTTTCTTTAATGAAAAGAAAAATTCCAGCTATTCAGGTGATAGCTTTATTAGAGATGTTAATGAATACAAAAAGTCCATTATCTTGGAACAGGGATTGTTTTTCAGACTACAAACTACTGCTTCACCAACAGTTAAAACATTTCTTCAATGTTACAAAAATTGCAAGGAAAAATAATCTCACCTCAAGGTATTTTCATTAGGTTTATTCTTTTAATCATGAAAATATTTTTATAATAGTCATTATGTAGAAACATTTGCATTCAAAAAAACCTTAAAATATGGCCTAAATTACCAGACAGACTCTATTCATAGGTTTATGGGCTGTGTTGCTCAAATGAAAAAATAATTAACTTCTCAGCAAAAATCCTAATGATGTCAATTTTACAACAGCAGATAATTTCAGCATACAGGAAGATTAATGGCAATATTGTATGTTTGTTTTTCTCATTGCCTTAGAAATAAGCCACAGAATGGGGGGTTGGGGTGGTATAATTTCATCCTACCAAAAGACTTCCCCTCCTGCTATATACTCCCAGCAGATGGCAACTCGTTTTACGCTCTGTTTTTGTTGTCCGTAACCCAGGGTCTGGGTTAGGGTCTGCTCTGGGGAGGTGGTGGCTGCACGCTCCGGAGACACCGTCCCCCTGGTATTGGGGGGACAGGCGTGGGGACCACAGCGGAGGACCCCAGTGGTATTTTTCACTGATGTAAAAATGTTCAGGGTGCCGAGTGGTTCGCTTTTGGTGAATCCTAGTGCCATCTTTTGGGGGAAATAGGAATATGCTTTGACCAGCGAATATGCCCTGACACATTTGAGGAGAGCAGCTCCGGTTGTTCTGCTGCTGGTCCCTGGCTCCCCAGCAGAGCGGGACGTCGCTGGGGCTGATGCGTGGGCAGGGTAGGGCTGGAGGTGCAGGGTCTCCGGAGTCCCCTGGTGTTACAGCAGCTTGAGGAGACAAACCAGGGCTGACCTCCGTGAGCAGGAGAACGTCCCAGGACAAGTAGAAGAGCGTGGCATTCCACAATGGCTGCAGGGGGCCCCGGCCAGCACTGCAGCAGGGGATGAGCACTGGGCTGGGGGCCACTTGTTCCTGGGATGACCACAGTGTCACCTACACCACAGGGGTCTGCTGAAGGGACGGAAAACATGCAGGGTCTTGCCAGAAGGAGCAGCAGGATTGCACCTGGGATGCGGTCCAGCAGCAGTGTAACGTCAGGCCGGGGCAGCACGGCAGGGGCAGCATGATCAGCAGTATGCTCCCAGCCCACGCTGCCTTCATCTCCCTCTCTCACAGACCTCCATCTCTCCTTCAGCTGCCCTGGGAGGACCAGGCTCAGCACCGCAGCCTATTCCAGGCTGCTACTACCCTCAGGGCCATAGGATGCCCCAGCAGCCCCACAGAATGGGTTAGAAAACTCATGGGCATTTTTCGCTGAGGTCCAAGAGCCCTAAGGTCTGTGTGGGAGAGCTTGCTTGGGGACAGAAGGCCACATTTACACATCAACACGCAGGTGTCAGACCAAGCCTGTAGACTTCATAGTCAAGACTTCACACTCAAACACAATCCCAAATCTACATTGTTGTGCAGCTCTTTTTCTTTTCAAGACCACCACAAGCCCCACTATGAGGGCATAAAGCTAGCAGTCAGTTTTGAAAAGTGCTCTGGTGAACTATTTTTTCTTTAACAGTGAACACTCTGAATGGTGGGGTTTTACTCCCTGATGGCTGTCTTTGCTGGAGAGTGGGTCACCCCCCAGGGCTGTGCACTCAAGTCCTTCTGAAAGAATGTGACTTTGTTAAACGATGAAGCACCAGGGAAGGATTTCTGGAATGTCTGAGGGACACAAATCCCATCATGAGTCTATCAGATTTGAGAGCCTAAGCTACTTTGGGTCTTTTGGAAAACTTATCATCAGTCAACTAACTACATTTTGCCAGGTACCCTGAATAAATAAAGCTGCTCTACCTCTTCCAGTTTTTCTACTTTTATGTTGTAATGTGCCAAAATTAAGGAAAAAAAAAGGCGTGTTAGACCTCAAAGACTCTCTGTAGCATAATTATAATTACAGTAAAGCCCACCAGACATTTTTGAGAAATAGATGACGAAGCCACAAACCGAGAGTCTCAGCTTTTAGCCAAAGTAGGGAAATGGAAATAAAACAGTAACTAGGAGCACCTACCATGTCTCAGCTCAAGAGCTATTCCAGTAGTTACAGCGGAGCATCAAAAATGTTAAACTAGTGACTTGTTTCTCACCTCACAAACTGCTGTGGTAAAACCTTTTACTGTGATCTGCATTTAATAGGAAAAGGAGAACATATTGCATTTGGCACATAGCAGGAAACACACATTGTGTGCATGAAACTACTGTTTTTTGGTATACAATTAAAATAACAAGAGTGAACAAAGCCATTTACAGAGTGCTAAGCCAGCATTTTATACAGCTTATGACAAAACAACAGAGATGTATCGTCTGATGCTTTTATACAGTCTGGAATGATTTATTATATACTATACATTTAGCATTGCAATACATTTAGTTGTTGAGGTAAGTGGTTAAAGAAATGAAAAATGCTGGTTAGCTCATTTTGCGTAGCACTCATCAGTGATTGGAATTGCATATTACATTCCCAGTGCAAATTACCAGCATTGGCAAGGCGATTTTACAGCTGTTCATTGTGCAGTCTACATTGTAATGAAGTCGCGACATGAAATGTTTGTGGAAATTCTAATGAAATGTTAGCTGAAAATATACTAAAGTTGTAAGTGTAGAAAGAGAAATGAAGTATAACATTTACAAACTCCACTGTCTCCTCAACTCAGGCGGCATCAGCTGTTACTTTAGCCCACATGTGCTAACCTGCTTCTTTTTACCAAATTGCACATTACAGTTCCTCTCCAACATCTCCTTTGGGCTCAGTACTTTGAATTAAACCTGACCTTATCTTCCTTTTATGCATTTTTTGGTTCTCTTGAACCTCTAAATTCCCTAGGGTCTATGGTCTCCTTTTCTTCTACTTTCACCTATCTTTCTGTTAACCTCCTCATAGCCAGTTGTTGTTTCCTTCCCCATCTCCCTCAGATCCATCTTTCACTTTCTATTCCTACACAGGAAAATAACCTGTTTAGGTTTCCCCAGGTATTGAAGCCTGCCTGACCATGTGCAATTCCCCTTTCCCTAAGGGGGAGGGGAGGTTGAGCTAAGCCACCCTCCTTGACTGCTGCCTTCACGTTGTCAGGACATGTTTTGATCCTCTGGTTGGTGCTCAGTTTACTGATGACTCAGATCTGATCTTCATGTCACCATCATCAAATGAAGTCTAACAATTAGCACCAAGCAATCCTTACAAGAATGTCTTAAAGGGCCACTTTTATCCCCTTCCATAAATTGCTAGTAAGGGGACCAGTGTCATGACACTTTACTATCCCCTCTGACAGCACTTCATAACTCCTCTTCTTCTTCTTTCCCGTATGATTTTGGCCTCCTTCTTCTATTTTTCCTTGCCTTTTTTAAGCCCATCTGATAATAGCTCTCTCATTTCCATGCATCCTTGGATGTATGACCCCTTTACTACCACATCCTCCTTTTTAATCTTCCAGGAAGAGCCAAGATAACAACCTTTATTTTCACACCTATTCCAAGAATGTGTGCCACTTGCTTTCATCCTTATTTTCTGTCTTTTCCTTGGAAACTCGTGGTGGGAGCTTTACAACTTGCTTCCAACCGTACAGAGCCACTTACAACTGTGCCACAGTCATAACTAGCAGTCATCCGGGGTAACAGCAGGCACTTCAGTCCCTTGAGGAGCCAGGCTGCAAACTGTCTGTCTGTGTCAGGATATGAGCCCATTGCAATGTCCAAGCACCTTCTACACGTTTCCTGGATTTACCCTCAGAGCATGTTAGAATTAAAAAACAATCCCACCCTCCCTCCTTGAAGAAAGAGCTAAAATGGAAAATGTTCAGCTAGTCTTGGTAAAAAACACAGCCTCTTCCAGCATTTATTAGTCTTGTGCATTTAAAGATATGAGCACTTCAAAGCAACATCTGTTAGTCATGATCTGTATTTACCATATCCAGCACAATAGGATCCGACTCATGACTGGGTCATCTGAATGCCATTCTCATCCCAGGAAACTGAAATATATTGATGTACCAGACTAGTGTTTCTGGGAACTAGACAGCACGGGGTGATTTTTCAACCATAAACTAAAAGAATATTTTGACTTTCCCCCTTTTTTTCTTCCCCTTGTATTTCAGCTACAGTAATGCAGGTGAAAATACTCCTTCCCTACACACAAGAGAAAAGGGATATTAGTTTAAAAATTGCCCATTTCAGTGGTCAGTGCTATTGCAGATCTACTGGACACAAGCCCTCCAGCTCTTCTCCAAGAGTGTGCAGGAAGGTGGTCTTTGAACCCCTATATCATCCCTGTCAGTCCTGCGCTCACATCTCCGGTGGCCAAGGGGTCTACATGGCTGGTTGGCTGATACAGACCGGTAAGCAGTTTTGCAAAAATATACGCAAGAATTGAGTGAAAGACCTGTCTGAAATGTAAAACTTGTCTTTCATATCCTCTTAGGACTGCTTTGAAGCCTAAAAGGACCATGGCAATCATCTAGCCCAAGTGCCTGTGACTTTTAAGAACCTTGTATCCATTTTCTGCAGAGCAACTTTCAAGTTTCCAGTGGAGAAGAATGACACCTTCATCGTGAAGAAAATTGGAACTGTATGGGCACTTTTTTGAGCAATGCTACTAATGATTATCTAGTATTAAACAGCAACACACAGCTGGGCGTTCTGTGGATATGCATTTTCTGCTTGAGGCAGCTTTTAGCCTGGCCGGGACACGGATAGAACAGGGCCAAAATAAACACTGCACAGTTGGGCAACAGGAGCTGGTGGAATCAGTGCAACAAATTCACAACAATGGTTTGGAAAAACCTTCCTAGTGGTCTGTTGGTGTGAGGAAGGGAGGTTTTTCAGTTCATGAGAAAGAAACTGCTCCAAACAAAGAAGATGGACGTCCATTCAGAGCTGAAGGGGTGAAGGGTCTTTTAGCTGCTCAAGGAAGACCTTTCAGCCAGGTGAGGCTATAAGGACATTAACCGCTTGACTGGGGAGAGAGGCATAGACTTCAGAAGGAAGGAGATCACAGCCTGAGAAGTCAGAGATGGAAATGGTTTAGACAGCAGGAGTGTCTGCTCGTGTGCAGAGACAGAAAAAAAGAAAAAAAAGTTAAAAAAAAAAAAAGTAAAAAAAAAAAAAGAAGGGCCCATTAACAATTATCAGGGAAGAAGAGAGATAGATTTGTGAAGTGGAATATGTCTAAGCTTGGCTAACATCCAATCAAAAGGAGTGTGATAAAAAACTACAAATATTTAGAAAGCCATTAACATTGAGGCAGGCTAGGAACTCTGGAGTGTGATGCATGGGGAGTGTAATCAGAAGAAATTGCAAAATACAAAAATAGCAGGAAAACAAAACAAACAAAAAAACCCCTCTTTGATAAGGAGATGTATTAGCCTCTGTGTTAAGGGAATGGGTGGAAATACCCTGGAGTTGAGACCTTACCGAATGAGAAGAAGGTTAAGGAAACATCAGTAAGTATACAATAGAAAATAGTTCTGTAATACTGAGGGAGGTGGATGAGGTTTCCCAAGTAGACTTTCTCACTACTTCTTCTAGGATTGTGCATAGATTATTCTCACCCTTATTCTTTTATAAAATATATATGGCCCAGGATTGTGGTACCCAACACAAGAACTTTTCTGAGCCTGGTTTTGAGAAGTCCTCACTCCAGTGATTTAGAAGTACGTCTTGGGGCATTTCCTAGCCTAAGCAGCCTGGCTGTTTTATTTAGTTTTCTTGAAAATATCTGCCTTTTTAAACAATTACGTCCTTTACATTTTGAAGCAGTTTTCCACATTCCAGTTGACCTAATATCCTCATTAACCTGCTCACCAAGATGTCTCCCTTCTTCAAGCAAGGCTCTCACTAGGTCATGCATCTTATGTAGCCTCTGCTACCAGTGTCTCGAAGGAGTGGTCACACTGCCCAAGGGGTAGTGGTGGAGCTAAGCCACTTTAGAGGCTGCAGTTGAAGCCCAGAAAGCCTCATGTGCTTCCCGAAAATGGTGTGGCTTACCCAGACTTCATTTTCATGTTTTCTTTTGCTGACATCCTGGTGTGACCCACTCGTGTGGTCTGCACAGAGGTTGAGACGTAACCATGTGAGAGGCATGACAGAGTACATAGCCAAGAGCTTCATGCCTTGACCAGGTGTGTGTATATGCAGTGCTCATTATGGAGCGAGTGCCATAGTGCTAATTAACCAAGGGGGGGAGGCTTCACGGACCCCTTAGCCCTTGCCTCCCTCAGTGTAATGCCAAGTGCTGGAGAGTGGCGTCCTCTGAACCTTAAGGGCTGTGAGCTCTTAGCTGAGCTCTGATAAGGAAGGGCTCTCTGAACAGCCCAACACCACGAGGGATGTGACAACTCCACTGAGAAGAAAAAAAAAAAAAGAAGAAATATCTTTATCAAGACAGCACAAGGGAGCCCTGCTTTTTCCACCAGGCATTGCTGCTACGTAACTGGAATACCTGTCACTCAGGAAAGGCCTTGTCTTGCTGACGGTCAGCAAGGTTCCAGCCAAGCCCAAGGACTAGCCACAGTCCACTGTGAGCCTCCATGGTGGCACCTAATGTCCTTCACGTAGGTCCCAAAGGCAGGCAGGATCAGCTGTGAAGGTATCCGAAGGCTCCCTCCACTGACCAGATAGGGAACTAAGCACTTGTGTTGCGTCAGGGTTACTTCAGGAGGCAGTTAAAATTTTTTCAGGCATGAGTTTACTGCATCCTTTGGACGGATGAGGTGCCATTCTGACTTACCAGAGATTTCGGTAAGCAGAGACCATTCTCAGGGCCATTCCCCTGATGTGACCAAAACTTGAGAAGACGGCACAGAAAAAGATAATGGGATCACTAAGCATATATGTCCTGGTGTGAGCGACACAGGACTAATTTCTTTCCTAATGCTTGGGAAAAGCTGTATTTGTGTAAGACTCTAGTGTCTGAATTAGTGAAGATATTTATTGTATAGCCAGCCATGGTGTGTGGGTTTCAAGGTCTCAGTGTTTTCGAGCTCGCCAGGTGCAGGGATGAGGAGGAGCGAGGCTCGGGCACTTGACCCAAGCTGGCCAACAGGATTGTTTCATACCATGAACGTCACATTCAATATAAATTAGAAAGTCTGCTGCGAGGGGGCTCTCCCTGGCTTGCGTTCTCCCGCTTGCTCGTGCTCTTTTCCCTTGATGGCTCTCCCTTGATGATGGCAGTGATCCAGAGGACTTCTTGCCCCGGTGCTGGATCCCTGAGGCCTTCCCTTCCTCCTGAAGCTGTAGCGCTCGCAGTGTCCGACATTTACTGTCCACTGCTGGAATTGCACAGCTTCCTACTGATATAGTTGGCTGAGTATAATCCTTGTACTGTATATTCGGGTATTGGGATCAATATGGGTTCCTTTGTGTTAGTATTGTTAATTATCCATTTCAATCCTATTAAATCTGTTTATCTTTCAACCCCTGGGTTTTCTTGTTTTCTTCCCGATTCCCCTTCCTGGGTGGGGAGGGGTCATCGGGTGAGAGAATAATTGTCTAAGTGACAATAAATTGTTATGGGTTTTCTCAAACCATAACAATATAATATAAGGTAGAGTGGAGTTTTAACCTTTTTTAAATGAATCTGTAATTAAAAAATTATTTTCAAATTAGGTCTTAGCTGGTGTAAGAAACAGTCTGAGCGAGAAGTGTTTGCAGAAGAATGTCTAAATCACTGATGATCCTTGTGTCTCTGTGGGCAGTTTAAAAAGCATGTGGCATTTGAAGTACTCCACGTGGACTCTTCTGAATGTGGAAAGTGTGGGGAATGAAGGAGTTCAGTACAGTTGGTGCTCTCCTCTCCTACTCTCTGCCAATCTTCCCTTAAGACTCACAATGCAAGTGTTGTAAAATTCAACCTTCAAAGGCATTTTTTATACACTCACTAACACAAATTTAGTATCAGGGGAAATATCTTGATCGAGAATGGTGAAATTTGAGCTTCCTATTAAAACTTTTCTCACCACCACTTCCCATGTTACACTCTAGCTTCTCAGACAGATGTGTGTTTCTTAGTGAAAGCACACATGCGTATCTCTAAATTTCAGGAAAAATAAAGCTTCTACTTTCCAAGCAGTCCTCAGAGTGCTGTAATAAGTCATGAGACTTGACTGACAACTGAGTTTAAAAGAAGTCCTAATCTAAACAAAGGGCCAAAGTTATCAACATGACCAACTTGTGCAAGTGTGGACTCATCAGGGCCATGTTGTCCATGCATCCAGGTGCTTAAATGGCAAACAGATGGCATGTTCATCTGAGGTCTTGGGGTCTGGCTAACCCTCATGTGAATGTCTCTCAAGATATGGACACAGAGTTGTTCAGCTTCCCTGAGCATTTTGGCTGTATTTGGCCCATCTGTTGTCATGGTCTGGACTGGGAACCAGCCGCTAAAACTCTGGCCTTGTTCCAGTTTTTCTGGCTCCTGGTAGCAGGGCCAGACTGGGTAGCAGGCAGCGGATTAGCAGAGACACTACCATGCCTCTGCCAGTGTCATGGGACAGTGGCCTGGTCCTTGCCCTCCAGCAGGAAGACCCTATGTGGTGGCTGCTGCCCCTCACGTAGGGAGGCCCTGCAAGTAGCAGAGCCACCTGTCCCCATGCAGCAGCAGTAGGGTCTCTCTGTCCTTCGTTCTCCTCTTCACCCTCAGGGTTGCAAAATCTGGATTTTCCAAGGCTCCTGGAAAGCTATGAGCTGGTCCTGGGGAAAGGTGTAGCTCTAAGACTGGTGTCCTGGACTCCTTCACCAGCGAGCTACCCTTGGTCTACTGCAGGATTTTGCTTTTCATCATCAGGGATCTCCATCACACCGTTTGCTGTGATTCCATCCCTGTCTCAGGATTTGGACCCTTTCCTTTAATGTCAGGATGTTGTTCCCATGGCACGTGATAGCAGCCAGGCAACACAATCTGGAAATGCTGCAGGCAGCTCTGTGAACACTGGGGATGCTTTGGAAGCCGCCAGGCATGTCCTTGCCAATCTAAACAAAGACGGTTGTTTTATCTGGATTTTTAAGTGTTTAATTAAAAGGTAGTTCAACAATACACTTACCGTTTTTTGAGTTGGAAGTACACATGGAGTAGATAGCAAGCATTTGTAGATGGATTTCCACTGAAAGGCAAACTATTATTCTTATAGTCAGCATGTAGGTGTGCCTGCCATAACTTTCTAAAATACTGAGTGACTAACCTTTTCCAAGAGTTCAGTTTTTCTAACCTTTCCATGAGTTTTTATTTTTTAAAAGATACAGACTTACCATGCTTATTTCCCTAACAAAGCTTATGATGCCACTGCTCAGGTCTCAAACTTCAGCAACATAATCTTGTGCTTATAAACTGCCATCGAGACACCCATAACACAGGAGTCTGGCAAGTAGGCTCCCATTGCCCAGCACTGATTAATGCTCCACAAAATGGATATGTAGAACATTTGCTATAAAACCTGAAACCACACCCATTTTGTCTGAAAAGAAGAGCAAAAAAGAGGGATACAGTTGGAGGTCTGAGCTGTCTGGGGTCTCTGCAGTAAATGCTGCCTGCTGTGGAGAGCCACTCATAAATGTCAGTGCAGATTTTCCAGACCAGCTCTTCAGCTGGTGTTGCAAAAAATGGAGTCATGCCATTAGGCACGAGATGTAGCTTTGGGGCCCAGGGTACAATGGGGGAAGCCTCTAAATGTAGAACAGAAAGAAAACATCCTGCCCTTTGTAAACTGCCAGAATGGACTGCAATCACAAATTAACAAACTACCGTAATCTCCATTCTACAGTGAGGAATAATGGAAGTTATTAATTATTCACTTTATTTACTAATAATGATACAGTATGTATTAATAGCAAGGGGGCATGGTAATTCAACATATTATTCAGTATGAAAATACATCTCAGGCTGAGATTATGCCACATAATTTGATGTGAATGAAAGATAATTTCTGGCTATCAGTGTTCTTCCATAGAGGCCTCTTCTAGACTTCATCTTCCACCTTGGCCATGAAGTTGTCAAGGAACTGGGCAAGGTTGCAATCTCTGGGCAAAAGAAGCTCTCGACACGAATGGCAAGGCACTGTTAAAGAGGGGCTGCAAGTATTTTAGCTGAACTGTCTGGAAAAGAAGATACACAGCACATGTCCACTTTGAATTTAGGCTACGCGTTGCTAGGTGGTCCTACATTTTCCCAATTGCCAGATCTCACAAAACAAAATGCCTAGCATATTTTAACATGGTGAGTAGGAGATCTGATAGGGGTGTCAGGCACTAAAAATGCAAATGCAAACTACAGTGTCAATCTGAATTGCCATGCTAGGCCAAGCTTATTTTATTACATACATTCTGCATTCTAAGTACTAATATGTTCATAATGTAAACATTAAGCATACAGAGTTAAAATTCAAGGCCACAATATTTTTGATTGTCCCTTTTTTGTGTCTTTGGTTGGCCGAGATCAACTCGTAGTGTATAAATGCATAAGTTATATAATAATTATATAAAAAGGAAAAAATAACATTGACTGTATACTTCATTCTGACAAACGCACAGCGTTCGCGACTCGATAAAGAAAAACTGGCGCCCGCCTAACAAAAATACTTAGATGATTTCTGATTTTGGCAGTCAGGGGTTGCCTCTTGCTTTAACCAATAGAAAACAAACTCCCTTAATAATGATGAGGTTCTAACTGGTAACTTTTAAATATCAAACACAATTCCAGTTTTACTTTTTTTTTAAAAAGAGATGCATATTCTGATTTCTGAATTCTTCTGCATTTCCCTTTTTCCCCTTTTCTTATTACTATCAAATCAAGTCTGTTCCTCCTGTAATACTGGGAATGGTATGATACTGAGCAATATGTTTCACAAGTCCAAAGAAGTGTTTCTTCACAGTCCCAACGCTACAAAGCTTTCAGTCTTTTCAGTCTCTACCAGTAAAGAAATTTCTTTTCTCCCATTCTCACCACCTTTGTCTTCCTCTTTCACCTTTCTGCTTCCTTTGTCAGGTGCAGGCCTCTGATCTACAACCATACGCTTGCCCTTCAGCACATTCTCATTTCCAATGTTTGGCTCAGGGTTCCTGTAATACTGTCAAGGAATCTTAAAGTTTGGGTTGTCTTCACAGTTTGAGTAGCTGATAACACTCCGATGAATGGAACGCATTTGATTTTAACCAAAACAGTGCTGTTACACTCCAAATCAGCTTCCACACTAGACCAGTCTCTTTTGTTGATATGTTTTGATTTTTAAAATACAGGTAGGGTGGTTGGGTTCCCCCCTGCGCCCCCCTTCCCCCCTTTTTTGCAATGATTCATATATTCTGTGTTAGGTCACTATAGACTTATCCTTATATTGCTGTAGTATAGTCCCAGTTTTGCACTAGCAAGATATCAAACTTTACACATAAGCTTATCAACTTTTTAAGACCACTAGCGTCCGTAGGTTTTCCTTATCATTTCATGCTCTTACCTACAATAGTCTATTGTTGTTTGGTCCACAGAGTCGATGCCCATATACATTACATTTTAGTATCTTAATACTTCTTGAATATTTCCTTTAAATCCCTTCTGCAAAGAGTCTTTTTGACATCTATTTTTTAATGTGTTTTTTTTTTTTTTTCCCAGCCAAACCTTCACTTGTCTCTTTAGGCACTTTTAATTCGTGTACTCCAATAGTGTTCATTGCAATTCATCAGGGACTGTAACCCAGCGAGAAGTGTCTTTGTTTGTTTTTTCTGGCGATTCTTTTTTTCCCCACTTAGTAGTAGGTGCCGAGATGAGAAGGCATATGAGCAGCTGGCAGCCTGGTGTTGGGGTAGATACCTCCAGTTGGTGAATTCCAGTATGGATTAGGGGCAGCAAAAAAGCTGGACGATGTTACAGGCAAAGCAGGGGGGTGAGGAGCTACAAAGTTCATCTTCTGAGGGTGCGCATGATAGGAACTCATGTAGGGGAGGTCTGATGGGTATTTGTACATGGACGACTCTGGGGGGTGAGGCTGGAGAGCCTGAGCGATTCCGTGGAAATCAAATTTGTAGGCGTAGCGCTTACCATGAACCTTAGTCATAATATTTTTATCATAGTAGTAGCGAAGCGCACGGCTGAGTTTGTCATAGTTCATGTTGGGCTTGCTTTTCCGCTCCCCCCAGCGTCGAGCCACTTCGTCGGGGTCGGTCATCTTGAACTCCCCGTTGGTGCCTTCCCAGGTGATGCAGTTGGAGTTGGAGCTGTCCGAGAGGAGCTCCAGCAGGAACTGCCATAGCTGTATCTGCCCACTCCCTGCGGGGGGAAACGAAATAGAAATGTCAGGACTAGTGACTAATAATGTTAAGACACCAATTCTTCCAGTGTCTCACATAGGACCCTATTAGGAAATGTTGCAATGTCGGTTCCTACTTCTTACTCTTAACTAGTCCCCTTTCTCCCAGCCCCGTCTCATGAAATCCTAAAGAGCAAAGATAATGCTAATGTGTCATGTCTTCCCTCATCTGAGTGGCAGAATGCCATTACATGGAGATTTGATAGTTACCTAATGTCACTCAGTGTAGACAATTGATGGGGAAATAATACAGTGCTCATTTAGGAAACTAATCTCTAAAGTTCAGGACAAACAGCTTTCACTTGCGTAACTTTTTGCTTGTTCTCACAGCATTATGTTGCAACTAAATGTTCTCTGCTATGGAATAAGCCTACACAAAATGGAGAAGTTTAGAGAAAGCTGGGCTCGTGCCAAACCATATCATCCATTTGCAGCATTTGGGGAAATGCAGAACGGAAACTTATTAGCTTGCTGTTGCACTGCATACAACCATAGGGCAAAACATTTGCAAGAACAGTGAAAAGGTCCATAAAATACACTCTTGTCGTTGTTCTGTGTCAAACAAGTTTAAATGATTACTGAAGTAAAGACTTTAAAAGTTGTTGTTGGTTTTTTCTCACTCCTCTGCCAATTTAATCTTAAAATGAGAATTATCAGTCTGCCGTCAACTTCGCAGAAGTGTATTGCCCAGAATTACAGGAACAAAATTTGACCATTTTAAGCAATTGAAAGTAGATTTCAAAGGGCCTTGCCACTGATATTCAAGCTTAGCATTTCTTAATAAAGCAGTACTGAAACGATGCAAAATACAGCTGAAGCAGCTTGCAAGGCAATCTGTTTCACAAGCACAATGTCAGCAGAATTTGCCAACCAGCTTGTATGTGCTAACTTCTAAGTACATCTCTGACCAGGAATCGGTTGGGTTTCTTTTTTTTTTTCTCCAAACCAGATATGTGGGTATAATAAACAAGCTTTTCTTCAAAAAGCTTATAGTAGTGAATTATAATATCAAGCTAGAGTAGCATCTGAAATCCATTAGCAGTTTATACTTCAGTGCAACTGAAACCCATATTCGTTTAAATGGTATTTATCCAAACTGTCCTTAATGAATTTCTTCTGTTCCATTAACATGCATTAAGTAAACAAACAAACAAAAGAATCCATGGTATGAGCAAGGCATGCGAGTTTTAATACACGAAACATAACAAGAGGATTAGCCTTTGAAAATCAATAAACATTTCAGCACTGGACAAAACACAAATTTTTGAATAAGCAATCCAACATATGTTCTAACATAAACACTTGCCTTCCAAATGTAATATATAGTCCTATGAAAATAAATGGTTGCTGTCAATTTCCTTTTAATGAGAGAGTAATTCCACCAGTTTATAAACACAGAGAACATGTTAAAGCACAGGAATGATTGTGTGCAGGAATTCTGTATCTCAGTGTTAAAAAAGTATCCCAATCCAGATCACGGTTGTGTCTTTCACAGTAATGAAGGCTACCAAACAGAAGCTTGACAAAATTGTAAAAGCCAGGGTTTGCTAAAAAATTAAAGGGATGTAGGCCCTCACTTCCAGTTAAGATCAGCGTCACCTGGAAACTCACTGCCTTAGGCCATTTGGAAAATACTTTTCTTAATACTTAGTTAATTGCTTTCCCATGCCATGCAAGACTGTTTAGAAAGTAAGCTAATCTAGAATTGTGACTGATGTCACTTGGGATAAAGGGAAAGGAAACGGATCCATATTTTGGCAATTTCATGCCTTAAAAAGCCATACAATTGTTGTAAGAAGAAACATTGTTACTGGGGGTTGAAGAAACCTGCAATGTGGAAAAAGAAACACTCTGCCCTGTGGCTGTGAAAGCAAGGGAAATAGGATGTGGCAGGCACAATGTCAATCCATTGTGGCAGATTATGATGTTGACTATGGTGGCATATGGCTACAGTCTGTCCTGCAGACTCGGAGCAGCAACAGCGAAATCTGCACAGTTCACTATCAGCGTTACTAAATCACCAAGAAGTTTTCATGTCTTTAGCTAAAATATGTTACAAGCCCCTGTTGACAATGCACCCCATTGCTGCCTTCGTACAGTGGGAGAACATTTTTGAGGTGTCTAACCCCATTATTCTTGCAGATAGATTATGCTTTCCTGGTTTTCCCCCTATATATTTTTGCTGGCTTTATTCATCCCAAAATTTTCTGTTTGTCAAGGTCAGTATGGCACTGCACCATGGATTAACAGAATCTGGGACACACATGACGCAGATTGGTAAAAGACTCATGCCCTTCTGGAGGGGTACCTGGAGGCTAGATGGGACATCCACAGCACTTAACAGAATCCCAATGTTTAGAGAACTGGAGTGAACTCCTATTGATATGAGGAGTTCAAATACCTCTAATGAGGTATTTGGCTGACTGAATGTAACCATCTACTCTAGGATGATTTGAATAGCTCTCTACAGAGAGCTATATTAACTACATTTCCAATACATATCATGGCAAATAAGACACCTAGCTCATGTAGAGCTACACCTACATTAAGATACATGAGTTTACGTGCCTTCATCAGTGACCTCAGTCCAAACCCTGTGTAATTTAGAAACCCAATCCTGCAACACATTGGGTATCATCAACTCCCACTGAGTCATAATGAAGAGTGGTAAAATCGGTCACATCACATTCCAGGTCCGGCCTTAAAGCTGAAGTGGGGACATGACCAGTGAAGAGAAATCCCCCTAAATCAGCAAAATCTCTCTCACCTGGATTTGCAAGTCGGCTGCTGGTCGGTCCAAGAATCTGATACGGATCTACAAAATTGTGAAAGAAAGATTTTAAATCATGTAACATTGATGTCAAATATTTTAGGTGTTATTTTTGAACCTTGTAAGGGGCGATGTACACCACCTGATGGGACAGCAGGTCCAACACTGGTGAAAGCCATTCCTTCCTCTGCATCACAATATTTGGATGTTTTCCCTTAAAACCAAGTGTGCAAGTGAACAATTGCAAGGATACACATTTTGGTTTTGTACTGTAGTAGCATACACAAGCATATATTCAGGCATACTGTAAATTTCACACAGAAGTATTCTGATTCCTACTTCAGAAGTATTCTGATTCCTACTTAAATAAAGAACACATACACACAGGCACCCTTTGGTACTATCGACCCTTGCAGCATCCCAGGCTGCAAGTAATGGGGTGAGTGTCCATTCCACCAAGGACAGTGGCCTCTTCGTGTTTTCCCCATGCCACTGCTAACTCTTTCTGTGCCAAAAGAACCTCCAGAAGATGGCTGAGAGTGTATGGCTGAACCCAGGCAACGTGGCTGGGTCTATTCTTTTTTGGCACTGGAGTGCAGTGAGGGATCCCCTGTAATAACCTTGCAACTAGGGTTTTCAGAAGAGCCTGTGTCAGACACAGCCTGTGGCAGTTACACAATCGCTGCAGCATGTCAATGTTTTCCTCAAGGGATTCCCTCAGGAAATGAAAACTTGTTTTGGCCTGAATTGAAGTGCAACAGGAAAAAGAGAAGGCTGTGACAGAAGTACAAAAGCCGACGCAATGGTCTGCAAGCACAGCCCCTCGCCCCTCGCTGAGCAACCTTGTCACTGGGCTGCCTCATCTCTGGACAGCTGCTCTCAAACAGCCGCCAGTTTTACAGCCAAGAAGATAATCAGGTTACATTCCTTATAAATTGAAATAGTCAGTGCAGCTCACACACAGACATTAAGCGCTCCTAAAGACTTACAAAATCATCAGTATATTTCTTGAAAGATTCTCATGGTTGGAAGGCCAGATTAGTTAAAATGCTTTTGGGGTAAAAAGCAACATAATACTTCCTAGGCAGCATGCATATGAGTTAATGAGATGTAGTCATGTGCACAGTCTTATTTAGCTACAATAAAAACCAGAATAATGATTTGAAATCCATGTGATAAAAACAGGGTCAGAGCCTTCTGAGCTAAGAATACCCCCCAAACCTTTTATTTCCTATTTCTATTCTTGCTGTTATTTGAAGCCATAACTGACAGAATCTCTGTAGTGCTTTCTAGGTACCAGTCCAAAACACAGCCTAATACACAATAAGGGAATAGGTTCTACCCCAAGGATTAGCTGCTTTGAAAACACAAAATGCACCCATTTTGCAAAACCACTAGGCTACAGACTCATAAATTTCTACTTTCTCCTCATTTCCCCGATGGACTAAGAATCCTTCAAGTTTTCCTGTTTCATTTCAGAAGCCCAATTCAAATAGGTTTCCGTACGCTGTAATCCATATTCCTTTCTTTGCCCATGCACTTTTTCCAAATGGTAGCATTTCAACTACTATGGAGTATATATGGCCTTTTGACATCCTTATCTTCCACCTTTGATCCTAAACCGTATATAGATACTTTGTTTAACAACTTTTTCATTCTGCAAAGTCATCACTGCCACTAAAATTACTAAAAGCAATTTTCAATGGCCATGGGAGCCTTCATCTCAGATCCAGATGTAGATCCAACTTATACACATCTGGGGATCTAGTGGTCACCAGCTGGAGATCTCATTAGCGGTCTGAATCAGATGTTGCAATTTTCTTCTGGTTGGTAGATGACAGCTGTCCTTCTCATAATGTTCAACAAACCCCGTCACACCCAGGCATAATTCAAACAAAATGACACGCACCTAACTGAGGACGCTGGTCTTCTGTTTTGGGAACTGTTGAGGATGATGGCTGAGTAGCTGAAAATGGAAAAAAACATGTAGTTATTTTTCTAGTTTGGAAGATGGTCACCAAATCTGTGACAGATCACGAGCCTGGGAACCCGGCTGCTCACCACTCAATGATGGTCACAACATGATTTAGCTTTATAAGACTATATGGTCATGGACTTGATGAAGCCCGCTTTCAAGGAAGGATGTAGCGGCCTCAGTGACTCCAGCCAGTATTGTCTATACACAGCTAACAGGCTTTCCAGGCAAGGCACAGCTAATAATCCTCCAGAGCTGAATGCTGAGGTAGCTCCTATCAGTTCACTTCAGAGTCTATCCAGGTTGCACCAGATGTGCATTAGGCCCACTAGTTAGACAAATGCAGATGTTTTTTACCTTTTGACTGAGGACTGGGGTGGGTGTGACTTGTCCATGCTGATCTTCTGGCTTGCTCATAAGGCAAATCTGCAGAAGAAAAATACTCTGATTGACACAGACGTGGCATAAAGTGTTTATGTCTATAAGGGGCACATTTCTAGGGAACCCATTAGATTGGAAAAACTAATGAAATAAGAAGGATGCTCTTTGGTAAAACCTTCATTGTATTTATTTTATTTTGTCTCTAAAAATAACAGCACCAGACTGTCCTCTACATTCTTCTTTAGATGTGCTTATTCTTGTTAGATGTATGAACTGCACCAAAATAGCTGACACAAATACTCTATAGAGTCCATAATTTCCAAAGGCTTAGAGTACTCCCTTTGGTCTCCTTCCTCAGCACAGGACACCAAGGAATGTCACACACTGCACGTCATGGACAATTTACACTAGTCTTGCAGGAAAAGCCACCCAAGAGGTCAGAGCTCAGATTAAGCATGAACTGTGTACCATTCCCTCCCAATCTCAGCGTATAACAGTATTTTAAGAAGATAGACTTTAGCTGATTTAATTCTTTAGCCATTTTTTTTTTTTTTACTCTGTTGTTGCCATCCCTTGAGCCCTTATAGGCTGAGTTTGAGAGCTCCCTTTTCTGCCACCAGGTAATAGGCAGAGATGTGTGAAACAATAAAGTCTTGGGTTTGTCTGTGGGAGATTCCTCTAAACTTGCTGTGTTTGCACCAGCTTTCTTCACCATCACACACTTTGTTAGGGCCTCCCTGTGATATTACTCCTCATGTTTGCAAGTGTCCTCTTCCTCAGATGCACCCTCTGGTCTCACTCATCATTCAGAAGCCAATCTTTTGGGATAATTGATTGCTGCATTTTGCCAAGTCTTACTTGCTTCTCTTCTACTGGTCATTTCAAATTATAAATAATTCTTTTTCCTCACTTTCCCTTCCATACCCCATTATCCTCACAGATCTTTAGAAATATAACATGTGAAAACAGTGAACATGCTTAAACATTAAATATTTATATGCATACATATAAATACATATACATAAATACATTAAATATGTAAAAGCCTATTTCTTTCAAAAAGTGGACAGCTTTTTTCCTGCTTGTTCTACTTAAATATTCCTTTCTGCTTCTTGGGACAAGTTCCTTAACTTTACGTATCTGAATTTTCGTTTGCCTTTTCTTTCATTTACTCATTACTTCTATTTCCTTTAAAAGGTTTAGTATATAAAAATGAAGAAACTAAAACATAAAAGCTTTCTTCATAAAGTATATGCACTAAATTCAAATGTTTGGTTTACCCTTTGAAATCTTTTGCAGTTGCCTGTGCTTTTCTATGGCTGGCTTAAACACATTAGCTAAAATCACTGCCAAAACCAGAGACTTATGTAGCCTGCCCAAGATCTCAGGAAGGTAGCAGTACCTGGTAGAACTAACCCGGTGCAGATAATTTGATTCTTAACAGTGCTTGCGCTTTATTTTAGAAATTATAATTGGAAATGAAACCAGATAGGAAGTAAAGAAACAGTCACAGACTGGCTCTTTGCAAAACAGATGTATCTCTGCCCATTTCCAAGCACTATGAGCAGAAGTATCAAATGGAAATAAAGTGTAATATGAAAATTGCAACCAAATTGCCTTTAATTTATTTAGTCTGTTTGGCTTGAGGAGCAGACTGGCACTACCAGCACTGTCATCTCCCAGAATCTTGCACTTTGCTTTTGCTGAGATATGCAACTGATCTTTGTATTACATTTGAATAACTAGTGCCTTTTTATCCCTGATTTCTTGAGAACTATTCCACAGTCTCTTCCCTCTCCTCTCCTCTCCTCTCCTCGTGGGTCTGCAAATTATTAGACATCTGAGAGGGCTGTGTGATGCTGTGTGCTTGTACTTGGTGGCACTTGCAGCCTTAAAATATTTTGGGTACAAATTTAGTACTGTGAGAAAACTGCTTTGCCTTCTAACTCAACACATCATAAGATGGTTTTCTGACTACGCCCTCTCCATTAAAAGAAAAATCCAGTTATCAGGCTTTCTTGAAATAGCGCAAAATTCCAACTTCATTCTTAGCTCAGTATTATGCCTTGATAAACATTTTGCTCTCCTAGATAAGCAGATCTGTTCTTATTCATGCACATTAGTACAACATGTCCTTATCTTGGACAGATCTTTGATGGGAATGCTCCTGTTTGATGAGACATGTAGACAAACCCATATTAGGTCTTCCTGAGCTCCTGATAGCTTCATTGTATTAGTTTCAGCTCGCTGAAACCTCATGTTCTGTTGTAAAGCTGACTGAAGACATACGCCTTTGTCATTGCAGTTCATTACAAGCCCCCCTCATTTCCTATTTTCTATTGTAGTGCCTTAACAATAGCAATGCTTAATTACTTTCTCCAGAATTGCATCCCAGGATTTGGCTAATTCCCATTTAACATTATTTACTCCCCTCCCCTCACTTTTGACCTTTTTCATGTCATCAAGTGATTGTCCCCAGGGTCTGCTATTGCTCTCACATGAGGGGGCTTTGTTATTGAAAGCTTCTTTGCAGTCTAGTTGAAATGTGACATTTACCTAAAAGGAAAGCCATGGAGTAAGCCAACAAAATAGCTTCTTTAGAGAAAACTGAACTTTTGCAAAAAAATTTTTTCTTTCTGATTGAAAACTCTGACTTTAAAGATGTTTGTCAACTTTCAATTGTAAAAGATAAAATAATGCTTTCAAAATCACATGATCGCTTGTTGTAGGAAATGTTTAGTTAGGACACACCAGTTTACACAGAAGAATAGAGACATCCCGTATCCAAGCTACAACTCTCACAAGGAATTGTGTCAACACAGGAAGATGCTTTTACTGTTGACATACAGCATTTTGTTTTGTAAGTGTACTTGTAAATGCGATTTAGATAAAAATGCTGAAACGAAGGACCATGTCTGATAGGTGGTTTTTTTAGAACCTTTTACCTCAGAGAAAACTAGTATTTTATTTTTCCATCACAAGTCAGGATCAAACAAATATTGAAATCATAGAATTTCTCATGGGATAAAAAAATCAATTTTTTGTTTAAGTCCAGTGGAAACATAGTATTCTTTCACTTCAGACTCTTTCTAGCTTTTGCCTGAAATACTCTCAATTGGCATGGTTATTTTCTGCAGGACACCCGGATCCCTGTGGTCTTATGTTACATGTTCATTTTTGTTGGAAAATACTGGGAGCTTCAGGCATCCAATTTTACATTGCGTAGTTGGTAATTGTCTCTATAGCTATGCTTTGTCTTCTCATCCATATTCATGTCCAGATTTCTCCACACCATTCAAAGCTCCGGGGTGCTGCTATAACCTGTGACCACAAGGGCCACACTCTGCTTTAATGTTCCATGAAAATGTCTAACTTTTTTAAAAATATCTTTTCTTCTAATACTCAGACTAAGTAAGTACTCTGCGACACCCTTTATTTGGATAATTATATCATGTCTCCTTATCCCCAGACCACGAGTTGAACAATTTCAAACTTTTATATCTTTCAACATGCTGGAAAGATTTTCCATATTCCCATGGCTTGCTCTAAGTACCTTCTAATTCTGCAGATAGCCTTTTTGATAAGGGATGATTCACATAGCTTTCCATACAAGGCCACACTGCTGATTTATTTAACGGCATAGTCAGATTTCCCATAGGATCCTCCACTGTGTTTCTTCATTTGTTTACTTTTTTTCACTTTGGCCAACAACTAGAGCAGTGCTGCAGTTCACACTTCATTGTGCCATAAATAAAGACGCCCATGTTAAGTTCTTTTATGAGTGAAGAGGGTTAATTTGAAATCAGTAAGATACTCAAATAACTTATGTCTTGTACTGCATTTGTCAGCTTGGATTTTCAGCTGTTAATATATTGCCAGTTCGTTGATCTCTAATGAGGCTCTGGGCACCTGTACAGGAATCCTTTAGAGTAATCTCTGGTTTTAAGTAATGGCAAAACTATACGTCACCTCTAAGTTTTATACCTAATTTCATTGTGCGTCCCTTTTCCAATTATTAATAATTATAGATCATGGCACAGAATGCTAAAGCACTCATAACTTAAGATGTCCATTATTTAGTCTTTGTAACAGGTTAAGCAGACAGTTCTTGGTCTCTTAAAACAGACTTTGTTTCTTATGATATGCTGATTTAACTTTCATTGTAAAACGTTGTGGGGCACTTTCGTAAATGTCTTATGAAAGCCAAATGCCAAATGTATGCACTGGATCACTGGTTTCCTTTATATTTACATGGTATTGTTACAGACAAACAAATCTAGCAGAAGAGTTTGTTTTCCTAGAAACTGTGCAGAGTGGATTTTATCATGTAATGGTCTGGTAGCTGTTTCCCTATCTATCTTTTTTAATTATCAATTAAAAAATCTGCAGACAGGCATATATACCTGTATACAAGTGTATATAAAATAGTTATTTGTGTATACTCT
Organism: Chionis minor; assembly: GCA_013398295.1. Classification (NCBI taxonomy): domain Eukaryota; kingdom Metazoa; phylum Chordata; class Aves; order Charadriiformes; family Chionidae; genus Chionis; species Chionis minor. The sequence goes on from VZSF01008207.1 coordinate 850,354, forward strand.
CCCGGATTATACCCTAGAGCATTGATAAAAGATAAAATTTTTACTATCCAAACCTCTTTCTGTTTTTAACGAGACAATGTATCTTTTCACAAGAGCTCAGTCAATTCAAGTGTATGCTCCTTCAGAACACTTAGATGTATGCCTCTGGCTCAGTAATGGATTTCCTTTAAATTTAGTATTTTGCTACAGCTCCTCTTGATGTCTCACAGTACTTTGCGCTTATTACTGGAAAAGCAAATGTCCAGATTAGGTATTTTTCCAGCATCTTTAGTGGTGAACGGTGATGTAAAGAAAATTTTTAGCTTCACAGCAATGTTCTCATCTTCTTTAATTACTCCCTTTAGCTTTTCACAAACCAGCACACCCACAATACTTTCATGGGCTTCAAACTTTTGAGCAATAAGAACTTTCTTATGTTTTCATTTTATTTATTTAATCTCCCCCCCTCACAATCAGATGTTGCGGGGGTCATTTGCCACAAACATAAATAAAAAGTAGATAGCAGAAGAAATGTGTATCCTGCATTTTTAGAGTACTCTTTCCCAATATAATTCAAATAACATTATAAAAGACGATATTCTTGCCTCATTTTACAGACAGAGAGCTGAAGCACATTGAAAAGTGACTGTCCTGGGACAATGCAACAGAATCAGTGAACGCACCTCTGGTCTTCTGATTGTCTGGTGCTTTAAACACGAGATAGCATTGCTTCAAAGACAGAGATATATGGAAGAAACAGACATTAAACTGCTCTATTTAATTGTCTCACTTTACATAATGATATACGCATACACATATATACAAAATATATGCATATAATATGTGTGTGTATTCAAAATATAGCCTACTATTTATGAAAAGAGAGTGGAAGGAGAAAAAGAATGAGATACTTCAAGAGATGAAATTAGTAAGATCACAGCATACAAAAGGTGGTCATTGTTCATACCTGGCCTGGTTGTAATTCTTTGTGTTGCTTCTGGATAAACTGATGTATTTGGAAAAATAAAAGTGGCACCTCCTAAAGAGAAAGAAGAAGACATAACACCTAAAGATTCATTTTCACAGTCCCTAAGCCCACTGATATCTTCCCTCTTGTAGTGTGTCTGAATGAAGACTATGAATAATTATTTTCTATCTTAGGCCTGTTATGCATAAAAGTTAATTCTAATAGCCTTTGCATCTATGTAAATCCATTCAAACTACTGGATAAAAGTCTGTGCAAAATCTGTGTCAAGAGAGGAGAGAGTCAAGTTCAGGAAATCCATTCTACCTTCCCCACAATCACTTCCACCTGGGTAGGTGGTTTCACATCTTCTGAAATAAAACTGCCTTGCCTTCTCTTCATTAGTGCATGCACTTTCCAAACAGGTTCATATTTTCAACAGAGTCTGTAGGCCTGGGCCAAAACCTATTGGTGTCTACGGGAATCTTCTCACAGACTTTGGTTGGCTTTGGGTCAGACCCTCAGAAATTCTGTTCACAGAGTGAAAAAATTAAAAATACTGAGTTTGATATAGAAAATGGTATCTCACTTATCTCAGGCATTGAAATTGCTCCAACTACATCAACAGACTTCTAATGACCATCCCTAGGAACGTGAAAAGGGTCATAAGGATTTGTGCAATTACTGCTGACTTCAAGAAGAACTTGTATCTAACTTTTCTGGGGTCCTTTGAAAATCCCACTCCAAAGTTCTTATGCCACCAGAACAACTAATTTTCCTTATGCTGATGATCAGCATGGTACTATTCACAGTCCCAATTGCAGAAATGCAGACAATCTCATTTTGGTGAAATGAATTTCAAAATATTATTGTCAGTGCACACATATAGAAAAAGATAACACACAGAACTGCCAAACAACACTTGGATAATTATATGTGGAAACCACTTGGCAAATTAGAATCTGGAAAGCCAGAGATGGAAAAGACCATCAAGTCCATTGATTTTTAAAAAGGGCTGAAGACTTATTCCAAACCCCATCAAAGTCAATGGAAATTTTTTTGTTGTTTTTGGTGGGGTCTGCAGCAGGCCTAAAGGTCACAGTAGGACTTCATGTCAAGTGGCAAACATCTAATCTCAGGGAGAGCTCTAATTTAGTTAATTTTCCCAGGAAACTCAGTGCTGTTTACCACAGTGAAAAAATAAATGAAATGTGAAAAAGACATAGCAATCCAAGGTTTTCTTTTATTTTTCTTTTGCATTATCCTCTGTATTATCTTTTTCATTTCTCATAAAGAATTGTTATTTCTGGTCACTGTAGGTAACTAATACCCTCAGGCATGATCATGCAATATTCCAAACATCTTTAATCAGTATGTATACCATACTATATGTACAATTCCATGCCATCCTCTGTTGCACAGCTGCTAGAGCAAGATAAAATTTGTTCTGAATTATTTTCATAAATATTTTACATCACATCCTGAAAGACAGATGCTTTTGAGGCATGAAGTATTGTTCTCCTACCTGCACTCAATGCTTTTCTGGGCCAAATTAACAGAGGATGAATATTAACAAAAATCATTTTACATTCAGATCAGACTTAGTGGAAAATACAACACCAAACTTAGTGAAGTTTCTAGCTCAAGTCCCATATAGCTGACAAAAGAGGTAACTGCCTAAATAGCAATTCTATTGAATTATACAACATACACTGCATGGGAGGGGAGACAGTCCACATTCACCACAGCCCACAGCACTTAGGCAAGTGCTGAAGCACTTTTGAGCTCCACCAGCCTTTGAGGGATCTGTGGAGTAGATCTGACAGTACAATGAGACAGAATGAGAAAAAAAGTCCTCAGAGACAAAGGCCCCGAGCCTGCAGTTTATCATGTGTCGGGGAACCCAGTCTCTTGTAGGACACAAGAAATTACCAGTAAGGATACCATTTTTGCACCATCTGGCCCTACGTGATCTCACCTTTTTTCTGTGTGTCTGTGCATAAAACTCACACACACAGTAAGGAGAGAAAATGCTTGTCTCCCTCCTGATTTACCATTTCCATTTTTAGCAAGCAACCCATAAAAAGGAATCCTGTGTTTTTAGAAGATGACCTCTAGCAATGGGAGCAGTGCCAGCATTACCTGTGTTTCTAGCATGCATTAACCGTGGAGAGTTTTGTAAGGCCTTATCAACATCATCTGAAGTCAAATGTGGAAGAGGAGCTACAAAACAAAACAAAAAGCAACACCAAAATGAAAAAAAATTGTGAATTATCTTTTTAAACCATATTTTCCCCTCACAGGATTGTTTGAATGCGAGTCTACCAACAGTTAGTTTCAGTCTGCAGTTTGGAGGGAAATGTGTGTACTACAGCTTAGACTAGGGCATTCATTTATTCAACATTATGAATGCATATTATTTCTGACTGATTTTTGACAGTGTGCGTGTGGAGAAGACTGCACCGCACTGGTGTTGCAATGCTTGTCATTTTCTTTAAAAACCATGTTCACTTTAACTTCTTTAATCTGAGGCAAACCTGCAAAGTTTACTCAAGTTTAGATGAGAGCCCTCAGCCAGAAATTCACTAGTCCCTTCTTTCCCTTTGAAATGCTAGCCATGCACTACAAGTAATTTGCTTTTGGACTTCAGGGACTGTTTCTTTTTTCCATGAATTTACAGAATTTTATTCGATTCAGAGAAATCTCATTCAGTGTACAGCAAACTGCTGCCAGTCCTTAGAATCATGCCTGGAATTCGCTTTATGAATCAATGATTGCACTCGTTTCGCACTCTTATTGTTAAAATAGAAAGAAATGAGTATGTGACCAGAAAAAACATTAGCACTGAATCCCATATGATTTTCTTCCTACAGTATGCAGATGAATATGCTGGGTTTCAATTTCTTTTTTCTCTGACATGGACATGTAGAAATATTCCCTAGCATTTTTCTTTAATGAACACAAGTGAAAGCCAACTGAAATTAATGGAAATCTTCCCATCAAACTCAAGAGGCTTTGGATCAGACTCCCCACTATGTTCTTAGGAACAGCAACATTTGCAACAGGCGTTTGAAACCCCAGCTGAGTGTATCCACACCATTAAATCTAAGACTGATATCAACCACAGATTGATTGTAGCCACTACCATAATGACAGAAAACCAGCTTACTCTCTCTGAGGTAGTGTAGGTGTGACAGGAGGATATCTGCATTATAGCTTGGGGTAAGTCTCTGGAAGTCGTCTTTGGTCATTTTACACAGCTCCTTCCCATCAATGTTCTGGAACAACAAGATATCCACGTCCGGGAGACCGTACTCCTTTACTGCCCATTCCAGCCACTGGCGTACATGGTCTGTGCTCCATAATGTAGGATCTGGTGGTATCACAAAGGATAAAATTAGGTAAAGAGGGGAGAGTGCTGATGTGCTGGACTGGTACAAAATAAATGTAGACCACAGTCAAACTGGAGAGACCTCAGTCCCCTGTTTACTGACTGCTGGAGACACATGAGGAATTAATTTGTCCTGTTGAGTGCAAAGAATAACTGTGAAAAACTCTTAGGGGAGAGCTGTGAACTCTGATTACTAACAACAACCCCTCTGCTGTCGAGCTCCTTCTCCCGTTTAGTTCTTCTGTGTTATTTTTATGCAATATTATCCACAGATTAACATACGCTCCTGTTCTCATGCAGAGACTACTCTTTAGAAAAGTATTTAAGAGCACACTAACAGCACTGTCACTTGCAACTGAACAATTTTCAAAGCTCTCTGGTGAATTCGTATCTCTATTTAAGTGAAATTTCCACTCAAGTCAGAAGTACTGTTTTTTGGGCATAAGCTAAGTAAGCACTCACAGATTTGGCTGTTTTTTTCATAAACTAAAGTGGGTCTTATTAAAATACTCTGCACTTTCTTTCCTAGACTGATGTGTTTTACTGGCTTACATTGCTACACCTGCATGGTTTTTTACTTACTACCTGACTTATTGGTAAAACCATCTGGGGGAAAAAATAAGAACTAGCCCAGGTTTTTAGCAAAACGTAAGGCCAAATACCCTGTGTTTTTGAATGAATCTCTGAATTTAAATTGAACCTCTTTTTCGCCTCTAAACTCCTCCCTTTCTATTTCTCCTCCATTCTACTTTTCTCTGTTCTTGAGTTATAGTAAGCACTCATCGACACGAAGGTCCCTAATGACCTGCAGTGCACATCCCCATAATGGAAGGCAGCTCCTACCATGAAGAGTTTATACTTTTCAAAGAGAAAAGAATAAAGCTAAGGGGAAACAAACTCCTCAGGAGTTTGTGCGTTCCAACCTAAACGATTCAGTGATATCCTGCAGACTGAGGATGGAGCATACATAGGTCAAATGGCTGTCACTCTGTCACAAAGTCTGTGGAAGGGTTGCAATTTGAGTGACAGCCTAAATAGCTTTTCTGTGGTTTAACTGGGTGCCATGCCCTCTTTTGACTGTTGTTCAGGCTGATCTGAAAGAAGCGGGGACCTCTTTCCATGGGCTTGGAACTGTTCATAGTCTGTCATGCTGTTGCTCACTCACAATCTTTCACCCACTAGTGCCTCCACTTTTCTGATGTTTCTTTTGGCATTTTAAGCCCTTGCAAGTCAGAGTATTTAATTATCTGGAGCTTCAGAGGGTTTCTCTTTTCGCTGAAGTGCACCAAGAAACACTTAAAAGAGCTTCATCTGGTATGAAATATTTAGCAATCTAGAGAGATGCAAGTCTGGTCGGTAAACCTAGGGTCTGGATAAGATAGCCCACATCTGCAGCAGAGAACTCCAACAACTAGATTCAGTTTTGTTTGAAGTAAACAACCAAACGCCAGGAAGTTTACCAAAACATTTTGATTATACCTATAACTTTTAAATGCTTCTTATTTATGATAACTAGAAAGTTACCACAGCTGGAAATGCAAATTTTCCTTTATTTATTGCGAAATGAGCTGCACACCTGCATTTGGGTCTCAGCAACCCCATACAATGCTACAGGCATGGGGAAGAGTGGCTGGAAAGCTGCCCAGCAGAAAAGGACCTGGGGCTGTTGGTCAATAGCTGGCTGAACATGAGCCAGCAGTGTGCCCAGGTGGCCAAGAAGGCCAACAGCATCCTGGTTTGTATCAGGAATAGTGTGGGCAGCAGGGCTAGGGAAGTGATTGTCCCCCTGTACTTAGCACTGGCGAGGCCCCACCTCAAAGTACTGTGTTCAGTTTTGGGCCTCTCACTACAAAAAAGACATAGAGGTGCTGGAGTGTGTCCAAAGAAGAGCAACGAAGCTGGTGAAGGGCCGAGAGAACAAGTCTTATGAGGAGCAGCTGAGGGAACTGGCGTTGTTTAGTCTGGAGGAGGCTGAGGGGAGACCTTATCCGCTCTCTACAACTACCTGAAAGGAGATTGTAGGAAGGGGGATCAATCTCTTCTCACAAGTAACAAGCGAGACAAGAGGAAACAGCCTCAAGTTGCACCTGGGGAGGTTTAGATTGGACTTCAGGAAAACTTTCTTCACTGAAAGGGTTGTCAAGCATTGGAACAGGCTGCCCAGGGAAGTGATCAAGACACCATTCCTGGAAGTATTTAAAAGATGTGTAGATGTGGTGCTTAGGCACATGGTTTAGTGGTGGACTTGGCAGTGTGGTTGGATTTGGCGATCTTAAAGGTATTTTCCAACCTAAATCATTCTATGATTCTAACTGATTTTCACCTATACATTTCTTCTAGGGACCTAAAAATAGCAAGGCTGGGACTGTGATGAACTTGTTCTTTGAATGTAGCTACCTCAAAACACACCTCCAGGAATACACTGAGAAAAAAAATCTTGCTGAGCTAACCATGCCAAGGGTTACTAAAAGACTGAAAAAGTGCCAACCACTAAGAAGACAAATGTTTTGGAAGAACATTCAAATGTCGTGACTGAATTTCAGTGTGGTCTGCTTCCAGTTAGGCAGGGGACTTCATTATTCAGTGCATCACTCTTCTGTGCTTCAAAATAGAACTGTCAATACCATTGCAGAGGATACTGCAAGGTATTTGTCCACACGTGTCTTGACAAATAACTGAAATAATCACAGCTTGCAAAATTGGCCACAGTTAGTACTCTTGCATATCTTAGCAACTGAAAAACTGTAAGAATATTAAGCAACGTAGCAGTAGCAGAAATGTTTCAGATAGGCACATCTCTGCTGGAAAGGAACTAGCAGCAAAACATTCTCTTCTGTTTGCAGATTGCAGGTGTTGTGTCTATGCTGTGTATATCCAGTGGTTTATGAACACTCACATATATCATGATGCTTTGACTTCAGAAATAGAGATGCTCATTACTTTCCAAAACAAGGCAACAAACCTTCCAGCAGAGTTTTGTTTGGAGGACAAGGCACATAGGATTGAATGCCTTCTTGTTCAATTAACTGCTGAATCCCACAACCAAGCTTGCCAAGACTAACCAAGAATTTCTCAATTCTCCTATATTGCAGTGGAGTTGTCAGCTTGCTTGTTAGAATGTTTTACACTGCCCAAACTCAGGGGATAACCTAGACAAATACTTTTCACGTACTGTTTAATTTCACAGAAGCTATGCTGTTTTTAGAATTCTGAGGCCCGGACTGTATTTGGTATTTGCAGGGACATCATGTGGTACAATAATCCTTTCTCCCTCCCACACCCTCAGCACCCAGCTAGTTCATGGTGTTAGGAAATGGAAGTGGGTCTTCATTTTGATCACTTTAGGGTGAAATACTGCAAAAGGAGCTAGAGAAGTCAGATAAGATCTGAGTGCCTGTAATCAGCCAGATCTGCTGCTGAAATGGTAAGAATAGGTTGAGGAGATGACTTCACTATGGTATTTTTCATCTCATTCTCTTAATAACCCTGGGAAATTACTGCTCTTTTCTTCCTGATCACCTGCTTCATATTGCCACTTCTCTCCAAATTTCTCAAATAGTGTTAGTAGACTTAGGGGAAATGCAATTTTTTGCTTGAAATTTTGTGTATAGAGTCTAACCTGCTGGCACAATGACTCTTCGTTCATTGGTAGTCATATTTGGGGGTGGAACGTGCTTCTCTTCCATGTAGTTTCCATAGTTCATCCCAACATTGTCTGAGCCGCTAACCATTTTCCCTCCTTTTGCCACGCTGCAGTCATCAGGAGAATTCCTAGACAGAGAAGAGAGGTGTGCTTCTATTATTATTCCAGTCCCTACTAATATCCTCGGCAAAGAATCATACTGAATGAAACGGAAAAAACAAGACTCGAGCACCACGGTTGGGCTGCCACTGGAAAACTCAGTACCTACCACCCAATGACTGCCGATTCCTTCAGCTGCCTCAGAAAAAATGACCAGCCCCATAGGACCTCATATTTATTTTTCTTGTCAAAGGATCGGGCTCTTATATGCCTCCAAACATATAAACAATAATAATTTATTTCCAGAGACCCAGCTAGAATGGAGTCTTGTTCATGAGCTTGCTGAGTCTGACGGCTGCAAGTAGCCGTACTTCTCTCTTCAAACACCTCACAGGCAGCTCAGCAAACATAGAGATGCACATAATGTAAATTTTCTGAGGGAAGACTACTATTAGTTGTCGTTGTCCAAGCATTGGACAAGGCTTGGACAACTTCCCATCTCCATTGCTGTCATTGTTTCATGTGGGCCACGCTCAGTTGCACTTCATGTCATGCAATGTAGACACACTTCTACGTATAGCTTACAGAAAAGGAACATTTGCCAAAGCCGTGATTCAAAATACCACACGCATGACTGGAAAAACCCTTCAGCTCCTGACTAGCACAGTCTCCATGGTACTGTAGTCAAGAAATGGAAATCTGCAGAGGATCTGCAACCAGACACCTCTTTAATTTTGGCTTTGCTTTCTGAATAGAGTCTTTAGGTTTAATATCCCACAGGGGGTTCCCTAATGGCATTTTAATTGCATCACAGTTTTCCTTCTGGCAGACACAGACATATTTGTCCCTTAATTTAATGTCTACAACGTGTTTCATCAGAGAGAGAAAAATTGTTACAAAAATCAAAATAAAGAACAGAGCCACAGGGAATACCTTTAAATGTAAAGAGGCTGTTTGGCAAGGGAAGGAGGGTGTTAGCTGAGTTTTGGTTTCTTTAGTGATACTATGTTACTAACAAGCTTTCTTTTAGTCCTGTCATTTAACTCAGGAAACTGTACTATGGTCTTACTAAACAAGCAGCAAGTCAGGTTGCGATGCTTCATTTCGGTTCCTTGCAAACTAGCTAATTTGCAGACCAGAGAACCAAGAGACCCTCCAAGACCAAGACTCCTGGAAGCCTGTTTCACGATCTGCCCCCTGCCCCTCAAAATGTGTTTCACCCAGGGCTTCTTGTTCTCCCCAGCTCGGAAATCCCAGCTCTTGCTGCAAGTGTTGGGGAGCAATGTCACTGTAAGCCCACCAGTGGTCAGAATATAGGTGCTTTCCCAGAAGAGTTTTGCTATTGTTTGAGGACAAAGGAGAAAAAATAATATATGGTTTGGGCCACTGTCTGCTCAACATAACGTCAAAAGGATGTGGCAGATATTTTATCCAATGCCCAAGTGACTCAGGTGAGCTGACTGCTCAGAACTACCATGGGCCAAGAACTAATGCAGTTGTAATTCTCACATGAATGTCCTAAAAAATAACTAGCACTTGGAATGCTGAAAGGATTTAGTATGCATATTAAATACTAAAAGTACATTTTAAGTATATCAGTTTTTTTCTACGCAGTACTACTTCTGATATTATCATGTTGTGTTAATGTATACATTAAAAAAACCCTAATGGCTGATGGCTTTCAGTTTAAAAATAAGGTATATCACAGAAACCATTCAATGGGTACTGTTATCCTCTTTAGGAGAAGGAACAGGGCCTTCAATGTTGCCTGGGAAATGTTGGCTTCACGTACCTTTTTCAGGTATAAAACATCTTGGGTGCCACATAGCCACATGACATATTATATATGAAATCTGCCTTGTGCAAAGGTCCTACAACTGCTTTGTCAGCCACGGGCCTGAATAATAACCACAGGGGAAGATACAGTCAGCATGTGGTCTTGCCTGTCATTGACTGGTGGTGAATTTAGCCAAGAATACTTGGGCATTATTCTCTCAGGTTTAACTTTTCTATCCCACTACATACCTCTAAATATAATTCTGGGATGCAGCTTATTTCTGTCTAAACAGAGCTAAGTGAAATAAAGCAACTTTTTCTTTCAGATGTAAACATGTGGAAAAAGAGCTTTTGTGATGACTGCTTGTTACTAAAATGTTGGCTTTTTCTGTTTACCTTTAACAAATACAAATGGCATATATGCATAAGTAAGTCTGAATACTAAATAATGTATATTTGGAAACATCATCCAACTCCTCTTTTACATGTACAGATGCCCACCCTGACTCCCAAGGTCAGTTATGTTACAAAAAACAACAAAAAAAGGAAGTGTTTGGCCCATTCACTGACTTTTTAGAGATGCTTTTGGGAAACAGAGTTAGCAGCATCCTTTGGCCTAACTGGCACAGTTGCTTTTTTTTTCCCCCTGTGAAAAGGAACTTGGGATATAGGGACATCAGTCTTGCTGCTGACATGAAACATCATGTACTAGCCTACACCACTTCTACGGGCAATTGTACATTAAAAACATTCTTGTAAACACTGAACAGTAAATGTTGTGAAAGATCCAGCAGTAGCACACAGCTTTTGGCAATCTGACAGGGCTTCTGAGCTGGTTTTCTGATCTGAATATAAACAGACAGGGGTGGGGAAGAAGATCATAAATAAGTCGTAACTTTTCATAAAAATTCAGAAGCAGATGGTCAAGGGTTTTGTCCCATTAGCTTACTGGGTGGACAAGCAAATCAGCAGTTCAGCAAATCTTCTAAGACCACTCTTAACTTCAAACATGGAAGCAGCTGCACGGGAGCTAACAGGACTACTCAGGTAGTTCAAACTGAGCATGTGCTCATGCATACCACTGAACCAAGGCTTAATTCAGACGGTTGGAATGGACTTCTATGGTATAGAAAGCAAAAGCGAAAATGCAAGCAAACACTAGAAAATGGTATTTTTAGTGCCTAGAACAACAAGAGAGTGATTGTCTACAAAGGCTTTTTTTTTAGGACTTTCTGTGAGTCTGCTTTATTTCTGAACCACCGGGGGAGCAGGGGCAGTGGAAAAGCAGCTTTCAGAAAGTGTGCCCAGTGTAAAGGGTGCAGCTTTGCAATGATTCATCCTAAGCTCCAGGTCTGAAATGAAACACGATATGTTTTGCTTCACAGCTGCATGTTATTTTTACCCTTTGTAAATATACTGTGTTACACCTGGAATTTACCAAAAAAAAAAAAAAAAAGTGGAAAGACCACAATCATGCTACCCAAGGGCACTTTGTCCAGCCCTGAGCTGATTCAGCTCTGATAGCTGATAAATGTCTATTGAAGAAAGTATTTCTCCATGGGTCCTTGGACCTGGAAGCCTCGCCTTTATTCAGAGTTACTTAGAATGGAGCTGATTTGGTGGTTAAATTTAGTGCCCACTCCTACTGAAGCTGATTGGAGTTTTGCCAACCATTGACTCCGATGAAAGCAGATGTAAGTTCATAAATAAGTGTATGAAACACCTTTTTTCCTCTTCACTATGCTACTATTTTCCCCATGTGACATAAAACACCTGTGTTGTGTTAAAATGCAAGGTGTCAGAGAAACACAGATTAGGAATCAGCCAAATTTTACATGATCTCTGCGACATTCCTGTAATATAAACCCCTCTAATGTTTCTGAATTTCAGAGGGAAATAAATGAGAAAAATTGTATTGTCCCAATATCTACATATCTTTATAAGTTTATTTAATAAACACAGCTTGCATAACTTCCTTACAGAGGCTTCTTAGAGAAAAGGGGTCTCAGGAGAGGAGAGCAGTATAACCTTTTTGAAGAGGTTTCCATGAATGATCCCCATCCAGCCCATGGCTGGTCAGGTCAGAGGACACACTGAGCAGGATCTTTTCCTCCGTGAGGCTCAGGCAAACAAAACATGACACTGTCCTACAGGGTACAGATTCCTCTCCTCACCTCTCCTCTCCTGTTTCATAATAAGAAAGAGGGGAAAGGCCCCAGCAGGGTCGCAATGTTCCCCAGCCGGTCCTTACGTACAAGGGGGAGAGCTCTGCAAAGCCAGCTCCCTCAGATAATTTCGGTGAACTTATGTAAATTCATATTTAGCCAAAATGACATCATGTAAAGGTCAGCTCATACAGAGTGTATTGCAAAGCATGCTCAGGTTCATCTCCATTCACCGCAGCTACTTGACTTGTAGTGAATTTGGTCAGCGCTTCCCACCCCAAAATGGTTTGTCACTAAAAAAGTGGCCTATGAAGAAAAAACTCAAAACTTTCCTGAGATTTCTTACTTTGAGGTACACTGCTGTTTCTTAAAGCACACCTGACATACTTTAGTCCACAATATTGACTCAAAGGGTTACACAGCTGCAGCCCTAAGCTCTCTTCCCTACTCCTCTTAACACCCTCTTCGTCTTCACGAATCAGTGGGATTCACATCTGTTGAGACCTGCCAGAGCAGTGACATGCAAAGGGGGGACCTGCAGATTCCCCTTTGTATTCCCTTTTGGCAGCAGTCACTGGGGAGAGCCTGGCCCTCCCTGGTGAGAAGGAGCCCATGCTCCCCAGCTGCTGGAGCAGGAGTGTGGCTACACCAGCATCTTCACAGATGCTGCTTCCCTGGCATGAACGGTGACACCATGGGTGCTAAGGGAGACTCTAAAAAGCACTTTTAGTGGCGACATCAGAGGCCCCAACGCTTGCTTGGACAGAGCTTGGTTTCCACCTCGCACACTCATTGCCCATCACCACAGCTGGATGCGGCTGCCTGGCTTCTTCTGTGCATACACCAGGCCAAGCCCTCTGCTCCTGTGCAGGCACCTGCCCTTAAATCTGCTGCATGAGCACCACCACACTTAACCTGCTGAAAGGAAACAGAGGTTTTATTTTCCCTTCCAAGGCTTTTTGTGAAAGCAGCACAAAATTCCCTGCAGAGGACTCCAGCATAACAGAGGGATTGAAATGCCAGAAAATGCATGTAGGTGCTCGCACAGGCTCTCGCGCAACTGCTTCGTGAACTGGGCTGGGGAGCTGCTTCCCGAGCAGGTACGCAAGTAAGTAAATAAATGGATGGATGGGCGTGTAACTCAGTGCTTAGCTATAACCTAAGTCACTCCCTCACCCACATGGGGCGGCTACTTGAAGTTGGTGCTTGCCCACAGGAGAGGGGACAGTCAGGGTGGGAGCGAGCTGCCGAGGACCATGGAAAGGAGGGAAGCCGCTCGGAACCTGTGCCGCCAGCTAAAGCTGGCTTAAGCTGATGCTGAAGCCACAGTGACAGTATGTTTATCTTTGCTATAATGTGAGTGTCAAAAGCAGTCCTGAGAAGACAAAATAAAAGAAATAATAAGGAAAATTGAAGTCCTCACTGGGCCACGCAGTCATGCTGGGGCATGCTGGGCAAATGCAGGGGCAACAAAACCAGTCTTCAACAGCCCCAGCAGACCCAGGCCGCAGAGAGGCCGGGCTTGGGGCAGCCCCACGCTAACACACTCCCTCAACACCCAGAACAGGGGCAGACATGGCAGTGTGGGGTGCCCCAGGCTCAGGAGGTGCTCAGGGTTGCATGGGGCCGGCCCCGGGGTCGCTCAGAGATGTCACAGTGTGGCATGCAGAGGTTCCTTCCTCCAGTGAAAGGAGAAAGCAAACACCACATGCCAGCACATTCAACGCAGTTGGCTTTCTATAAGCAAAACAAAAGATGCTTGTTTATTGAGTTGTATATGCAGCAGCCGTTCATTTTCAACCAAACAATAACTTTTGCTAATTGAAACAATCTTTTTTTTTTTTTTTTTTTTTTTTTTTCGAACTTTCCCCAGCTATCTTGCGGTCCACAGCTGCTTCAAGCCTTCAGGCCATCATGGCAAATTAAGGCAGTCAGCGTCTGGCTCACTAGAGGCCAGTCAAGCTATAAATATTACCGGCCTGGCTCTTTGTGTTCATAGTGTGGGGAAACAGCTGGTTTAAGTTTGACTGCACGTTGTCATTTCTCCATTAGTGCAAACACTTCAATATTTCTTATGTGTGAGGTTGGAGTGAAGAAAGGGAAAGAAGGGAAGGGGGTCACTAAAAGCCAAAGCTAAGAAATGATGTTCTTTATATACATAATTTACAATTAGATTGCTGCCTGGGAGAAGGCTGAAGTCTGACATGGTGATAGCTAGGCCAAAGCCACAATGACTTCCCAGTTGGCCCATAACTTTCAGGACCTATTTTCTCCTGTTTTTCTTTTATTATTTTAATAGAAATTCTATTATAATGGTAATGGATTACATTTCTCAAATTGTATTTCATTTTAAGAGCTTGTAAGACTGTTGTATTTGTGGTTTCATAAAATACGAAATACCAGGAGAAACAGCCCTTCCCAAACCACATATGCCTTCTTTTGTGGGCAGGGATTGTATAGAAAGCTAGCAAAGTAGAGCACGCTAGGCATAAGCAGCAATGACATCTCCTATGGAAACCGTAATCCCCCATGTCTGCAGAATGTCTCCTAATTTGCATGATTAGCATTATCAGGCTGTGAGGCCGACAGGTGTGAAATGAAGTCAATGATTTTTTTCTTTTCTTTTCTTACCTTCCACTTTGTCTTAGAATGCTATTCCCAAGCTTTAAATACTGAACACACCCACTGATACTACCCTAGCCAAAATAAAGCACTTACTAACGAAGGGGGAGAGAAGACTCATCTCCAAATGTGCTGGGTCAGAGTCAACCTACCTACTGACAGTGCTTGTGCCGTGCCAGCCAGGGGGAACACCACAACCACCAGCTCTAAACGCTCTACATATGGTAAATACTGTACTGGAAATGAAGCAGTAATGATAGCAGTAGTCATAAATAATGTCAGTGATCGTAACTCTTGCAGGGTCCTATGTCATTATTTGAAGACTAATTTTATATTTCACTGCTCTCATATGAGAGCTTTTGGTTGCTTAGCACGTGAAATTCTGGCTCTCCTCATCTCCCTCTTAAACTCCCGAAGCTAAGCACACAATTTAAGCATCAGTGGTCAATCCAAAATGTAACTGTGCCAATTACAAATGAACACATTATCCCAGAGTGGAAAGCTTCTTAGCTAGCACCTGCCCAGAGCAGCACCCCCCAAAAAGCTGCAAAAAAGTAGCTACAGTAGTGGTGTGCTGGGTTTGTTTTTCTCCTTGGCAACATGTTTGCCTCAGGAACAGAGCCAAACCATGCCCACGTGCGCATGCGCGCACACACACACACTGATGTTAAGCTGGTGGATTTTCAGAACGAAGGGGAACTTCTTGAAGTAGACACACATAAAGCCCTACATGGAGAAGATCCCCAATTTGCAATTTTTCCACTTTGGTAGGCAGCGACTCCACCAACCACCCAGTCAGTGGGAAAAAAGATTATCAGTCTGAGATAACTAATACCACATCCTTTTACCCAAGATTAATGTTACTTTATATAGTCAGCTCTAATAAGTGCATCAGGAAAGTCATCCTCTTAAGAGAGAGCTCACAGCTTTGCTGTGGACTGACATAGGGGCTGACTCAAGCTCTGTTGGAGACAGAGGAGAGAGTCCCATTGACCGCCATGGGTTTCGGACTACTCTTGTTGTTTAGTCTGAGCTGAGGTTTACCAAAAATACCAGGGCTGCTTGCCGGTGGTATGCCACCAGATACGGATGGGATGGCACTGAGCCTCAGCTGCAGGGATGTGCTCCAGGGATGGAAAAAGCCATGCCCTTGAAAAACAAGTGATGTCAGACCTGCAGACCAGCTCTGTTTCTCTATGTGTTGGATGTAAGCAAGGTGTGCAAACGCCCTAACTAGATCCACCAGTATCATACCACCGACTGGAGCATAAAGCAGAGGTGCCTCATCTGGCTTAGAGCATGTCAGCCTGGATCCTGGGAGCAGGATGCGTCTGTTGTGGTGGCAAAACAGAGCCCTATAGGGATGAATGCACTCTCCTTAGTGGCTGGGCACATCAGCTGGCACATGGGTAGACTGTGCAAGGTACCTCAAGTGCTATCCATTCAAATTTGCTGGTTTGTATAGCACAAAATAGCTACCACTTAGGAAACTTTACCTCAAGGGAGGGAGAGAAGAGAAGAGAAGAGAAGAGAAGAGAAGAGAAGAGAAGAGAAGAGAAGAGAAGAGAAGAGAAAAGAAAAGAAAAGAAAAGAAAAGAAAAGAAAAGAAAAGAAAAGATGTCAAAAACTTGAGGTCACTCCGGACTCTGAAAAGTCCTCCTGTGTGTCAGACACACTCAACCCAGCTAGTACAGAGGCTCTTTGATGAAAACTTAGAACAGTAACCTCCAAAGAAAAATTTGGTATTTCCCTAAAGAGCTAGCCCAAAAGATATATTAAGTGATAATTTCATTCTCAAATGGTTTTCAAGCAACAATTGGTAGCACTTAAAACAACATTTTGCACATGATTAAATCTTAATGACAAAGAATTATTTCTGGCATTTCATTAAAACTTCTGTACCAGCCAAGCTGATGTTCAAAAACTTCTGCTGTGCTTTCACTGCAGCTAACTTTCCAAATGCTTTTTCAATGAAATCATCACACTGCACACGGCAAGTGAAATTTATCTGTGGCCTGAATAAGACTCTATGATCCACTTCAGTCTCGCTGAAAAAGATTGATTACCTACCAGTAAAAGTAGCTCTTCCAAGCTACCTTTGTATAGTCCCACCCGTGGGCATGGTGGAGTCCCAGGGGTGAGCGTATTCAGAGGCAACAGAGCAATCCACGGATTTAAATGCTGTTTAAGCAGTACCCAGGCCCTCACGAGACCATTGCTGCAGGATTGAATTTCACCCTAAATGCACAACATGAATTGCATTCATTCATTGTAATAGATTTGTTCATACTTGATTTGACAAAATAAACTGGAAAGTAAGCAACAGTATGACATATGCAATCTCCAGATTTGTATTATAGTGCTTTACTATAACAGGGTGAATCTTTTGGTCTAACTCAAGAGCAATAAATAGCAGGAAACAATATTGTTACATGCATGTGAAAGATTGACTATATGGTGGCACAAAAGGTCTCATTGGATTTATACACCTGGATGAAATATAATGGCTGTATCAAAATAATGGAATTGAAGAAACTCAGTTTGATACCACCTGAGACAATCTACATCATATATGCAACAATAGACAACTTTAATTTAACTTTTCTTGCTTTATTTAATTTAAGGTAGGCCCTTCGGCTATATTTTCTGGTGCTGTGCAGCAGGGCTTAGCTTTAAAAAATACTGTTATTGTTAAAGAAAACTGTGTAGCTAATCCCTCTGCAGCACACTGAAAATAACCCTTTAATTTCATTCTAATGTTATTTCTTCGGTATTCACAGGAATGCCACTTTTGAGACTGTTACGTTTTGAGATTTAATGTAAGGCAATTACAGCCAAAGTATATCTGGGGAGACTCCTAGCAGAGCTTAGAGCTACATTTCTGAGTGGGTACTTGATTGTTGATGTGTAAGAGGTTTAGTATGCTCCTAAAATTTTACACCCGCTTCTGAATGACAGAATATATGGCCAGGAAGCAGCCTAACACAGCGAGAAGGGAGGGCCGGACAGCAAAAAATCATAAAGCTAACTACCCTCTGGCTAGCACTTTGTGGGGTCTGGTACCCTGTTTCGCATCCTCTTTACACAGTACTACCCAGGCTCCCCCGCAGGAAGACAATTACAAGGGATACTCTGGAGATCCGAGAGGTAGCACTTACGTGGCTCTGCAGTGTGGCTGTGGTATTTTAGACTCCCTTGGGACGACCCAGATTTTGCAATGGGTGTAAACAGAGAAGGTACAGTTTTACTAAAAATGAAAAGCAGCTGCAAGCTTTATAGCTACTGCATGTGTTAATTTTTAACATATGAAGCATTTTTAAGAACTGAACACTTCATTTAAGGAAATAAATTTATGGACTGCAAATGAGCAGGGTGGGGAAGGCTTCTGCAGAAAAGAAAATGCAAAATAGCCTGCAGAAGGGCAGAATACCACTAATCTGCGCATATAAATTGTGGCCAATATTATGCATGTCACGAAGAGCAGATAATCTGTCAGGAAACCATTGAAACACCAACATACAAATGGGAAAGGCCCAGCAGGACTTCAGGAAGGAAAAAATGGTTTTCAGATTTGTAAGAGATGCATATATCATGTGGACCTGTAGTGATTTCCCTATTGACAGTACTAATCAATATATCAGAATATTTGTTATAATTATTTAGCAATAATATATTACTGATGAGTAATTCCATTTTATGCAAGGCTTGAGTGATACACACTTTTTTCTACAACTGGCAGTAATATCACATACTAGGAAGCATTACAATTCCCAAAGTATTAACACTATATATATTACATGCATGCATGTATAAGAGTTTAGAAAGGCCATAACATATTTGTATTTGTTACTTGGCAATATTAGTTCTCCCATTTAAAAGTGTAATCTTAAGATCTATTCTTTCAGGCATGTCTTAGGCCTTATAAAGTAATTGTTTTCTGATGAAATAAAGAGTATATGTTAATGACAATAATAATTTTATTATTTTAGTGTTAAGTATAACAATGAGATGTGTATGAAATTTTTTTTGTACTCTTAATCTATTCTTATTTTTGGTAGTTTATAAGTGATTTTACTTTGTTTATTTTTCAGCATAAAGTCATGTCTTAGAAACTGCAGTGAAGTATGACATTTCCTCATTTTCTCCAGTTAGCAATCCTGCTTTGCTCTGTCAATAGGGGAGGCTGTCAAATCCAAGATTAATAAATGAAACCCTGCATCCAATGCTGCAGGTTATTTTTAATTCATTATAGAAAGAATTACATTTCTTCCTGTTATATTTTCAGCCAGAATGTGCCCTTTAGAAAACCAGTGTTCTGATCAAAAACATTTTGCAGTTCAGAGCAGTAACTTGTACAGCCTTTTCCGGCAGTGTAGCTCGTGTGCCAGCTCACATTGATATTGGGAAAGAATGGCCACTGCTGAGCTGTTCACTTTCGAATGGTGACACATTATGAACCCTGAGTGATGCTGTCCAGAGGAAAAGAAAGACCTTAATCTCCATGTGCTGCTCAGACGATTTGCACGAAACTCCAAGTCCTAATGATGGAGTAGATAGACCCAATGCTACTTTTTTAGAGAGGAGGCTCATAAAATTTCTTCTTTTCATCTCTTTACTTCGTAATGGTGGTAAAGGTGGTCAGGACAGTGCGAAAGTGTGCCACTGGAGTACCAGCTGCCATGGCAACCCCTGCGTGCCACCTCTTTATAACAATTAACAGTTCTGCTGGAAAAGTATGAATCAAAATTATGCCCCGTGACTAATCAAAAAAGATTGATTTAAAGACAATTCCACCAATGCTCAGATTATATATCCTTGCAAAAGTAGATGGCTGTTCTGCTAGTAAAAGTTGCAGACCATACGCACAAACATTTTATGCAGCTAGCACGGAGACCAGGATACCTCTGAAGGAAGGGCAGATATCCCTCTTTGCAAAGAGCAACTCAGGAAGCCGAAACCAGCAGCCAGTTCCTGTCTATTGACTGTGCAGGTAGGCTAAACATCACCCTAAGTGATTCAATGCCCACACACACTGATAGAAAATAGCATAAAGGAAGGAGAAATGATAGGCATTATGAAGATTCGTCCAAACAGCCTGTTCAATTCAGGGCTTCTTAATGCTTACGCATCCCTGGAAAGTATTTTGAGTTCATATATACAAGGTGAACATAGATTTGGGAGATATGGACCACAAGCCCCTCCCAACCCGACTGCATGCGCCCATCCACCAGGCTGCAAAATATGCTGAACATGACCCTGTCCTGTCCTGTCCTGCCTGCCGAAGTCAGGCAGCAACATGTGAACTGCGGGGTTCAGGTTGAGAGACGGGGAGCCCAACTCCAGCCCTGCAGCTGGGACGCTCTGCTCTGGTGGCTGTGCTGCAGCTCCCTGCTCCCTGCTTTACTTCTGTTTTTATCCAACAATGGCACAGCCCCTGGGAGAGAAGCAAAGGCAGTAAGCACAAGATCTCTCCCAGGTGCGTGACCAAACACACATCCATCCACAATGATGCTTTCAGGCCTGTGGGATAGCACGGCAGGGGTCGGCTGCCTTCCCAGGCACCCCACAATAGCAGGGGTGCCTCAGGGTGCCTGGCTCTCTCTGGACCAAGGCAGCCCCTGCAGGAGCCAGGTGCTTCAGTGCCTGGAGCTGTCTGTGCTCCCAAAGCAGGGCTCTTACCAGTCTCTACTGGTTTGGGGCACACTAGTGTGTGACGGCACATCTTCCACACCCTGCTCTCACTCACAGGCCATACAGGTTTGCCTGGAGATGTGACTTAGCTGATCGGACCATGGGCACACACTTTGGACTCGGTAAGGGTCCTGATGTCTGATTTAGGAGGACTATAAATCAGACTATAATCCTGACCAGGCTTGCTAACAAGGATTAGACAGGACAATGTTTCAGCTAATAAAAGACAGCATTGCTGGCTATAGTTTTGTCCTTAAACCATCACAGCAACAGCCAAATACCTGTGATTCACAAACTGAGCTCTAGTATTCAGGCTCTTATGTACTTCAGGAATCCAAGACAGCACATTCAAGGTTCCGGCTTGAGTGAAAAATGTGATTGACCAACCATTTCAAATGGATCTGTATCATCTAGACTCTCCCTTAAGATCAGGGAGTATGTCCAAGTAGGAGTCTGTGTATGACTGACTTTAGTTATGTAGAACATTACAAATTATTACCATGAATCTCAGTGACAATTAACATTAATTATCTACTCTAATGCACTTTATGGAATTTACACTGAGAAAAAGAATGATCAGTTCTCTTACAGAAATGCCAGCATAAACACTTAGAGGTAATTTTAGGAAGCAGGTGAAACTGGGTTTGAATCAATACTCCATTTATGATTATATCTGTGCATTTGCTTAGCGCAAAAAAAGAAAAAAAAGTCACTGAAATTGGTTGTGAACAAGTTCTGAATAAACATGCTTACAAGAAGACTTCCTTTAATTCTTTGTAACTTCAGTTCACCATTTATTTCTACGTATCTCAAATCTTTGACTATTCACTGGAAATTCTGATTTGACTTCAGCACAATTTCCATCCTTACCACTGAAAAGTGTAGGTGTGATAAGCTGTCAAACCACTTTGCCCTGCTTGTGGTGCTCATCACATTAGCACAGCAAGCGTGAACAGTAACCACAGTGCCCGTGGCTGAGTTTTTTCTGAACAACTGATGCTGGGAGATGAGATTAGTAGGTGGGCGTTTGTGACAGAGATGTGAAGCACAGTCTTCACTGGTACATCACCAACAACTGTGACCAACTGACTCTTTCTGGACCTCTGCCCTTCAGCAACACCAAAGGAAAACTGTTTTGACAGTCAGGCATTTTAAACAGGAAATCACTTGTTGGGATAGTTTCCTTGGGAAAAAAAATAAATAATCTTCATTGTGTTTTTTCAGATGGAAAAGATCCTATAGAGAGCTACCAGTCAATATCCACAAATCCACTATGTTGCTCTTTCAGCTTAATCAATACAATTCTCCTTCATAGAGACATTCATAAAAAAAATCCCGAAACAACAATTAAAGCACTGACATGCTGTGGCTACTGCCTGTTGAGCTGAGAAATTTCTTTTCCTTTTCCATTCTACTCCCCTGCTTGCCCCCATATATACGCTGCTTCTTCAGCATGAGCTCTTTTTAAATCCAACCCCACGGTTATGCTTTTTGGCACTACGTTTACAGTGAATATAAAAGTAAAGATCAGTAGTTCATTCCCTCTGCCATTGCAAGAATTTAATTCCTATGCTTCTCTGTTTGGTTACATTTGGTTACAAAGGCAACTGCCCAACTTACTGTATTCTGACAACTTCCATTGAGCGTTAGATCACATATGCCATGCCCTTAGATGGATCAATGGTGCTGCCTCAGCTACAGCAAACTCAGATTTAGCTAATTGTAATATATACTCTTTCACCTAGCATACCAGCCAAGCTCACATCCAAAATGATTCACAGTCAGAGGAAAGACAGAAAGGCCTTGCACAAGCTCATGCGAAGACTGTGTCCGCACCAACATTTGAGACCCTCCATAACAGCTCAATGGGGCTGGCAGGTGTGACCCACAATGTGCGGGAGACCTGTAGGCTTCTGGGACAGCAGCTGTCTGCCAGGTGGGATATCTTGGGGCATCTAAAACGGCACTAGATTCACAGATTTAGACAACTGAGCTATAGCCATCACAAGAAAAAGTGTACTTGAGCCACAGTAACACTGGCCTTATTACCTTGACCCGTTAACCTGGTTTGGGTTACACTCCATCTTGATGGTGACTCTGGCCGGGGGCTGGGATAACCAGTCTTGCTGGGGAACACGTGGACTCATCTTTGACGTCTGCCCATATTCACTGGAGGAGGAGGCCGTCATCTCTGTCTTCGCAAGGTGGGGCGATCCGTAGGCGCACTCGAACAAGGACTGGTCTTCACTCACCACTGATAATGCTTCCTGCAAACCAGAGAAGTCAGCGTGACATTAGAATATTCCCCAAGGAAAAAAGGGCCTGTCCATCTCACAAGAAGACGAACAGCCAGTCACTTGCTTAAACGCTCATTACTTTTTAGGCACACCAATGCTGTCGGTGGAGGTGAGGACTCATGGTCCCAGACACACCACCAGCATATGGCAGGAGGACAACCTCTCCCCTGGGGAGATGCTTCCTACCAGCGGCTGAGAAGATGGACAGACACATGCTACCAAACACTCAGGAATAGTGGCTGGGAGCTGGGAGGGAGGACAGGGCAGGACAGGCAGCGAAGCTCAGGCCTCTGGCATCCCAGGTAGGGGTGTGGAGGGCCACATCTGCTGTGGGTGTAAGCAAGCTGCCATCGCTGCTTTAACTGCCCCTGCAAGAAGCAACCGAAAGCTGTGCCTTGCTGACTCACTGGGAGCTCCTCTTCCTTCCTCTGGGACGGAAGCCAAGTCCCTTCTGGACAGGGAGTCGAGACACAGCTGGCCGCAACCTCCCATCCAGAGACCCTGCTCTTCATGCCAGTGTCGGCCGTTGGCTTTGGTGGAGGTGCCCGCCACCAGCCCCAAGAGGACACTGTGCCCACCAGTCACCTCTCTCACACCAACCCTTCCTGGTGGGCCGGCCAGCTGGGCATCCTGGCCGCTGCTGTGGGAAGGGCCTCCCTGGCTGCCTTCCCCCACCGTGGCAGCACTGTGGTTATGGCTCCCATGGCAGCAAGGTTCACTAGGCCCCTCGGTGGTGGGGTGGCTGCCATGGCGGCTGGCTGGAATCCAGACAGATGCCAGAGGGAGTGAAGGCCATCCTCTCTCCCCACTGCTGCACGCTGGCACCACCTCCTTCCCCGTGTGATCGGGAGCCCAGCCATGGGAGCAAGGTGGTGGCCGGGCCCGGCTCGGGCAGGCAGCATTCCCGCTGGGCCCATCGGGAAGCTGAGGGAAGGAATGATGCTGCCGGAGGGACCCATCCTGCCTGAGCCAAGGCTTCCGGGCCACGGGAGCCGGTCTGGGCTCCTGCCCTCCTGCTGTCCCCCAGCACTGTGCAGCCTCAGGGGGCCACCCCTCGAAAAGCAGCCTTCCAAGGAAAGCCCCCCCCCTCCATGGGTGAACACTGGGTGTAAGGGTGCAAACGGACAGCAGCCTGAAGCAGGGCTCCCTCCTCCTGCCCTGGCACTACGGCTCTGCCCTGAGACAAAATGGGGCAGGGGGGACAGCCCAGCACCCCCCTCCCTCCCTCCCGTGCGTCCCCCGCCAGCAGCCGGGGAGCAAATCCCCAGCACGGGGCGCACCAGGCAACAGCAGCCGTGGAGGCGGCCACCTGGCCATGGCTGGAGGGGCAGGGACCAAGGATGTGGACGCGGGGCAGGGTGGTGGTGGGGGAGCCCGAGGCAGATTTGGGGCAGGGTGCTCGGCCTGCGACCGCGCCCTGGGGAGGCAGCGTGTGTGGGCGCACCGCCGGCGGCCGACGGGGAGGACAAATAAGCGGTGTGGCCCTGTCGGCACAGGAGAACGCGGTGGAGAGGGAAGAGAGAAACAAGGCAGAGCCACGGGAGTCTGCCGGCTCCGGGAAGCCGGGCGGCTGCCTGCAAGCTCCTACGTTCCCCGTCTGCTGGAAGAGGGCTCTGAACAACCTCCAGCAGTCACACGGTGCCCTAAAAATCAGCAGCTGTATTTGTTTTAAGGGGGTACAGCTTAATCATTCTTTTTATTCGCCTGGTTTGTGAGCCCTGGGCATGCACTCGGTTAATACTGATGGTTTTCTCTGCAGCCACAAGGGCTGGAGCACCACTTTGTTCTTAGCACTTCTCACGAAAACTGAGATCACCCCTTAATCCCTGGTCTTGGGGAACGGGATCTCAAGCAGCCCTCCAAATGCCACCAGGCTCGTGGCCGAATCACCAACGCTAACGCTTCCCGCCACAGGCCAGGATGCAAAATTCCAACAGGGATCCGCACCACTGCATTACTGCTACTCGGCTGTCGGTCGAGCGCGAAGGTCACCTCCCGGCTATCACCATTGATACCCGCTCCCCAGTCAGCCCCCTGCTTTGCACGCTCTTCCCCTGCCCAGCTGCTGCCTCTGGGCTCTCCACGGGGTGCGAACGCGCCTCTGCGAGGCAGAAGGGATGCCAGAAGAACACCTCTCCTTTTCGCCATTCCTCTCAGACTCCTGTGGCTCTGTGGCCTGCCTGGTCATGCTAAAAACTGCTGTTGCTGGTGGTGGTCTGAGGTGTTTCTGATCAGCCATTTCTGGGAAAGCCTGAAGACGGCTCCCAGGTTTTCAAGGAGGTGTAGGGGGAGGTGGCTGCTGGTCCCTTGCTCCCCAAAGGTTGCTCCCTGGCTACGCTGCGCTGAAGAGACAGCAGGGGGACCGGATGCTCTAGGATGGTAAAGCCACAGGGCTTGTATCACAAGAACTGAAGAAATAAAATGTTACACTGGAAGGAAAATAAAAACTTCTTTCTCAACAGTCCGCGCGAGTTCTTCATGAAGAGATAGATAGATAGACAGATAGACAGACAGACAGACAGACAGACAAAGACAGACAGACAGACAGTCTGGCCAGGCAATCACAGTGCATCCCAAGCCTGAGACCATTTACTGCACAGTTCCCTCTTTTTTGCCCCACTGTAGAGCTAATACATGAACCAAAAATATGTAATGAAATGTTAATTTTGGAAGAGCTAGCTCCAGTAAATTAATGAAAGTGGGAATTACACAGGAGAAAGCAGATGTAAGTTTGCAAATACAACAGGCAGAATATTATTTTACTCTGTAATCCATTTAGTAATAGACCTTTTCAAAATAGGCATCGAACACTATATAGTGGGTATATTTCTCATCCTCCCACACACAAATGAAAAAAAGCAAATTTATTCTGGTTCCTATTAAACCTGACTCCACCTAACATAACTTAATTTAGGAATACTTAGGGTAAGTATAAATGTAAACAAAAAAAATACAGGTTTTCTATTTATTGGCATTACTAATGACAGTAAATATTGCTTGTGCTATGAGTGCCTATTACGTTGCACAAAGAGGGAAAGTACACACATTTTAACTTCCTGAGGGGACAGCAAATGCTGGAAGTAGGAGCCAAATTAGTAAGTGTATGTGAGTATCTAAAAGACTATGGCAAAAACAAGACAACCATAAATTAACCTGAGAGACAGGCTCAGGCTTCACATTTCAGGAAAAAATGCCTAGTTGTTCATGGACAAAACCCTCTCAATTTGCTAGCTAGAGTTTTGTTCTGATTTAGTAGCAAACACTCATCTGCACTCCATCCTGCTAGTTATCAGTGCACGCTGACAGGTCTTTAAAGGTTCTGCAAGAATAACTGAGTTTCTGCCAACTTTGAATGCTGTTGGGTCGGTCCTTATGTGGAGGGCTTATTAATGTGCACTCTATGACAGCGAGTATCTCTGACAGTTTACTCTGAGTCCTCACTAATCTTTGCTGGCCTGTCTTGCAGGATAGTAGGAAATGTATCACCCCTCCCTTGAGCAAAGTACAGAAGCTGAACTGGCCACCTAAGCTTTTGCACAACTTTGAGGAGTCGGCATAACTAGCAAGGATGGTCTAAACTAGAATTAGCCTTACTTCCTCTTTAACTCTTTAACCATCTTTTCTCTTCTCACACATAAATGAGATTGAGGCTTCAGTGTGGGACACATGGAAACTATGATTAGCATCTGTTCTGCTGCCCCACCTGCCAGCCATACTGACTGTCCTCCCTTTCAAATGCAGGTAGGACCAGTGATGCCAATATACCAGCAACCGCTGCAGGTGAAATACGTGGTCCTTGCATATTCTCACCCACAAGGAGAAGTTTTCTGCAACACATGGGTGGGAGTCGTGTGTCCTGGGTTGGCCACTGCTGCCTTTCTTCCTCTCAGTGATCTTAAAAAATGAGGATTTCTGGCCCAGCCATTTCTGAATCCACTGACCTTGCAAGACACAGTGATGCTGAACAATCAGAGCTAATACAACCTGATACAACCTCACGTGAAACACATACTGTGGGAAAGCATAGAAATAGCATCAAGAAACATGAAGCATTTCTCAGCTATACATGAATGTCTGATAACTGGCATAATTTGGCATCCCCAAGAACACATAGAAAATGTCCGTCAGCTGCTCCTTGCATGTATTCTTTCATCTCATCTATCCTTTATTTCTCTTTATTAATTAAAGCCTTCAAGCCTTAACCCTATGTAAGCTGTGAAAGGAAGGCTCTAACAGCAAGCTACTGTATTGAATAGCTGACAGAAAGCAGTATGGGTATTTCTTTCTTAAATACAGGGACTTACAAATGAGCTTTCTGCTATAATTCTAAATGCAAGTTCCTGTATTGCCAAATGCAATACAAAAATTGCATCATTCACCACCATGAAGAATAGGTGCATGGTCTGGCCACATATAAACATAGACAAAACGATTACTACTGACTATGCTTGGCAGGGCTTTTTTTACATATGGATACCAGTTCTATTTCTAGTAAATACTTTTCATTACTCATATATATATGTTAATCTTTTTTTCTCATCCACATCAATGCTGTTACTGGAGCAGTTTGGCAACTTCAAGCAGTAAGTGGGATAAAGCAAGATAAACATTAATAAATACAAAATAGATGCATTATAAGGCTCCTTTCAATCTTCCTAAGTTTTGTACCTTTATGGCAATCATTTTAGTAGTGGATGGGTCTTCTTCCTCGATTTCATAGGACAATACCATATTCCCATGACATCTCAAAAATCAAACCTTTCATTTCTAGTAACCAGTGTCTGGGGTAATGTAATATGAAGAAACCAACATATCCTGCTTACAGTGGCAGGTGGGAAAGGTCTTGCATGCAAGTCTGTGAAGTAGAGCTGCTGGTAATATTATCTGAGGTCAGTATTGGACCTGGGTTTTCTTTGTTTCTTCTTCCTTTCTCTGCATACTTCCACTTATAACACCACCAGCAAAACACAAAAATTTGTTCCTTCATTAATATTTTTTTTATTTTTAATTACTTGTACTAAGTGTAAGTACTTGTACTAAACAAAACCTGGCTTCCCACTTGGACTTTGCATACTAATGATAAAAGAACAAAATGTCTTCTCTATTTGGTTTTGACTTACACTTCACTGATAAGTTTAAAAAAAAAAAAAGAATAACAGACTGACAAATCTGTAGAACAATAAGTACACCCTTTAAAGCAGGCATAAAGTCATTAGGACAAAGGTGTTTACTTAATCAAATGCAAGATTACTTGGCCTAGAAACATGAAGTTACAGGAAATGTGATTGAAGTAGTTCCCATCATGAGAAGTATATGCAAGCTGACCTGTCCTTTATACGCAATGTCAGGAACTAAGGACAAAGACTTTTTTTCCTAAAGCTCGATCAAACTTAAGAAATGGCTAAAGAAGAAAATGTCTAGCATAATTTGCTTGTGCTGAGGGTTATTGGGGAAAAAGTACTGCAGCAGGATTTTAAAAGACTTCAGAGGCAATTCTATGATGTCCATCTGGTGATACTTTTTCTCAAGTTAATTCTGATTAGGGAACGTGCCAGCTTGTGCCTCAAATACATTCGTGTATAGTCTCTTCATGTAATCAACCCAGCTTCCACTTTAGACATGACACCATTTCCATTCATTTGTACAGCAATCAACTTGAATCATATGTCCAGGTAGTATGTGTGTGTGTATATGTGTATCTCAAAATATTCCGCTCTGTTTTTTTTCATTTCTTCAAATATTTCCATCGTTTATTGCCTAATCCCTGTAATAGAAAAGGTTTAGTGAATCTTTTTTATCGCCATTGGCTAATCAAAATCTATCACGTGATTTGCTGCTCAAAAAAAATGTTTCAGGAACTTTGAAAGTCAAGAACTTAATGGCCAGCACTGTCAAAATCCTAGTAGGCAACAGCACACCAGCATGATGAAAACCATTGGCCACAAACCAGTAGGACACTGGGCAAGAACTAAAGAGAAGGACGCACAAGGAGACAGAAATACAGCAACAACCCTTGTGTGTTGAGAGATGCTACAGACAGTGAAATGCATGTATTGCTTGTGGAGTCATCCTGTAGAGTCAGCAGTCCCACACTCCAAAACAGACCTGCTACTCTTTACTATGGGGGACCTGCAATAACACTGCAATCGAGAACTTTTAATTAGCTTTGCCTTATGTCATTGAATTTATGTAATCTACTCTGTGACAACAGTTTTATGATATTTCTCCTCATTAATGTAAACAACTTTTACTTCTTTAATTTGATTCCATGATAATCCTTATGTAAGCACAAGCTTAGACCTCCACACAGCCACAATGCATTCAGACATAGGCTGTTTCCTATCACTTGTCGGATGTCTACAGTTGGTCACAAAAATTAATTCTCTGTTCCATGAAGTATTCTGACATACTGGGACTTATTTTCATTTCAAATTAGACAAAAAGCTGGTATATGAAAACTTTCACCAAACGTTTATTGAAAGGATGAATTGTAATGCACCAGCGTGTGTTTTGCAGATGTTAAAACATTCTAATAAACAGTTACATTTGGAAAGGACCTGCATTTTCTGGGGAAAGATTGTTCTGATTAAGACCGGGCAATTAGCTTGATAAGTGTTTCCATGCTTTTTTGCACTCAGTATCCCTTGTATACTGGATAACATTTGTTATTGAAATTCTGTGCAATTGAATTACGTACAATTTTAACTGAAAGGAAGAACAGGTGAAAGCGTGCAGGATTGCACACAACGCACATCTTGGTACAGCTGCTTCAGACTTTACCAAGTCACTCTTCTCACTCCCTACTCTTCCTTCTCTCCTTCCTTAGACTGCATCTTCTGATGCTCTAGGAAGCTGTTTATCTGGAGTGAAAGCCTAATTTCAAACAGGCCAGGAATGTCATTTCCACGCTGGAATAGAGAGCACATGCGAGGCTGGACACCAGAACCTTGCACAGCAGCGGGCAGTTTTCCAGTCTGAAACTCTGCTCACGTCTGCAACAGCATCACTGCACAATAAAGCAAGCTGTGGTTGAACTGCTAAAGGGCTTCTAGCCTAAATTTGCAGTCCTGCTTTAAAGCCAAGTCTTTGAGCTTTGGTTCATTGCATGCAGCAATAATCAGTGGGACAAAAGACAAATGATTTATGTTTTAGCCTTGCTATAGCTTATTAATTGTGATGCTCTTACAACTTTATTCGGACCGTTCGTAAAAGAAGCGGTTTTGCAAGATACACAGTATGGTGTGTGGAACATACTGGAAAAGGTTACTACTTAAAATGCAGTCACCTGAGTCAGGAATTGCAGCACACATCTGGAATATGTTTTCCTTCTAAATCTCTGAGTCTTGGATTCATTAGATCAGACAAAAATCCACATATTATATTCATGAGAGAGTTCAGGAACAACAAAAAGCCTTGGCAAGTACAAGATAGGAAAGACAGATGTTGTCCTCACCTCCACCCATGAGAATCTTATTGCCAGCTCAGCTAACATCCTCCACCTATTTGCAAAGAGTGCTTGAACAGTCTGTAGTAATCCAAACACAGGCCTGGTGCTGCCACTTATCTGATATCTTCACCTCTTGCTGAGAAAAATACAAAGGATGTTTGGAAGCAAAGGAGAGCCACTGCTGCAGTCCCACTTGAAAAAAGGAATAATCAAGCATCCATCAAAATGATGTTATGAAATTCCAGGCTCCATTTATTTCTGGGAAACAATAGCAGATGTTTAAGGACTGATCCTGCAGCCCTCTTTGCGTAAGTCATTCCCCTGGCTTCACTAGGACTAGTAATGTGAACAGAGGTCTCATAGCTAAGCCCAAAGGTTTATCATTTTGTGTCTTAATGAACAAATTCAGAGATGTTGTAAATTCAAATGTAGACTGTGGTGCTCTATCACCATTTCTAATATATAGACTGTCATTCCTGAAATGTTAGCTAACCCTATTTTTGCCCGAGCTATTTTTGTCACCTCCTTTCATCACAGGGTAATATTTATAGCATCAGAAATTCACCTCCAGGTCTCCAAGTGCTTCGTAAAGTAAGAAAAAATCACCATTGCCCTATTGCAGATTGGGTAACTCTGGTAAGAATGAGTAAAACTGTGTCTTGGCTTAGAAAACGTATCTCCCTCATGCCAAGGTCAGTGACGTATCTGGGACTACCCTGTATCTCACACACTAAAATTATCACACCGAGTCGAGTTGATGGACCACTAACCTCCAGAGATCAGGAAGTGTCCATGAGATTTAAAGAGGCTTCTTTTCACAGCCAGTTATTTCACCTGCAGTCTTTACCTGACAGTAAAGCGCCAATGAATAGTTTAACCCCGAAGCAAGAGTTAATAAATGGAAAAAGGAAACTCCTTCATACTTGAAGGAGCGTGCCCTGGGCACCATCAAAGCAATGCAGCAAACTCATTCAAATGCAACGATGAAGGCTTCCCTCCTGCATCTGTTTCAGCACACATTCGGCGCCCGAGTGACTTCAACGAGGGCTACGCCTGGAAGCAGCTCTGCCCATGCACAGCCACCGGAGAACCGCACCAGGCTTCTGAATGAAAGCGAACCTCAAAATTCCCAAGATTGTATCAAAAAGCTTAGGGAATAAAGCAGACAGTCATACAGTGATGAGTCTGGTTCCACTTTTCCTTCTGCATGAGCAGAGTGCTGGGTAAACTACTTACAGGCTGAGGCGACATCAGGTTTTATTTACCGCACCAGTAGTTGAATTGAACAGGGTTAGGTGGCTGCAGGGCTCGAGCAGCACAATGATCAGCTGGGTTCAGAATACGTATTCCTGAATGATTATGTCAGCCTTGATTCACCAGTGCTAAAAACAATACAGTTGTATCCTGCAGATTGTATATTGTATATGCATTTTGAAAGAAGCTGTAGCTTTGTATGCTTATTTTAGCACTTCCATCCATATAGAGAGCAGTAACGCTGAAGTTTGAATGACTATTTTTTCAGTCAATACAATAGACTTTTCTTCCTTTTCATCTTGATAGCATTGTCAATTATGAACTTCGAAAGCTTGAAGTTTTTTCGTCCTTCATACTTGGCTGTTGACTTCTAGGACTTCAAAAAGCCTAGAAAACTGGGAAAATTTGGGTATAAAACTCCTTTTGATTTCTGCCTCAGTCCAGGGCAAGCTTGTTGCTTCTACCTTGCTTTTCTAGTATAGGACTTTATCTGAAGAAGCAGCCAACCTTCTACTTTCTTAAAAAATATAAACATCTGGGGACTTTTTTAGCAATCTTTCAAGCAAAGATTTGGTTGGCAAAGCAGGAGGCAGGTTTGTGAAGTGGCCCACAGCCCCATGGGAGGTGAACTATGGCTATGTGCCACAACTGCTATGAACTTTTGCTAATAGATCAAAACGATATTAGGAAAGACTCTTGGGACCAAAACAGCGCCCCAAAACAAGACACTAATTCCATTCCAGGCATGCAATCCTGTCCTTTCCATGTTTCCTCTTAAAATCTTTGGCATCATGGGTAGCCCCAGCAGTTTGAATGGGATGTCTTCAAGAATTACTGCATGTTTACTGGAGTTAGTCATCTGTCCAGAACTGAAAGCTTTGCTTGAACATGGTAACTGCCCTGGTACTCTGCATTTGGTAACTTTATTGAGAAAATTTTTAACATTAAGATACCATATGGTTTTTTTCTGCCTTATTCAAAAGATTTGTCCAGTGTTACCACAACAGGCTAACATTTGCAACTTTTTTCTCTACTGTTTAGCCAAAACTACAAGATTATATATTACCTTTATACTAACTTTACTATTTGTTAACTGTAGTGGGTTGACTCACCACATATTTATTTATATATATAATTATAGATGGTCATTATAAATATACACATAAGTATATGTACACACACACACATTTTTAGATAATCCCATCCTCAATCTCTGAACAAATTTTAAAGTAAAAATAATTCAGGCATTAAAATACTTTTCTCTAAGGCATACTATGTACCAAAGACAAACTCATGAGCAAAGTGATGAGAAATGTATAGGAAGGAATGAAGAGACCTTTACATCCATTGCACTGATGAAAGAATTAAAGTTTAGGGGTAAAACTGAAAAGAGCGTCCAAATCAGTTTCCTTTCCAATGAACCTTTGGTTTTTATGAATGCCTAACAGCATTAGGGAAATAACACTTGGACGATGGCCATGAACTGAACTTCTGTGTGACCCATGACTTCCCCGTAGTGCCTCTGCGTGTGGTGTTTGTGCACGTGCGCACACGTGTGTGCGTGGGTGTGACAACAAGTCGCTCGCTTTCTGGGTGGAAAGACACCAGTTATGGGGCATCTCAGCTCCAAATGTAATGTTAGTCACCCCAAAGTGTGGGAAAGCAAAAGCGTGTCCACTGGGTGTGTCACCCGTTAAATCTGGCCGGTCCCCTCAACCCAGCAGTCAGGCACAGCAGTTGGCTGAGAGAGAGGGAGGGGGAACTGTTGTCAGGCGTCTGCAGACCCGCTTTCCTGCAGCTCAGCTTCCCCCACCGGGACGCCCTGGAGCTGGAGATCCTCTTGCCTGCTGCATCAGGCTGACGAGGTCTCAGATGCTCCCCTATGTTCACCTTCATACACACTTAAAATTCTCATCTTCCTATTTAGGGAACACTTATCACATCCAATGCTTATTAAAGTCATTTCATTGCTTGATAGCTTTTGCAAACACTGCTTTAGCCATCTTTATTTGTAAGGGTGTTTTTATTTACTTCTAAATGTATTTGTCTTGACATTTTTGATCGACTTGTCTGCATTAGATAATTGGAATTAAAATGCAAAAGGCTATCTTTTAAAAAATTCACTACATTAACAGTGCTCTCCATTTTTGCACAACATTGTAACAGCAAGTTTATTGTTTACATTATTCTCCCTTCCTTTTCCTCAACCATTTTTTAATCTCGATCTTCCATGCATACATTGAATAT
The DNA here is from genome assembly GCA_013398295.1 of Chionis minor. Classification (NCBI taxonomy): domain Eukaryota; kingdom Metazoa; phylum Chordata; class Aves; order Charadriiformes; family Chionidae; genus Chionis; species Chionis minor. The sequence goes on from VZSF01008207.1 coordinate 883,929, forward strand.
ATACATATATAGTATTATATGCTTCTCATGGTATGCCCCATTTTGTGAGCATATGGACTATTGGTCAGATGGGTAATCTTTCTAAATTCAGAATGCACTTTCCAAGTATGCCCACTGTGTATGTAAAATACGACTTCCTGTCACGATAACCTTTACAGTGTATAGCCTAACATACTTTCCTATAATTGTTTGTGATGAATATCTTGATTCATACTTCAGCACACGTTATTTTAGTCAATTGCCACAAAACATGACTAATGAAATTAATATGGGGTTGAATGTCACAGTATTAAGTAATTTCTGTGTGTGAAAAGATTAACATAGGAGAGTGCTTAGTAAAATAGCAATACAGTTAAGCACATGCTTATTGTAAATCATATTTGACCTGCTCTGCTGAACCAGTATAAAGTAAGGATATTGTTCTTTTAGCTCAAATATTAACTACGAGATCAGACAAAGAGACTGGTATGCTTTTTTGATATATTGCAGTTAAAGAGGTAGCCAAACCAATGGATCAGAACAAAGGATTGTTGTTTCATACCTATGACAGAAAAAGGTTCAAGTCAATGTTCTTTGTTTGTCCCCAAACAAAACAAAACAGAAAAATCACAACCAGAAACCCTCATATACACAAAAAAAAAATTGCTTTGTGACAGTCAAAAAAATTTAATCCCAATTACACCTGTGGTTTTACTTTTAAACTGAGTTCTTATTACTTTATTTAAGCAATGTCTTTCTAAACAAACTTGCCAATCCAAAATCACAACATATAAACAATTACTTCAGAAAATTTTCAATTTTTTTCATTCTTTTTCCATTTTCTAGGAGAAATACCTCACAAGTTCAACCTTTATTGTGCAACTTGTGGCTCTGTGACTATTCTTTCTGCTGAATTTCATATGCAGCAGAAACAGGTTGTGGCCCATTTTTAATTGTACATGTGAAGAAGAAAAGGAAAATGCATGTGGTGACATCACTGATGTGACAAGAAAAATCCTGCAGGTTTTCCCTGTAGCAGTATCTCTTCTGAACTAGCGATTACCAATATCATCACTCTTACTAAAACCACAACCTATCGCTCTGATATTGACTGTATTTTTCAATGACACCAGCATTAGCTCCAGAAGGACAAAAAAAAGCTCCTGCTGCCATTGATGAAGAGCAAACTGAGAAAGTCAATGCAAATGAAGACAATGTCAAGTCCAGAACCCCGAGACATGCATTTACTACAGCAATAGAAACCATTGAGGTGCTTTTCCCCATACCTCCCTAATAAGACCAAGCATCTAATAAACATTGCTATATGAAATAGAGCTGTGTGGATGCAGAGCTTAAGGTATGCTAAAAGAGATGATTTTGATTTAGTTTTCTTTGGACTGTATGGACAAACTACCACTAAAGTGTCTTATATACTGTACGCTATGCCTTCAAACACACTGGAGAGGTATGCGGGCTGTTTCTCTTTTATTGTTTCCCCAAACAAACCCATTTCCTACAAGCTGTTCCCATATCTTTTGTGCCACATCCAGCTTCCCAGAAAAACAGCAGGAAAACAAAGTGTGAACTCAAAACAACCCACTTCCACAGAACAATGTGCCATACCAAGGAGAGAGAGAGCTAGAGGGGGGAGGGCTGGTGAGCCAGAGAGAGAGAAGCTGTTTTGATGCTGCCAGGAGACTTAAAGAAAAAAGGAAGGAGGAACTTTTAAAAGTCACAGAGAGGAAGAGTTGTGTAACTGTAAATATGCAACAGGCAAGTTGCCAACTATTTCAAAGGATTTGAGGTTTCAAAATCATCGAGAAGGCTAACTGATTTGCACTCTGGGTTTTGAGCTTCCAGGAACACCTTTGTATGTCTGAGACCCAGAAACTACCATCTCTTTTTATGGACTATTCAAGCCATACTTGGTCATAATTTCAAGTTGAATCAGTAAGGAATGTAAACAGATACCATTTACGTTTCTCCGCAATCTAATAAAACAAAAGCATGGACTAAATAGAGCAAAATGATACACATCCTTCTGTAAGAAGGGAAAACCAGAAGGTCACGTTGATTTACTTCCTGGTTGACCTGAGCAATCTCCAAAGCTCCTGGTATTCAGTAAACCAAGAAAATCCATACACTAAACTCCCATAGGTATAATGCATACCACTCATCGAGACACATGTGATAAAAGTCAATGATAAATGTCACCATGCCATCGTAAAATCATGTTTCCATACTTGGCTTGTCAAGTATATAAAAGCAGAAAGAAGGAATAAAAGTAAGTAAGGAACAAATTATTTCAGCCTGGCTGTCCATGACAATTATGCAAGTAAGAAAGAAACATTTGTAGAATCAACACAACAACTGGAATGGTTTTCCCCAAATCAAGAATCTGACCAGCTTTGAAATCTTTGAGTAGGGAGACACTGCTTTTGCAGTGACAAAATGTGGTCAATTTCTTTCTTCTGCTGATAAAAGATGCAAAAACACAGACTTTCCAGCCACTTGCAGTTAAAACCCACAGCCCAAAACACTACCATGTGTCAGCAAGACCTGGCGTTACCATGAAAGGTGTACTCTACGGAGAAGGAGAAATGGGGCAACACTCACGTCACGATGTGCTGACTTCCTACTGCTGGACTTCGAAACCTCCACGGTACTACAGCAAAAAGGACCTTTCAAATGCCTCAAGGGTATTTGCTAACCATGAATGCTATGCAGTGTTAGATGCAAGAAAGAAATGGACTCCACTATCTTGGGTGCTGAACCGAGGCAAAGCAGTAGATAGACCTTGTCAGAAAATGCTTGCAGCTAATGCAAAAGGGACACAAGTTGAGGGAAATAGATACAAAGCACAAGTTAAGTACATAGTGTGACCAGTGTGACGGTCACAGTTGTGCCAGAGGTTATTTTTCAATTTGAATGAGTTACACAGAAGACAATAAAAAATGAAAGGCTACTGTGCATGGCAGGCAAGAAATGGAGTGGGGGTGAAGAGAAAAGACCGAGGAAGGGGGAAAGAAAAGCCAAGAGCTATTCAGCATAGTCTGGAGCAAACCCAGCTAAAACCGTACAAACAGCTCATCCCTGTCTGGGCTCCTTCTGCATCTGCTTTCTCTGGCTCTGCTCTAGCCGATCTCCCCTGCTGTGTCAACATCATGGTGGCAAGGGGGAAACTGGAGGGATCTCTCCCCCTTTGACTGCCCAGGACCATCCCTGGACCTTACAGTGGGGAGAAACGCAGGAGTAAAATGCAGTGTGCGTTACTGACAGTGCCCCTCTGCGCTGCCCCTGCAGCCCTGAACCCTCCCTGCTATAGATGAAGCCTCCTGGGCATTGAGCAACCTGGTCTAGTGCAAGGTGTCCCTGCCCATGGCAGGGGGGTTGGAACTAGATGATCTTTAAGGTCCCTTCCAATCCTAACCATCCTATGATTCATTCTTAGATACCTGTGCTGGGTGAGAGGGAATATCCCTGCAGGCTCCTGGGGGGGCAAATTCCCTAATGCAGCATGTCCCACCAAAAGGAAGATGTCTCTCACCCCTGGTGTGCAGAATCCTCCTGCCCCGTTGCAGCACTGGGGTTGGCTTTTGACAGTATCAGGAGCTGCCAACCACTAAGGTAAGCCAAAGGCAACAACAAGTCGATAAGAGCACTTGACACGAGAGCAGGAAGGTGGGCTTTTTATGCTTTATTTTCCCCCTGAGAGCCTGACAGACTGAAGATTGGAATTTGACCAAGGAAAGCCTTGGAGTTTTCTTAATATATCATTCAGTTCACCTGGAACACATCCAGTTAATGAGGCTTTTGTGGTTGTGGGTGTTCAATACATTTGCAAGTCAAGCAAATAATTAGGATGCACACATACATGTAGGTGCCCAGTCTCAGGTATCCATGTTTGATCTAGGCATCTACTCAAAGCACAGATTTCTCAAGACTGTAGTTCCGCAGCCAGCAAAATACAAACTGATTGCTGAGGATTTCAAACACTATTTTACCAAAACAAAATTATTTTCAATTGTTCAATGCGGACTAATTTCAGTCCATCAGAGTTAACATAAACACATGCTTGGTTTTACTAAGAGAATGCTGACTTTTCTGAACATCTTTTAAATATATAAAAGGTTTCTGAACTCTCTTCTGATAAGATACTTCCAGTAACACTGAAATCAAAAACAGATCTTTAAAAACCAACTCTTCTGTAGGAATATGGAAAACAGATCTAAGGCTTCAGAGGATTTTTGCTTCCTCATGTTGGGTATTCATCACTGACCAGGCATTTTTTAAAGCTGTTTATTACCCTCTGAAGCTTCAGCCTTCAGTCATGACTGTGGAGAAAACTTTTCCTAGAAACATTTAAAATTCCTACCACATCTTCTTGTACTCTACTTTTTCTACAAATAGGCTTTTTATGTTGAGTACACTAAATATTACTTTTGTCACATGTACAATTTTTTTTTAAATCAGTTATTTGAAAATTAATTTCTTATTTAAGCGGTTTTTAAAGCCTGGAGCTCTTGATTCTGTATTTCTAGTACAATCCTTGAGGATATTTTTTTAACTCTTACAATATTTTTAAAGTGTCACTTTTTAAGTGTCAAAAATGATCAGTTTTTGCAAAGCAAAGTACGCTACTCATTTTAAAACTTGGTGGGTAAACATGTTGCCTTCCACACTGATCTTTTACATGAGCACTTCTATTGACACAAGTAGAACAATTTGTAAATAAGAGATAACAGCCTTTAATTTATAGATATTTCTCAAAGCACTTCAGCATTAACTGAGCTTTGTGGCAGTCTATGAAATTTTAGTAGCTGAATAGTATAATCTTCCATTTCATGCCAGATTAAACATGCAGAGAGGTTAGTAACGACACCAGTTCCGTGGGAAATAGAAAAGCTCTGAAAATCACAGTGCAAATGTTTCAGGATGGGAACCTGAAAAAAGCAGTCGGTTTTGAAAACATGTAGTGATTTTTTCAAGTCACACTGTGGACCTGTGGATATAACCGAAAAGCCTCCCCTGCAGTCCTCTGCCTGAGTCATTAGCCATCAGATCACGCGTGTACAGAACCTGCTGTGACTCACTGGTGCGACATAACTCTTTGTTCCCACTGGGCTTACAACACGGGAATGAAAAAAGGTAACATGTCCTGTACTCTGCCAGCAACAACAGGCGTAATTAGCAGGCTACTGATCATACAAATAGGATGGTTTGGGACTTTTTTCCCTCCTGTATTTTCATTATTCAGAAGGGAATATTTCCCCATGCAGGTACTGAAATTTGCAGTCAAGTGCACTGTGTTTCTTGTGGAAAGGGGTTTCCAGTATACCATTCCATACCTCCGTACCTCCAGTAAGTTTGTGTGAAGATGCAGAAGACAGTGTGAAACCAACTCTGTCCTTCAGAAACACGTGTTTAGAAGTTGAGAGCAACTGAGGATTACATAAAGCAGAGAAAAGGCAACCTGAGTGAAAAAGAAAACAGAGGAAGAGATGAAGTAGTCCTAAAGGAGATCAAAGAAATCTAAGGAAGGAAAGAATATGGATGATTAAAAAATAGGCTGAAGTCTTTGAGACTGGAGGATTTTGTTGGAGCACTGGGAAGGCACTGAGTATATAAAAATCAACCACAGAAACTGAGAAAATCAGAGGCAATCGAGTTAATGTTCATGAGGACTTTGGTGTGCTGAAGATATCCACAGTGGTTACTATTTATATGAGAGATTATCCATCACTTAGTGTTGTAAGACTTCAATATATGGAGACAAATGAGGTGGGATTTTTTTTTTTTGAGTGGTGTACAAAACTAACTTTAAAAACATTCTCATTTTAGTTTAGAGATACGTTTTGACATTTGATCAGCAAACCCACAGGCTTTAGAAAGTAAATCAGAAAGGAATACTAAAAGAGAGAGGGGCGGGGGAAAGATATTGAAGGTCAGGGAATTGAATCTATTGCAAGATTCTGCATTAAATTTCCTCTGTCACCTAAAAGAAGATAGAATCAGCACTTGGTATTTAGCGGACATGTTGGGTAACAGACTGGAATAGAATGGATAGCTATTAACACGTTCGTAGCACAGCAAATACAGAAGATACAGCTTAGAAAAACACAGTGGCTGGTTGAGTACCTTTTTCATGCCAGCGCTGTTGGGGCGTTTTAGCACTAGGACAAACTAGGGAATCTCACAGTGCAGTTTCTTTCTGAGCCAGCTGAGTTTATGAATAGTCATACATCAATCTCTGGCATGTTATGCTGCGCCTTTTGCTAAATGACTCGCTCCGCGAACGATAGGTGTGACAAGGAGAATGCATTCACACGCGTGAACTGAGGACTCCTCCTTGGGCATCGGCATGGTTCCCACAGTTGTGCTGGGACCACCACAGGCATCACAGCCGCTAGAACGGGGAGACGACTCGCTCTACCATTTGCGAAGTACCAGGCAGGTAGGGAAGTGCTTGTCTTTGCCCTGGCACAACCTGCCTGGAACGTAAGGCATCTCCACATTGCAGAGGGCAGCACATCCACTCCGGCAGCGGGGACCTCCCAGAGGGTGGCAGTGGCATTTGCACAGCACCTCTGCCTGGCTGTGGCTGAAGGGCACAATAGAGCTCTCTGCTTGAGCCCAGTCATATTTAATAAAAGAAGCTCAGGGTCTCTGCACAAAAAAGTCTTCTACAACTGCCCAGTGTTCTGTAAAAGCAAATGCAAATGTTTAGCTTGTACTTCGGGCTCCCGATTTGCTGCGCATTTGCCTAATTCACAGGAAAAATCAGTGGTGTTTCATATGGGTCTTCTTTACTTGCAAAGCTTGACTTTTTTGGAAGTTTGGGCCTCTGTTCTCCTTTGCTTGGCCACACTCTCACTTATTTACACAACTCTTGTGACTGTAAATGGTCTCTGAAGTACCACAGATTACAGTTTATACTCACTGTCATGAAAATTCAGAGTATAGTGATTTTGTTTTTCTTTTCTCCTGGTGTTCCTTGTATACTAAGCTTCAAGTTGAGTTTCAAAAAGTCTAAAACTTTGTCCTCTGTAGGATACATCGTGACTCAAAGTACTTCCTAGACACATTCTGTTTTCCCACCTTTCACTTTGAGTTTTCAGTACTGACCAGCATTGATTATTATTGCTTCAGTTGCTTATGCAGTAGTTTGTAAATTATTTTGAAGGAAATTGCATTGGTCCTGCTTCTGCTCAGTATCTAGTTTTAGTGTTGTTATCAAACTTAGAAGTTTCACTTTCAGCATCATCCCAATCCTATTTGCTTTATTTTATCTAAGATTTTAAAAAGAGTTAATTCTGAGGATTTATCAAGCTTCCTTTTTAACAACTGTAGTTGTCAACTTTCATGATCTTACTGAACCTTAGGTTCCTTTGAACCTAAACTCTAGTGAGCTGAAAACCTAAGACTGTTTTCATTTCAGCAAAAAAATTGTGAATTTCAAGGTTTAAAAAGCCGATAAGAAAGTGAACACCATAACATATATTACTCCCTGAAATTCCATGATTTTTAAGTGGATGTCATCATCTTATGAATTCTGAATATTTTTACTGACAAAAATGATAAAATTCCTTACTGTCACCTTTATTTCAATATTGTGTCCCACTGCTCTCTACCTCCACTTGAAATTTTCATATAGAACTTTTTGCAACATTTTTCCACATCTTCATATTGAATCTTCTGAATTTCTCTGAATTATTCTCTTTTCACTAGGGAAAGGAACAGAAGAGCAGCCAGAAAAAAACAAAAAGGAAAATGATGCCTTGTGGCTCACAGACAGCCCACTTAACACTGACCTCTCTCAAGCAACCTACCAGCCCTCTTAATTGATCATCTCCAGTATCACAAAAGCATTCAAGCCCCCTAAATTGCAATATTTGGAGAGAAAATTGCTACTGAGATAGTTGGAGAGAAAATAGCTACTGAGAGGTTCATTACCTTTATCTGTGATATTACAAATATTGGATGCTTTCAGATTTTAAAAAATGAGATGAAGCTTTTGTCGGTTACTCTACAGAAAATACATTTCTCCAACAGGTTAGACTGCTGGCTTTATTTCTTTACAGCTTCAGGATTAAGACTTAATATCAGACATATGATGGCAAGAATCCATCTGTATCCTAGCTTACAGACTAGAGACATGACCGGAAATGTGTTTGACTAATTATTTTTATTAATTAAAAAATGCACCCAAAAATTCCAGGTTACTGAGTGTTCGTCTGCACCAGACCCTTAGACAAAGTAGTCGTTTTGTGCAAGATATAGCTCTGCACATAAAACTAGGTCAAGGCCTATGTGGTACTAACACCACGTGATGCGGGTAAGCAAAGCTCAGGCTGTGTGTGTAGTTCTTCTGCAGGGTCTCTGCCCTGTGCTGAGTTCAGCCCTGTTACATGAAGTATACAAAGTTTTTAAGTCAGGCCGCAGAAATAAGAGAGTACTTAAAAGCAATGCACTTTGGGTCTGCCTCCTGGCTTTTAAGCCTTTGGGGTAGATTCTTTACTTCTAGAGAGTCTTTTGTCAATGAAAACTGAAGACTTCACGTGTTCATATACTTTAAGAAACTATCCTTTAGGAAAACTGTTAAATATCACAAGACTCCTGATAAAAGTTATGAGAGTTGGCAAGAATTGCATCCTCCAAGAAGCAGCTGGCAGTGACAGAGGTTGAGGCCAAACAAAACCTCTACAAAAGAGGAAAATAGCACTAGGAAGGCCCAGGCTCAGAAGAGAAACATACTTGGAATTGAATTTGGTCTGGCCTGGGTTCTAAAAGGTTAGATTAAGTATGTGATGAAGATGTGGGGGGAAAAAGCAAACCTGAAGACAGCTAAGATTTAACACTCATGCTAAATGCAAAGTATCTGGGCACCATTACAGAGAAAGAATTCATGCAGAATGAGTTAAAAGTCAATAATTTACACATACATTTTATAGATTGTGCTATACTTCTAAACTTTAACACCTATTCAAATTCATTTTTAAAAAAAGATGTTGTAGTTGTCAAATCTGCAATACACGTGCCCACCAAGCAGCTTTGCAATTCGTAGTTCATTGCTATCCCATTTTAAATGCTTGGAGCTAAAGCTTCCCAGCCTAAGTGGGAAAACAAAATGCAAAAGTATTGCATGCGCAGTGATAGCAGCAATTTTTTGTCCGAAAGGATGTTATTGATACCCATGAAAATGAAAGCCTAACACAACACCATGAGACAAAAGGTCTGAAGAGTTCAGAAGGGAATGGTTACTATTTTGCAAAACAAAAACAGCCTATGTTTTGCTATATATTTAAAGTGGGAGGGAAAATACTGGAGAAGTTTCGCAAAACTGCAGTTTTCTAGCATTTCAGCTGGTTAAAACTACAAGTTGGGAGGAAGGTACAAGAAAGAAGAGTACGGCAAAGCCCCTTTGCCCAAATTAGTCTCCTGTGTGACTATCTTCAATTTTCAATTACATTATTTTACTAACCAAAGGCTTTCCTAGGGAAAAAAGATCTAACCACTCTCAATTTTCCTTACTTTCTAGAAAGGCAGAGTTGACTAAGCAGGGTTTTTTTCACATCAATGAAAGCAGGTAAATGGCATACTCTATTGTGTGTAACCAGTCCAGCTTCAAAATCCATCTGAAGCCTCACTGAGCAGAAACAGTGGGAACTCTCAAGTGGATCAAAAAATCAAGACCCTTATTCAGGGCTTTAAGCAGAGATTTAAAAACCTAACCTGAGGGACCCTTTTTCCTGAAAATTTCAACCCGGTCCATTTAAAGACTTCCTACTAAACTTGCCTCCTTTGGCATAAAGCACCAATGATTTAGTTGGGATTGTAAAGATTTACTGTGCACTTTTCCTATCTTACTAGAACCAGTAATGGAATCCACTTACTTGAACTTCTTTGGCTCTGAATGCATACTGCTGAAGACTATGCCATCCAGAGGTTAAATTGCTGCCTACCTTTCATTTCAGCTTTATAACTTTAGTGACTACATTTCCCTAAAACCTGTGGGTTCTAAATCAAAGGAAAATTTATTTTTAATCTCACCAGAATGTGAAAAAAAACCCTAAGAATTCAGCAGTAAAATTATTAGACTGCTTTGATGATTATAAGAAAACAAAAAATAAAATTAAAAAATTGTCAGTAGCTTGTAGATAGAAGCTTTCTAAAAAAACTATTTTTCAGATAATTTATTAGTTTTGTTAAATGTTTATAAAACTTATATTAAAAATAAACTGCTTCAGTAAAGACCTTCACTGAAGCATCTTCAGGAGAGTAACTGTTTCTTGACCAATATTACTATCAATGCATACAAATTCATTCTTTTCACTATGTAGGACAACTTTTGCACTGCATATTGATCAGACAAGGCCGATGATTTGTCTCTCTGTGTCCTTTTCATATATTTTTGCTCCAAATCAGAAGAAAGGACATGATTTTCTGATGTCTCCCTGGATGTAAGTGTCCTTGCTACTTAACTTGTCTAATGCTATACATGTGATGATACCTCTGTCCTTACAGGTGTATAAAATTTGCTGCACTTGTCTTATTAGTTCAATAAAAAGAAAATGAGGGCTACCACCTCGCCATTGCAGAGCTCTGCATGATGGTATGTTTGCGTACTCTTAATCTACAACATCAGCGGAACATCTCGGATGCTTTCAGTTCAGCATGTGTCTGTACAGTTTGATGGATCACATTTACGGCAGCCGTTCAATGAATACTGTGCTGCTGGTGACCCTCCACAGAGCTTGCTTTTTTAGCTGATGCAACCTAGCCTGATTCAAAGTTCACTGCACTCAATAGAGAGACTCAGCACCATTGACAGGATCATGCCGATGCGAAGCCAGGACAGGAAACTGAGGAAACATAAGAGCTACCCTGTTTGTTGCCTTGAATATTTGTTTAGTGTTTTGGAATTTACTGACTAAAGCTGCATGGAAGAAACTTGGCAGCCAGAGACTTTTCCAAGTTGTGTTATTTTGGTTGTATCAGAACTCCTGAAATAAACCCAAAACTCCAGCGAGACTTTTGTGTTCGTGCCATAGCCTCCTTCAACTCACTCCATCTATACTCAGTTCAGGATTACCCTGGACTGACAGACCTGGTGCAGTCACTATTAGCAGCAGGCTAATGTTCTACTAAGAACATGATGTTCTCCTCTCACTTCACATCCATCTTTTAACTCTGTAGCCCGCTGGATATAGTGAGTCCAGTTCTGATATACTACAGCTTAGAGAAAGGAAAATTCAACAGCTTTACTGTAGAGCCCAAGAAAAAACTCCCAAAGTTTAAAGTTCTTCCTCTCACTGAAGCAAGTATTAAGTGGCTGTGTCCATCAGCTAATCGACTGGACAGAAGCAGGTCCCAGGCTCCACATTTCACAGGTGGCTACTTTGTTGACTGAAATTTTCAACAAAAATACACCTTTGGAACTAAAAAAAATACCACACTTAGAAGAGAACGGACATGAAAAAGGAGCCTACAGATGATTCGTCTGGAGTTCATGTTCATTAAGAGGGTTAATACAAATGTTTCTGATTGTTTCTGTTGTTTATGAATCTCGACCTTCAGAACAGTACTGAAATGTGCTGTCTCCTAAAGATGTTCCCTACCGATATGACACACACTTTGCATTGTTTCACTGCACACAAGCATTAATATCCCAGAGGTAACCCACCCTTCTTTTAACGGCTGGTGACAGGTCCAATGGCTGAGCAAAAATCAGTTGAAGGAAAGGGAAGTCTTGTCGGAAATGAGATTAATCTTGTAACGAGTGTTCAGCCCTGATAACCCATCTGTGCAGCGAACTGCTTTAACTGGAGAGCAATTAACCTTCACCTGACAAGCTCTGTCCAACCGTTATAAACAACATTAAAGGCACAGGATCCCCCTCTTTTTTCCCCCTTTACATAGACTAAACAATCAGACTCTCAATTCCATGAAAACGGCACATGTAATGGTGCCTTGATGACAAATCGCAGGAAAATTTTTTAAAAGGTAATGGCTGTATGGAAATAATGTGAAAAATGTCTCTGGCCACCACTTTAGTGAGTTGCTCTGATTAGTAAAAAGCAAAAATTTTGAGCACTTCCAAGGGAATACCTTACACATGAGGGAAGCTGATGTGAATACGCCAAAGACTAACAATAATAAAAATGTATGCAAGTAGATAAGAGCTGGCTAACCATGTCCCAGGAACACTGCTTTCAGGACAGAGTGTGTATTTCCCCAACACCCCTGTGAACCCAAAGCCAAGGGGAACTTCCTAGCACTTGTTCATCCATGGCTGTGTGGAAATTACTTGTCATGACTAACTTCAACTTGCAGAACCCATCTGCAGTAACTGGGCTATTGGGTTAGGTCTCCACAGGATCATCTTTCCTGTCCGACAGCCAGTGCTCCAAGCAATGCATTCATTGCAGTCTCTGGAGTGGTCTGCAAATACAACCTCAGATCCCCAGCCTCTTAGGTACATGAACTTAAAAAACTTAAACAACTGACTTTACTGCAGTAATCTGAGGAGATAACTGAATGTGGGCTTGTTCTTCAAAGATGAAAAGGCGTGATACATATGAAGCCACAATAGCAAAGGACTACTCAACTTTATGGGGAAAGGCCAAGATACCAATCTCAGTCACAGTGGCAGAAATCTGGAATGACGCCAGGGGAATCACTGGCAAAACACTGCACAAAATTTGGGCTGAGCTCCTGAGTAACTTGGGTGAAAGCTTGGCCCCAGTCAAGCCATTGGCCAAATACTTTTGACTTCATTTTGGCCAATTTCACTTCAGGTTTCATAAATCTTCATTCATTCTGTTTATCTGCCTGAAACTGCCCCAAAATTATGATTAGCAATGGAGGTTTTCTGTCTTTGCTTACTTTCCTTTTGCTCTATGTTTCTCTTTTTCTTAGAAGTTCAAACATGCAGCTTAGTCATAGTTTTATTTCTCCGTACAGTGAGGCAAAGTGTTTCAGTCATTTCAGTTGAATATATATGTTACTGTGGATTGCAAGAGATGGTCTTGACTCTTTAGTATATCCAGAACATGCCCTGAACTCGTTGTTGAAGTCCACCTCAAGGGCTAGTGAAATGTATATTTTATTTGGTGACACATACAGATAAGTAAAGGATGCAGGCAACAAGAAGTTGGAGGGAAGTTGCTTGCTCTTCATCTGATGGAATGACAATATATTTTGAAGCATCCTGATTTGCAGTATTGTAAAATCCAGGGTCATTCTTCCTACCATTGTGGAGAAAACCACTGATATTTTGTAGTCCATTGTAACAGTATTGGTCTTAACTTTTTACACAAAGAAGATGTGTTGTACTGTGGCTTAAATGTTTAAATGGTAACAGGTAGAACATTGCCTTTATATCATGCAAGAACGGCTTAGATCTTTTCAGTGAATTAGATATTAACAGATAGGAAGTTCCTATTGAAAGCATTTCCTGTATTGGTAGTCCCTGATTTTGGCGACTTATCTGGGTAGGAAATGAATGCAGGAAGTATCTGTCTACAGACTCTTTATCATCAAGGTAATTGCTGTGGCAGCATTTTACTGTTTATCAAGGTAATAAACATACCATCTAAAAAAAGATGTTTTTCAACTCTAAAGAATGAGGTTTAAAAAAAATCTTACAGGCTAGCATTGCAGTTATGCAAAATCTTCCATGTAGAATTAATATGTTTCTATTTGTTTCTCCTAGCTCAACTCTAATTAGGGATTTGTCAAATGAAACATTTCCAGTCTCCTGTGGCTTTTTTCCCAGTTATAGCACTGTTTCTCTGTATCTCGCTCTCTCATCTCTCTTAGGTCAGGTAGATCATTTAAAAAAGTTCTGCCACTTCCCATAAATAGTTATTCACCACGCCTTCCTGCAGGTATTTGCATATACCCAGTCCTTGTAATTTGTTGTTTTATTTCCTTCCCATCTATCAGGCACTGCTTAACCTAGTAACACATGCATTTAACTAAGCGAGTCAGATCTTCTCCTGGTGTGAAAGGGTTACACTAGCCTAGTGACACCGTCTTCCACCCAGCAGTTGAGATATATACTCCAAATAAACATACTCTGCAAGTGAAGGGAGAAATCGTATCATACTCATTGATCTCCAGAATCCACCATTACAAAAGACTATTTGCTGGGTCCACTGTGTGTGGATGATTGCTTGGTGTGTCCTTCAGCCTAGCCTTAATTACTCATGATTCTTTTTTACCTTTTACTTGTTTATGACCCACTAACATCCCTTTCCTGAAAGCAATGTCTAATCTTTCTAATAGGCTGACTATGTGCATGGTAAAAATCAGCAACCCAATGCCTAAGGATGCATGCCAAGGAGAGAGATAACTTCCTGGTGATACAGGTTTGCAACTGTATCTCACCAGATTTTCTGAAACTTCTTCTCTTCACTGTGATCAGTTGTTTACAGGATTATACAGTCCTTCCTTTATGGGGGGCATTTTGAGGGAATAAATTGAAGGACACAGCACTACCCAGCCACAGGCAGGCTTGGTTACAACATTTAAAATAACCCCTTCAACCATAAAAACACATTCATCCTTTAAGGAAAGGATTGATACCTTTTTTATATAAGCTCTTCAAAGTTTCCTTATTGACACTGGTGTTTTGAACACAGCCAATATTTCTTCTACAATACACAAATATGTATTAAGGACAGCAGGATGACTAGCAGAACTCATGCCATTTTGTCAGCCCATTGGCTTTTCATTACTGATAATGTGAAAAGCTGCTAGTATTTCTCTACTGTATAATTATCTAGCAAAATAAATTAATTTTTAATTAGTTAACGATGAATCTGATAGAAATCACATTGCAGTCAATGAAAAGATTTTTGTTAACTTGAAAAGGTTTGGCATTGCATGTGGTATTTTCTCCCGTATCATTTACTTTGTTAAAATTGATAATACAAGTGATACAAACTCAATTTTTCTTTTTCTCTTATCTGCTTTGCTGATTTGCAAAATAATTCTGTTGGCTTGATTTAGAAACTTACATTATGAAGCCTACTTCTTTTTGAGTGAACAGCATTAAATACTTTTACTGGATTATAAGCTATCACTCGGAAAATAAATATCTTCTTTTGGCATTCACATTTCTCAAAACTACTTCTGTATTTATCTCTGAGCAAGTCATTCTCCAAGAGCACTTGATTCTTTTAACATTATTTCTGAAAGGCCTTTCATAACTCACGGAACTTGCTGAAAAACATTTTGTTAAGAGATAAAATAGTTCTTGTTAAGAAAAAACAAACAAACAAACCAACTCAGACAGTCAAACATACTCATTTTCCAGCTGTTGTTCTTTGCCTGGGGACTTTATTCTGGGAAGAAAAATCCTTATATTTGACTTAGTTTTGGCATCTGTAGCCACAAACCTGATTGAGTTAAATGACTGCTGATTGAAAGCAAAAGAAAACAATACAAAAATCCCCAAGATATCTTCTTCTGTTCTTATATGACTATTTCTTCCTGGAAATCAAACATTTCTATTTGAGTCAGAAATACTATTTTACCTGGAAATAATTATAGGTCTGATTCAACTGCCTTTATTGGAACAAAATCTTCATGAAATTGGTGGAAACTCTGAATTAAGAAGTGCAAGATCAGGCTAAGTGGTTTAAGGCACTCTTGCTGTTCTTGTTTCTGATTCACCAGAGTACTCAGGTGTGTGCTTAGCTTTAAGAGGGTTGTGTCATATCACCAGAGCCAATGGAAGTATTTACAGGCTTAGAGTTAAACATACCATTGGATCATTTGCTGATTGAGATGAGAACAAAAAGAGAATAATCTTTATAATTCTTTTTTTTAATGCAAGGAACAGAAATACAAATTACTGTATTAGTTCTGTTAGATTCAGTGCAGATGCAGTCCTCTAAACAAAGACTTAAACGTTTCCATACGCCAAGAACATATTTTTTTAACTGTCTCCAGCTTTTCTTGGATCTAGAAATACTTGAGTGAGTACTTACATTTTTAAAAGAAAGTGAGAGAAAAGTAATACCCTAGAGAGAAGCACAGACTAAGATTCCTCACAAAAAAAAAAATCTTGCTACTATATACTGCTTTAATAAGTATATCCGTACTCTTTCAAGCCTTAGAAACCACAAAGATTCTTCTGTCCTTTATCAAATACACAGACTTTGTCTCCTAGAAATTGTAGCTTCCATGTGAACGGCACATTAGAAGTCAACAATATAAAGTGGACATGTGCATATTTAGAAGTAAATTAGAGTAAAAGAAATATCCACAAGTGTAATCAGTAAGTCATCGTAAAATGAAGATAACTTACTGAAGAGCTTTTCTAAGAATAAGTAATTGTGCTGGCAGGCAGGGAGAGAAATATAAACGCTTGCTACATGGCGCGGAGGTAGAATTCTAGTTGTAATTTTCTAATTAATGGTCTTTCCTCCACTATACGATAATGGGAAAAGAAACAAAATGACCTTCAGGGTAAGTATTTTTACTTCATCCCAAGGTAACACTTAAGTAATTTTTGCTCCATTCTATTAAAAAAAACCCAAACAAACAACAAAAAACCAAACCACCAAAAAGGCAGATGCCTAATTCAGAAGCCTTTGATATTTTCTCAAGTTGTATTTAGAGTAACTAGTGGGACGCCTATAATTAGGAGTGCTGTATTGATTTGATAGTGTTCAGCTTCAGTGCTTTGCGCTCTTGTGCTACTGCACACAGCTGTCAGGTACTACCTGTGCCGGGAGGAAACATGTCACCTTATTGCTGAAATCCTGACTGTTGAAAAAAACTCGAAAAAAATGCCAAAAAACATAATAGTGAGGTTAGCCGTGTGTGCACCAGATATAGGGAAACAAACGCCTTAGAAATATCAGCCCCCTGACTGCGTACCAAAGCCAAAATCCTGGCTGTGGAGGCACACACCTTCTCCCACCACTCTCCTCTCCGCAGTTTCTCACGCCGCCCTTCACAGGAGCCAGACCTGGTCCCGGTCCGAGGGAGAGATGCCCACCCTGAGTGAGGGCGGCTGCTCTCACAGCATAAAGATCAGAATTAAAGAAATCCATCTATGCCATAGCCTAGGAAGGAGGCACTGCTGCATCCTCCTTCTCAAGAGAAGCCATCCACCACGGCGCGTTCCCCATCATGGGGGAACAGGGGAAGGGGACAGCAGGAGGAGGGCAGTGGACAAGAAGAGATGTATCTCCCGGTAAAGCCACGCTTGTGACGTCAACCCCAGTGCCAGAAAACGTACACAAATGCTTGTCTTCATAGATACCGATTGGTCCCAGTTAAGCCAGCCTGTTTTCTCATGAGCCCCAAGCGTCCCATGGGTCTGCCTGCAGGCTTCTGATAGGAAAAGGATGAATCAAACAGTCTTGCTGGAAGGCCACATTTGCAGGTGTGTATATTTAGAGCAATTTTGATCCAGTTATGAACGAATACACAGCCATTTGCAACCCAGTTTTGACATTAAATGACTCCATGGCTTCTCTAAAGAAGAAAGTTCCTGCTGCAGAGCTCCCAGATAAAGCTTTCCACCTTCCTTGGCCACAGCCTCTTGTCGCCTACGCTGGGATAGCTGGGCTACCCACTGCCAGCAGACAACACAGGTCATTATATGGAAATTCAAAAAAACATTTTGCTAAACATAACTGTTTAGCAAAACATAACTGTTTAGCAAAAGCACAAACACCCATTTGGTGTTCAAATGGAATTTATTTATTTTGGAAACCTCTCAGTTAAATGACTTCTTTGTGTAGTCAGTACAGAAGAGGAATTGAATCTCTTTGGAGTGGCTTAGCTTCGCGTCACAGTACATTTCCCATATCCACAGTACAAAGCACCTGTCATTTCTTTTCAGTCATTTTACATTTTGCACTTGCATAAATAAAACCCTTTCTTCAACATATAAGGCCTTCCCAGCACCCTAGGCACCAAAATCCTCAACATTTCGGGGTGCCTGTTTTCCCCTGCAAGTTCCACACTCCCAGAGGAGGAGAAAAAAATGTACCTTTTTCCACTCGGGAGGCTTTGCTGTCTGCATTGCACTAATACACTGCATAATACACAGCTGCACACAGCCTCTGCTCACCTCTGTAAGGTGGAGGTTAAATAATAACAATCGGATATTGTTTACAATCATTGACCCTATCATAATTCAGTCAACACAAAACATCAAAAAAAAATATTAAGAGCTCCTCAAAACGCACACAACATCTAATCTCACTGTACCATCATTTTTGAAAAAAAAATTTTTGAAATCTTTGAAAAAAGAAATTAATAGTGCATCCTGATTAATCGACACAAAACCCAGCACTACTATCTCAGCACATAGCCCTTCTTTTAGCAACACAAAACTTGACTCCCTGAAGCTCAAGATTTTCAGAGTGCCTGTCATGTCCTGGCGCTCTGAAGTGCGCGGCAAAAGCAAGGGGAATTCAGCTGTTTCAGGAGCTACTTAGCCTATAATAGATACTGGCCAGCAATGCAGAAGAGATTCAGATCTTTGTCTCCGTAAATAGCCCCTTGAAAGCATCAGTGATTGCAAAAAGAGAAGGTTCATTAGCTTTTTTAATCACATTGTCTTCAGGCAAGACTTTCAGATTTCACAAACTATAACAAAAAGCATCAAATGATCTTTGAAATGTAAACATCTAAGCAGAAGTTACTGAGAAATCAAACTGCAGCTCCGCTTCGCTAATGGCCAGGCACTGCTGCTATTCCATATCTCTCACTAAATCTATGGCATAATTAGAAAAGTACAGAAATACACAATACCACGAAGAAAACAAATACCTTGATCTCAAAGCTGATAATACAGCACTGCAGAGTCCTCACTGTACATGCTGTTTTGCTCTTTACGTAAAACTAGTTTCACTATCACAAAACATTTAGTTCCAGTTATACTTCTGCAATTAATCAGTTATTGCTATATCTGTAACTGCTATCTATTGCAACATACAGAGAAGCAAAAACTAGATAGACAGACATATAGATTTATTCAACTAAGTGACACAACCTGAAAAACTAATCAAAGCCATTCTTAAAAAAGAAACAAACCATGCACCGAGATCAATTTATAAGCCAATAAGAGCATTTTATTGTCCAAAAAATTAAAACAAAAAGAACACACCCATGAGATCTTGCCACCACCATTAAAATAACATTCAGAAAGGTCCCGAGTATCAGGATAGCATTTTTAGAAAAGCACATAATTAACACCTGCATGAGAGAGAAACAAGAGCTGGTGCCTCTCATTCCCGCTTGCTAATATTTGTGCCCCATCAACAAGCGAAACATTTAAAAGTATCCAAAAGGTTAGCGCTCTTAGGAACCCTTTTTTTCCTTCCAGTGCACACCCTCTCCCCTTATGGCAGTCCGCAAAACACATCCAAGTTGTCAGAATGATACCTACAAGAAATTTCAGAAGCTCTCATAAAAGGGCTTCGCATATGCAATCCACAGCACTGAACAGTGAATTTAAAAAACCCAATTTTTTTTCCGAGTTTGAAGTTTTTAAGCCTTGCGGATGGTTGGAGTAGGAAAAAGGAAATTTACTAGGCAGTACAAAGGAAATCTTGTTGTCCTCTATTGTGGCAGTGGGGGTGTTGCCCAATTCTAACTTATCTAGGTTGATAAAGGAAACCAAAGAACACACCACTGAAAAAAATTCCAACAAAAAAGGTACCCCTTTCTTACCTTAATAGTGCTTGCCATAATGTGATCAAGATTATTGATCGCTAATAATTGCTAATAATAATTATTGCTTCGCTCTGACCAGAAAGAAGTTTTGATGAGGTTGTTTAGAGCGGATGAGATTGTGCTAACTCTGGGAAATGAAGTCAGCCAATGGCAGGAAGAGGTTTCTATTGGTCCTGGCCACTGCTGCTCGAAGAAACAGGATATTTGGGAGTGAAGAGATAAGAGTCCTAAAACAATGTTGTTTTTCTTGATGATATATGACTAAATTTTTTTAATTTTTTTTTTTTTTAACAAAAAAGTCAATTGCCTGTGACTGACTGGGCAGGTGTGATCTGATGTGCAGCAAGTGTGACATGCCACTTTGAGGCAGGATGCAGATGTCAGATGAAATGGGCCAAATTCGGCACTAGTTTCATGCAGTCTACTCACCGGGGAATTGCTGATTCAGGGCCAAAGCCAGACTTGGTATAAGCGGGTGTAACTCCAAATATGTTAATGAAGTCTAGCCCCGTTCACACCACATCTATATTTGTCCATTAACCTCATTCCTGGATTCTTGAGCTATTGACACTTTCTAGCCTATCTGATTTAGCACATTTTTTTTTTCTTAGAGAAGAAGCAAGTAGACTAGAGACAATCATTTCTTTTTGATGCTTCTTTCTTACTGAGGAAAGGAAGTCACAAAAAGACATGTTTCAAAAGCAAATGCCTGAATGTCATAAACAGTCTTAAATTTTCCACTCTCTTTTACTTCTCAGCTCTATCCATGCATGAAAGTGAGATGGTTTTGCTGGTGATTCCCTTTCCAGTTGGAGTGTGATAGTAATTTTTTATTCAGTGTTACATTTTTATTTGTCCTTTTGTAGCACTTAGCAGGGCACCCCAAAACTACCAACTGTGCAAACAAAATACTATCCCTATCCAAGACCCTTGCTTAGGAGTGCTGGGCTACAAAAAATTTAGAAAGGCAAAGTGTTTCCAGAGTACTAGCCAGTGTAAAAGTCCACATGTAAAGAACAACTCAGGATCTAGTGCTGACACAACCCTCTTGCTCTTACAATTCTCGCAACATTCTGTGGTTTTGTAAATGGCAGAGTTCCTGGTGTCAAGAGATTCCGAGCTTTCAGCTAGAAGAGAAAAGTTTGAAAATAGGACCCTCAAAAATTAAAGGAAAAATTAAAAGAATGTATTAATTTTTTAATAACCTTGTCATTTTTAAAAGTTGCTCCTACTATAACTGGTTTACCATTTCTCAATGCTTCCTATAACAACATGAAACAACGGACACGTCGTTTGAAAGCATTGCAGCACTGGGTAGATAATTCCCACTGTAATAATGTCCTGCCCTCTGACCAAGGACTCTGGTATGATTCAAAAGAACATGAAATAGCGATGGCTTGTCATAGCATTATTTAGTGGAGGCAGATGACCTCACCCTCTCCCAACACCTTCTTCTCCAACTCCTTAGGAAAACAAAAGGAAATCAGAGCGTTGCCCTGTAACTGGTGAGGACTACTGGCATTTGATATGCATTTTTTCCAAATGATACACAAAGATAGCGGTAAGTCCCAGTTCACTCCTGCCCTCCTATCCTGACCTGAAGAAGGTGGCATGCGGCCATGCACTTCTCCATGCACTCTCCCAGAGGACATGAAGTACTGCCTGCTTGGCCCTCCGGCATTTGTCCTGCAGGTGCCGCTCCATCTAATGCAAGGCTGGACAGAGGACAGGCTTGTCCACCCGCCCCTGCTAACGAGAATGGCTCTGCCACCCACTAGGTCCGGGGAAATCCTTGTTTCCAGGTGCCCCATGGGGACTGCAGAGCTGGAAATCCCTGAACACAACAGAGCGACACATGACAAGTCCAATTGGGATCTGGCAGAGCTGCTCCTGGGGAGCCCCTGTTCAAGCTTAGCAGTGTGTCTCCCGGTTGGACCTGTATCCCAACTCATCTCCAGCTGCCTCACAAGCCTCGGGGCCTCCTCAGCCAGCCCAGGGGGCTGAACAAGCCTCCAGCTGAGTCCAGATCACGACAGAGAGACTGGGAAGGGGAGGGCAGACACCCTGCTTTTCCTCCCCACTCTGGATCCTGAGGTGCCACAGGATCAACTCCCTGTACAAGTTTCCCTTGATTTTGTAATTCACTTTAAGGACCTCTGGCTTCTTCCACTGCAAAGATGACTCCAGGTCACTTCACAGCAACCCAGAGTCAGCACTGCTGCGCAAAAGTTCATACTCTCCATTAGTTGGTTCGTATAGAAATGCTGTGTTGCACTGCTGAATGTCTTCTTGCACTCTACGTCCACCGAATTACTGTGCTTCTGCAGAGTCAGTAACTTCTGGTAACTTTCCTATTTTCATTATGAACAGTATGAAAAGAAAGCAATTTACAGTAATTATATTTCATGGGGATGTTGATTTCCTCCCTTTTCATCTCCAAACAATGAGCAAGACAGCCAAAAGATTAGAACCTTTTTCTTGAAATTTCAAAGCATTGTATAATGTTTCAGTTGGGTGACTTCCACTCCAGTTAAGCCCATGATATTCTGTTTCTTTCTCAAATATATTGAGAGGCTTGAAGTCTCAGTTCCAACTCCCTAGTGGACAGGACAAATTCATTCACAGGCAGGTTTTAGTTATGATTCTTCTCCAGCCTACCTCCATATAGACAAACCTTCTCTTGATTTACATAGGGCTTTTGGAAGCATAAGGCAGGCAGTATCAGACTCTGCTGAGCTCTATTATTATTATATAAGTTTTACAGACCGCACGGCCTGGTAGGGATTTTGCCATTTGAAACTGGCACACATTCTCTGCCAAAGAATTCAATGAAGTTTATTTGACTTTCAAGCTAATACCCACAGGCAGATTTCTGAGTGCTTATGCCTGTGTTGATCCAATTGCAAGACAGAGCCTTGGTATTGTAAGGAAAGGAAAATATTGGGTTATCAAATCACCATCATCCAGTTGCAAAAGCAAAATAGTACAAACACTTCTACTATTTTCCTCTTTTTGTTATGTTAGGCAATTATTTGCTGTTGTCTGAAATAATGCTGTGCGAGTTAGAAAAAATGCGACTTGGTCAACAAACAGAATTAAATATTAATATTAAAAAATCACAAGCCACCTAACACTCCCTTACCCCCTTAATTTCTCTCTCAAGTGTGTCACCCTAGTTTGTCTGGGCTCCCTTCTGTTGGAATTTTCTTCTACATTCAAGCCTGCATCTAGAAACCACAGAGCAACAAAACACTACCGCATGTCCTTAACATTACACATGTGCTTAAGTTTCTCGATCAAAACAGGGGTTGTGCACATGCTTTAGAATTACAGCTATGCTTAAGTTCTTTTCTGAATACAGACAGGCTTAAATGCTGCTTTAAGTGTCTCCGACCCTTAGGACTAAAAAGCTCCCTCTTTAGAGAAGACCTTTCTAAAATAGAGACAAAGGATGCGATCTGTGCTGATCTAAGCCTACTTTAACTAACAGGGCCCTGTACGGACCTAAAGATTTGGTGTGACCATGCAAAAGAAGTGATTAGACTAAATCCTAAATAAAGAAGATGAATTTCCAAGGGAAAAAAAAAAAGTTATTTTGCTTGTTGCATCCTTTCTAGGGTGTACTAGAAACATGTGCAATATGCATGTAGTCACCTAAATACCTGTAAAATACTTCCAAAGAGACCATTTCTCATGGCATTTGGAAGACCACTACTAATTCTAAAAAACAATCCTGCCCTCAGATTTTTCCATATCATATCCGCTAGTGTGTTAGGATGTAGGAAATATATTGCAATATTCCCTATGTAAACAGACCTGCAATCCATCTTGCTGCCTGGGAGGTAAACCAAGAACCCTGCTCCCAGCCTGGGCTGACCAAGGGACTGGAGACCTGCTCTGCTATCCTCACCACTGCCGCTATGTCTTTTACTTTCACAATGCTTGTTCAGCAGTCTGCCCAGATAGCTTCTTTCCTTTTTACTTTCAAAATGTTGTTAGTACTGCTAATAATGTGGCCTTCATCCCTATAACTGTTACAGATTTCTTTACATTATAAATAACTCCGGGTAAATAATTGGGCAAAGCTGGAGACACTCTCATGTGTTATGCTTAGTATGCATACATACAGTGTCTGGAGGAGAGGAGAGGAGAGGACTTCTGTTCCGCTTACCAACATTAAAGTTAAAAAGGAGGATCTTCTCTAGGTAGAACCAGGCTACAAATCAAAAAACTTGAGTACAATAAAAGACTTCACATTGCAGCTTTTGGAAGCAGATTTTAAGAAATTCAGGCAAATTAATGCTACTTCATGGCATGCAAAGATACACCTAAAAAGGTCTTAATCATCTCAGAAAGATGCAGCATTTTGCTTAAATGTAGCTCCAAACATCAGTTTGGCCATACTTACCTTGGTGTGTGAGGGCCAAATACACTCTTACCAACTTTCAGCAAAGCCCTTCAGCAGGACTTGCTCCCTTTAATTCACAGCTTTCAGCTGCCTCTGAAGAAAAAGTCAGTAAATCTGCTCACAGAAGGGGAAACTCTCCCCTCACCACAAAGAAAGCTCTCACAAATTGTCCCCTGCTTTTAGCAGGGGAACAAACAGGGGTGCCCAGGAGAGGAATGGAGTTTCACAGCCCAAGGGGCTATGGGACCATCCTGCTCCAGGATAGTGGGCTCTCGTCCTCCATCCCCAGGACTGCTGGGCTGTCAAGGCTGCCCAAAGGATCTCTTCCTTCCACGCCTGAGTGGATTTGATGCCGCACCAGGTCTGAGGGCGCAGGACAAACTCCATCCTGGGCAAAATGGTCCAGTTCTCGGGTGGGCTTGTGCCCATTGATGCTTGGCTAGAAGTGTGGAAGGTGCTACTCCGAATGAAGTGGGGCATTTGCTTTTGCCAAACTCCAAATACTATGTCAAAGCAAGCAGCCCATGTAAAGCCACGTAATTAATGCTAGCTATCACTACCAGGCCACTGGGGCCACACAGCACGCATCCCACAAAAAGCACCCTTTCCTCCAGCATTGTTGCCAAGCTTTCACACTTCTCATCTTCCTTACTACCAGGTCCGCCACCACAGTGGAGCAAGGAGAAACATGTTCTCATCCCTTCGACGTTCCCCCAGTTGGCGTTGAGTGCCGGGAGCGCCCCTGGCAGCCGCGGGCAGCTCGGCAGCGGCAGTCACTAGAGGGTGCTCCCTGCCCCTCTAAAGGAGAGCTGCTGGCTCGCCTGGCTGCATCGTTTCCTCCGACACGATGTGATGAACAGCTCTTTCCAAAGTCAGAAATTGCTTCTTTTAATAAAAAGAGTACTTTAACAGAAGCAGACGAAAGAGTTTTCTTCCTGTGGTGGTAGCACCCACTGTCAATTTTGCCCTGAAGGCTGGTTACAACTTAATGGCTTCCCACTCTCCCGTCTTTGCTTCCTTTTAATCACCCCATGCACTATTTTCAGCTGCTCCAACCCATTCGACTAATCAGTCCCTTCATGTTCCCCCCCATCCCCACCTTCCTTCCTCTCACAGCAATGAATTCACTTCACTCACTGGAAGAGCTGAAAAGTTGGGAGTGAGCCTGATTTGGGGGCAATGTGATTTTTTCTTAACTTTACTTCATGGAACAACAGCAATCAAGAATGGATTGCCTTCCAATAGACGAAGTTTTACAGGAATGAAACATTGATCAAAGTACTTAATTTACCAACTCTGAGTCCCTAACTATGACTCAAGCTATTTAAGCTTCTATCAGCCAAAATATTTTTGGTGACTACACCACTGTTTGCCCACCTTCTCTGTTGTGAACATCTTTGGAGACCAGCTGTACTCTCTACATAAAAAAAGTACCACAGAAATGGGAAATTAAATGGGAGCTCCATTTACATGAATTAAATTGATACAGTCACAATTATATTGACAATGGTGTTATTTGCAATAGTCAACATATGTACTTCATAACAGGGAAGTGCTGACACACTCATTTGCCTATAGGGAATTCAATCTCTATCTGCCAAAGCAGGATTCACTTCATGAGGCTTCAATGATTTTAAATGTAGATGTCCAGGCTAAGCTAGTTCCCCAAGACTTCTTCTGCAGTCCCCACTACAACTATCTTCATCATGTCATTCAGTCTCACCTACAACAGCTAATTAAAAGAGGTGAGATAAATCGCACCTTTAAAGTACTTCTCTCTCACTATCCATCACCTACAAAGGGAACCCGTATGACTACCAGAGACACCTGGCTTTTGAATAACTCTGCTTATGTGAGATGAATCACACCCTACTTTCATGTCGTTCCTCCTTAATTTTCCCATCTCCAAAATGTTAACAGTTGTAGTGCTTAATGCCAAAGGAGTGCTGTATGGATTAATAATAAAAGCAGGCTGAAACCTTTGGCTGGAAGTTGCCACCGATATGACAGTTATTTGTTTTGTATTTGATGGTAATTTAAAGCTGGTTAAGTGACAATGATACCACAGGACAGAAAAAAACCTGAAACAAAAACACTTCAAAAAAGCAAATTCTCTGCAAGGAAAAAAGAAATAACGGTGAGGGCAAAGGCCAACATTTTTCATCACTTTCTTCCAAATGTTTTAGATAATTTTAACTGAACTACACAATATACAGACCACTGTCCTTCAAGGCCTTACCATCCCTAGATTGATGGGCATTGCACACAGCAAGCATGTCTGGCATATTGGATTTCTACACCATATTAGTGAGGCTGTTTCAAGATTTTCATCAAGAATGGAACCTATTAAAGTGTCTCTCACACTCTTCCAGTTTTTATAGCATGCTTTGGAGGACTGCGTGCTCTTTTTTCCTCTCCACGACAAGGAATTCTATAGAAAATGCTTTCAACTGTTTTATTTGACCTTTCACCCCTGGGCTTTTGCCTAATCTGCAAATTTGAATAGGAGGTATAGCTGTGCGGTTTTTTCCCCCCCTCTCTAAGTAACTAGCTGAATTCCTTAAAGGACTAGACACACATCTAAAATTGGGACTCTTTTGGTATTGTACTTCTTTGTTAGTGGCTGTGAACAAGAAACAGATGTGAAATATCTGTGTTCAAAACTTAGTGACCCAGAAAGACCAGGGCTAATCCAGATCATTCTTAATAACTGAAATCTGCCACCCTTTGACCACCTTGAGATACACGCACACACCCAGGAACAGCCCCACCCCAGCAGACAGACAGACAGACAGACACAAATAGAAACCCCCAAGACTTTCACATTTCTTTATGCTAATTATGAACTCAGGTGTGGTTTAAGATCTGAACAACAACAAAAAAATTGATTTCCCAGTGATCTTTTTCCCCAGTTTTGATCTGCCTCCTTCCATTTAGACAGCTCTCTTCCACCAAAGTTGAATTCATCAGCAGTGGGGAAGAGAGGAAATGTAAAAAAAACGATAGACCTATAAACAAAACTTTGGTCTACTTAGTGTGTCTCAACCCATGCCAGGTATCTCACAGTATCTTATGTTAAAACTGAAATAATTACCCTGTCTGCAGCAGGCATCCCTTGCCTAATGCCACAACCCTCAGCAGTGGGTGACAAGGCACAGTTAGAAAAGCAATGGGGTGGGAGTTGATGAAGCAATGGACTAATTAGACTTCTCCATGAACATTCTTAATTTGTCAAAATTATAAAGGAGAAATTCAGGTTGCAGGACATACGGTTCCCATCACTGTTTCCAAACACTAAATGCGTGCTGCATACATATACAGGAAAAGAAAACTACTTCCACTGTGTTGGTAACTTTTTCTTTCTTTTCTTTCCTTTCCTTTTCTTTTCTTTTTTTTTTGTCTAGGACAGAAGGATACATTTTGCTGGCCCTTTTAAATACTGCAAACATGAAAACAATAATCATTGAACATTTTTTTCTAATAAGATTCAAAAAATAAATAGAAATTAAGCACGTGGAAAATGTGGTAGTAAATCTTCTAGGAATACTCCCAAGGCTAGGCTGTGTGGTCCAAAAAGGGTAAGATTCACACATTTCCGTAGCTGTCTGATATTTCTGGCTCTCTCTAAGACCCAGTAATACCATATGTCTTGTGAGGAAAAAAAATAATTTACAAAATAACTGTTAACTAACACTGGTCTATCTTGAATCTCAGCTATACAATTAAACTAAAAATATTAATCATTTTTTTGAAGAGCAGAGTCAACATGTTGAAAGGAAATAATAGCCAAGCATGTCTGCAGAGACTGCAGTTTTCTTGTGTCTTTCTGAAGAGCAGAAAGGATATGTCTCAAATCCCAGCATGATGATGTGCTACAAATAGCTCACTCATTTCTCTGGCAATGAAACCCCTCATTCCTCTCTTCTGCTAGATCCCATGTCTGGGAGATTCAGCCCATATCTGCAGTGGTGGTCACACAAGATCGTCTGGGTAGGAGTAAGGACTTCTGCTTGGAAACTGGGTGATCCCAGGAACTGCCTGTTGGCAACTCTCTACCTTTGGCATTATTCAAGCAGTTTATAAAATAACTTTTTACTACCAAAATGAAGTGCGCCTGTGAACTCTTCTAAAGACTAACAGTGTACCTTGGATCTGTAAAGCTTGATGACATACACCAAGTATTTCCAACACCCAAGAAATGTCACATTGATAAAGTCCTCCCTGATGTGATTTCCGTACAACCACATTTCTAAACCTCAGTGCATTTAGAGAAAGACATTTCCAACAACATACAAGGAAATCAGATTATTATCTTAAAAGTACTACAGTGAAATCAAAGGACTTGGCAATGATAAACCAAAATATTTTCTCTTGGGGACTAAATACCCCTGCAAGAAAGAGAGCAAAGGAGTTCTCTATTACTTTAATAGATAACAACTGTGGGCATAAAATGCTTATCACTTCAAAAAACCACATTGAATATAGTTAATTGCCAAGATAACTCTAACTCGGAGTTTTCACAGACCTGGGATTTGTCATCATCACAATCTTTTTACTCATATTTAAAGCACTTTGTAGGTTACACAGTGTTTTAAGAGAAATAAGAAAAATAAAGACTGCTTCCACCAGCCTGGATGGCAAAAATCCTCTTGCCTCAACAAGATTAAGGTTTCAACTCACTGAGTATTAAACAAAATTACACATTATCACGGTTTCCTGCAAACTGGAAATTCTGAGTTTCAAAATCCTAGGTAGGTCATGTTACAAGACACAAAAAGTAGTGTCCAATAACAAAAAACCGAGCAGAAGTGGAAACAGGGAGGGAACCAATAACTGATAGGATTTAATACATGATTTAAGGTGCAGGAAAGAATCCCTAAAGCCTTCTCCTGCTATGGAAGGCTTGCCAGACATGTGTGAAAAACTTGGTAATACATGTGTGTTGAATTACCTTGGTGGCCTGTGACTTTCCCAACAACCATTCACAATTAGCTGGGATACAGTAAAGCAGAAATGAAGTTTTGTGTGCAGCATCAGTCCCGTAGAATGGGGTACTTACTCTAAAAGGATCTGTGTTTTGGGCCTGGCCCTAGAAGATGCCAAACTTTTCCAGTCCATGGCACTCAACTCCATAGAACCACAGAATCATCGAATAGTTTGAGTTGGAAGGGACCTTTAAAGGTCAGCTAGTCCAATACCCCTGCAATGAGCAGGGACATCTTCAACCAGATCAGGTTGCTCAGAGCCCTGTCCAACCTGACCTTGAATAATGGAGTGTCTACTTTTTCATCTCCATCGTCTCAAAAGACTGCATCAGCTGAAAGATAAACATTTAAATTACCCCTCCTTCTGTTGGGCTTGACCTGACTTTGAGTCACTTGATCTTAGGGACTCTAGAATTTGTGCAGTATTTCCCACAACATACTGTGACTGGTCTACGGAAGAAGTTTCTTGTTAAACCAATTCTATATGAAGTGCTACTGCATTTCTCACAACGGAACAGTGGCATTAAGGCAGTCTCCTTTCATTTGCATCTTTGCCTCTTAATTCTTCCTCCCCACTGCCAAGGCTTCCTCCGGTCCCTCCTGTCACCCATGGATGCTGCACGAGAGTCAGGGCGCTGCAGCCAGCCAGGCAGCAGCAGCCAAATGCAATGCAAAATGCACTCAGCACAACACAAAACACTCCTCCTGCCTTTCCCTTGGTGGGCACACAACTTCTTTCCCTCACCTCCCTACTGACCTGCACAACCTCACGAAAAGCTGATTGTCTTTGATCTCTTGAGCCCTCCATTGCACGGGCAGAGGGCTCTGTTTCCTTATGGAATCTGGACAGGATCTACTTGAGGCAAGCCTGTCCCCAGACTGTCCCTCCAGTCAAATCTGCCTCTACGCTGAACCCCTGTCTTGATGGAGGGGCAATCCTCTTTTCACTCATAATGTTGTAACCAGTATCCCATACACAGTTCTATTTTAACAACCAAGAGAATCAAGGTGAAAATTCTGTTTGCCTTGTGAATTGCGAATTTGTTATGATGAGAGGGGAGAAGGCATGTTATTCATGTCAGTGTCTTTTTTTTTTAATGATCTAGCAATAAAAAAAAAGGGGGAAAAGAAAAGGGAACAGGGAAAGGGAATTGGAACAGGAAAGTAGGAAATTCTCCTTAGACTTCAAAGTAACCAAGACTTCTGTTTGCTTTAAGTGTTAGTATTTCATAGCTTCTTAGTTCTTAGGTTCAACAAAGGTACCTGCGTTGCTGTCACTTAGCAACTGTAACTGTTGGATTTCTTTTTAATGATCTCATTTTCGTTTTGAAAATAACACTACAGATGTGAACTTTAGTCCTGCAAAGACTTACATATGGGCTTATCTTTACACAACTGAACACCGCATTCTCACTGACTTCAGTGAAGACTACATAAAATGTAAGAAACCAGTTTACGGACCTGGTTTTGGGACTTTATTTTTTAATTTTTTACTTTTTCTGAGAGGTTTCAGTCTAGCTGTAACTGAGTCTCTGTTCACGTCTTCCCACACTGCAGGCACAAACACTTGAAGCCACTGGTCTCCATGTCCAATGTAGGTCAGTCAACTGTGAGATTTACCAGTGTAATCAGATATTCAGAGCTTTAGGACATCAAAACAGAAGATGAAAAAAAAGCAGGCAGTTGTCAGAAAACCTGGATTTTCCTGCCTCATGTGGAAAATAGTCTTCAACAGACCTTTTTTCAGACATGGTATCGATAATGGGCCTACCAAAAATATAGAAAAATGCCATTTGAAAAACAGTCCTGTATAGATGGACTGACCTTCCTACCCTGAGCTGCTGACGCTACTATTAGTGCCAGTACTTCATGAGAAGTTACTCGGCATATCAATCTACTTTGCCAACTAGCCATGGGTGTTTAAGATAGCCAGGTGATTTAACACCCTAGCACTCAAGCACAGGGCTTGTTCCCCTCCAAGGCCAAGCTGCAGTTCCAGTCTTGCAAAGATCTCTTACCATATGCAACGTTTCCATCACAGTTCAGTGAAACTGTATTTATTTATGGGCAGTGCAGTTATTTGCCAACAAATGTGGTGTGGGGACAGCTGAAGCCATTTGCTAGTTCAGGACAAACTTGCTGAGTAGTTCTGGCCTAAACAAACAGCAGGCTTCGAAAACATTGGACATTCCCATGAACAGATACTTCAAGTGGTTTCAACACTTTGTTTTCAGGGCACTTGTCATGAAGGCAAAGGAAGGAAAGATCACGATTCTCAAGGCTTTCCAGGAAGGAAAGCTCACCCTCCATTCTCCACAGTAGCCCATCACATGCCCAGGCACAGCACTCGGATCACCTCCATCTCTCTCCAGCAGGACTTGCCACCTGCCAAGACAGCAGTTTCATCATTCAGTCACTCACTCCCCTGCTCAGCCTCTCGCTTGCTCTTTAATTGTCCCATGCAAAGTTGGGCAGAAGGAATTACGAGCAACTGAACCACAATATAACACTTGGTAAGATGCTTTCCTGGATCATGACCTTCAATCACAAACTCCTCCCGGGTCCTGCACAATGGCAGCTCCGGATCTGTGGGTTGAGGAGGCTGTGTTTGCCACTGGAGTACAAATAACACACACGAATGATGTTATAAAAGAATGCATTTCGCTCGAAGTTATGTTTGTGTAGGCTTTGTTCAAGCCAAGCATATGCAGAACCAAAGCTGTGTATCTGCCAATATTGCAAGTATGATCCAAGCAAGTCCACCGAGATACTGCCAGCCACACAGCTCTCTCCATGAGGAAAGAATTTGGAATGTATTATTTCACACAGAACCATATAATTGCAGCGTCAAAAATTACAGTAAATGGTTCTAATCAACTGCCAAGAAGTGGGATATTTTTTTGGCCTGAGCTTCTAATAGAAAAATAAAAAATGCAAAAGTTACAGCAAGCCTGATGTTACTAAGCTGTCATTCTAGAAATTGTCCTTTGAAACAAAATTGAACAGGATAACAAATAAAATGATATGTGTTAATATAAGTGCAAACAAGTAGATTGTTCTTGCAAGCTTCCTATACCAAACAACAGAACTTTGTGTGCTATGAATAGCGAGATTCATACATAGTAATTTATGTTATTAATTTTAAAGACTGTACAAAAGAAGTAAAAACAGTTGACTCTTCAATTACAGTGATGATTTTCGTGTTTGCAGTTCTTAACAAAATATTCAGCTGCTATAGGTGAAGTTTCATTTGAAGGATTTTCTCCCCCAGGCTAATTTTCTTATTGGGTGGGGGGGTTCCTGTAGTTTTTTTAATTTTAAGTTACCCTGCCATTTTCAAGCTGGAACGTCTACGGATTAAAATAAATCTTGTGCATTAAAGTACGTTATGGAATTTATATACATAAATTCATGCTCTAATCGCCATGCTATTTTGGGCTTCAATCTTGTTTATTACATGGTGATTCTCTGGCCAAGACATGGAAAGAATCCCCTTCCCGCAATGTTTAGCATGTACTAAGAAAATGCAAAGGACACAGTAGTGTGACAAACGTCCTTATGCAGTGGATAAACCAGGCTAAGTAAAGCAGATCATTATGTAGCAGGACTTTACTGGGAGAATGTTTTTTGAGGAGAACTGTCAACATACCATAATGGGGATATTGTTCCCCCATTTTGGGAAGTGAATAATATATCCCTTACAAAATACAATTTTGAGCCATCAGAAATATTTGAAAATTTGAGTTTAATTCCATGAGTTGCTTTGGATTATTTAAAAAAAAAGAAGTGAGAAAATTAGGAAATGTCAATACACTCTGCAACAACATTTCTAAAACAAAATGTTTCTACATACTCAGAGAACCGTGTCCTGTTCACAACAATGCACCACAAGCAGGAATAATGGTGTGCATCTCCCATAAGACATTTATATGGTACTATGCTGGGCATTGACATATTTCTTCCCTTTTCAGGAAAGTTTTCAGTGTGTTGCCTGTCCAAGTAAGAAGAGGCATGGGAGCGTACTTCTTGTCATCTCTTTGTTTTGCAGTATTTCTGCTTTATCACCTTGTGCCTGTTTCTTGAATCTGGAGATTTTGGTCTTCATCTGTCAACTTCCACTTTCAGAATGTCAGCACACAAATCTAGTCTGTATTCACAAAGAGGATTATCTACACAGAGTTAAAAAATACACCACACCAGCTTCTTATGTGTGAGCAGCTGGGTAGATCTCTTGCCTACACACCATAAGACTATGAAACTTTCCACGCAAATGCTCTTGCAGCACAAGCAGTTGACCAACAATATCAAAGAAGCAGACTGAAAGTGAAGGAAACTTGTGGTTTCTTTATGACGCTGAGATGAATTCTTTCATCAGATTAACCACTTCTGAAAGCATCCGGCATGTCTAACATACTCGAGGGACAGCCAGGATCTATTCTAAGGCAACTTATGCAGGTTCTGACTCAGGAGAACATCCTTATTTAGGAAGGACATTTCATTTTAGGTTTCACTTTAAGGACATACTTAAATCCCATTAAAACTGGTGAAATTTAAGCTTATCTTCAAAGTTAAGCATGTACTTAGGCAATTTCCTGAATCCAAGGTCAGTAGGTGAATGCAGGTAGAAATATAACTTGCTACTGGTAAATGCAGAAACTAGTAGAAGAAAAAACAACCCAAACTGGGAGCTAATAGAATGTCATTTATTATTAAGAAAGTTTTTAGAAAACTGCAAAGAAAAACCTAAATGAATGGGACTAGGAGGAAAGTGGTCTCCTACCCAAAATCACAAGCATCATCCCTGTATACAGCATTAAAAGAAGAGCAGAACAGAGACACGTCACGCTGCCACAAGGTGATTTCTGGGAGATACCTGATCACACCCATCAATCGACTCTTGCTTGTTGCCTCTTTCACCTCTGAGCAGAGATAAAAGGGCCATCACACTGTGGGCTAAGTCCCAAGCTGTGCCGAGACTGGCATCTCTGAAATCAGGGTGTGTTTGGAGGCATCAGCACCTCTCCAGGTCTGGCCATGGGAGAATTACAGCTAGGGGCCTTGATAAAAGAAAGATACACCTCTGCTTCATAAAAGCCAGGCTTATAAATGAGAACATTTTGCTGGAAAACACTCAAATCTGACACAGTCTTGGACATCTGCCAGCACTTACAGAACAGCAAATCAGGTAATCAAATACATTTAGGTTAGAAGAAAAATAGTTTTCCCAAACTCCAACTGCACCAGATCTGGTGACCAATGGTAGAGTCAGAAGCTCAGAAAAGCATTCAGGTAAGTGGAAAAATTCACCAAAAAAAATCATCTGGATATGAAAACAGTCATTGGATATGCAGTAGGTTCTTTTGGTGTCATAAAGAAATAAACTTATCCTTTTAGAAAATAATTTTTTAGCTGGTTGTGCTAAAGAAACAATGCTGATCATGCTAAAGCACAGCACTACTTATTGAGAAGAAACGTTGCTGTTTGAAACATTTTTAGGTAAGTGTGACTGTATGTAACTGACAGGGGGCCTGTGCTGCCCATGTGTGACAGCAGCTGATGGAACCAATCCTGAGCATTGCCATTTAGTTCTCGATTCAGACTTTTCAGTCCACTAAGTCAGAGTTTATGTCTTTGTGTGGGCTGACCTTAATTCTGTGTTCAATCCCATAGGTTGCAAAACCTGGTTGTAATTCGTGGATCTTGGATTTTAGTCTGGGCACAGGACAAATAAGTATTTAGGACAAATAAGGACAGCAACCTGCCTTCAAGGAGAAATCTTAAGGCAAGGGAAGTAACTGAAAACAAACCAAAACAGTGTGAATCTGCACTGTCATTAAGCCGTTTGAAACTATATGGCTGAGGTAGCAGTGTGTGCTCAGCCTGGCAGTGCCATGCCTACACTCCCTTCATGCCTGGGAGTCACATGCTGCTGTCAGGAGCAGTGCTCCACAAGCAACGTTTCCATCCAGACCTTCCTGCGGAGACAACTGATGCAACCTGGAAACCAAGACAGAACCATTAAACTCTCTGGTCAAAACTATTTTGCAGCAGCTCACTGAAGGAAGATGCTGCCCCTCAGTTCTGCCCCACTGGTGCACTCCTATTAACTGCAGAGGATGACCGCATGGGGATTTTGGAAAAGGTACCACAGGTTAAGGGTGGGAGAAGGCACACTTAGGAGAAGCATTGGCCACTACCTTGTGTTTCAGAGCAGCAGAGCTATTATAATGCAAGTAATATTAGTTTATGATTCCATTAGCAATTTTCATAGCCTCTGTGGACAGAGGAGGAGATGTCTTGTAAGGGGAAATAAATTGCTGTCACCTTACACCTTGAAGAATTTTGTTGTCTCCTGTAAGGGGCTCAGACTTGTCCACCAGCTCTTTAGAAGTGAAGCACAATGTAACATGTGATGCAAAATGGATGGGAGAAATGTTGTTAGAACGTTGTTTCTTTAACTGAGTTTATCAGAATTGCTATAAATCACTCTTACAGCTCCAAAATTATGGAAAGGATGTTGGGAAAAACAGTGGTGTTGCGGGAATGAAGAACAGTAGTCTCTATTTCTAAAAAGTATATAGCAAAGGTTTGTTTTCTGTTCTAAAACAATCTTTGCATTATCAGCATAGCACCAGACTCTCAAGTCCTGATCAAGTCACCTGTGGTGCATCAGATGTGCACAGGCCAAAAAAAAAAAAAAAGCCTTCCCTACAGGGGTCACTGAAGATTTTTTTTGCTGTAGAAGACAATTTGGGTTGCGGAGAATCATTATCCACCCCAGAGAGCATGAGAAGACATTCTAAGAGACCACTTCAAGCTGTGTCAGGGCTGTCTGTAAGTTGCCCGAAAGCCACCTGAAAATGGGGCCACCCAGGTGACAGGAAAGTGACTTTTTTCCTCCACCAGCTATGCATGTTAGTTCTTATTGAGACTGTGCCTTTTGGTGAAATTTCTGATGTCTTTGTAGCAAGCATAATCTTATTATAGGCAGCCTAATATCACACAAGCTGTTGGTCTCCTTGTGGGACTCAACTTCCATTAACATCAACTGCTCTGGAGGATGTTACATGTTGTTCTCAGCTTCAGTAGGTTCCCAGAGCTCTGCTTCATGGAATAATAACAAAGTGCAAAGATACTTGCTGGGATAAGATGACAACACTTTTTATCAAGTGAAATCAATACAGAAAATAATTTTTAAGAAATTATCACACTCATTCTTCTCCACATCAGCAGGACAGCGTCTCCAGTTTGCCAAGCGGGAAAAGATGCAATTAGCTGAGGGAAACAAGTATTACCAGGTTTTGAAGAAGCACAACAAAGCACGAGCACAATAAAGACCAAGTTTCCAAGAGTAAACAGCACCCAGCAGTCTCCTCTGGCAAAGAATGGAAACTGGTGGTTAGCAAGCCCTTTGGGGAAGTGATCATGGAAATGACTAAAATTTATTTTAAAGGATTTGCTAATAGGAAAGTATATTTCTGTGCTGGCACGAGGATATGAACATTTGTGAAAAAGTTAGGGCAAACTTGATGGAGGAGAGCTTAGAGTAAATATTTTGAAGAAAACACTATTTGGAGGAGGTAGCTTTTTGTATTACAATCTCTGTTTCATTCAACCTCCAGGAAAGGTCATTGATTTAATCAAAATCTTTTTTCCTTTGGTTAGACTCCCAAATGTACATACCATCAAGATCTGGTGCACAGAAATAATTTGAAGCAAATCTTCTAAAAAAGGTTTTGAAGATGCTTGCCAGTAGAACATTGTGCCTCACAGCTATAATATCAGAAAAAGCCATTCAATTTAAATTAATATATTTGGCCAGACAGCTATATTAAAATTCTTGTTGTTTTTTCTGTTATAATGGTAGCCTGTGGTATGACTAGCCCTCTTCAAAAATCTGTGTAGTTATTGCCTTTCTCTTGCCTAGGGTGCATCATATGTTTTTGATTTTGATGAGCTGCATTGCACTACCTCATTAAAACAAACACTTATGCAAAACAAAAGGCTGTGTATCACAGCGCAGGGTATGTAAGCCAGCTTTGAAGACTGCAGTGTTTCAAAAGCATGTTTCAAAGGAGAACTTCTGTCGACCCAGCTCCACTTGTGTTTAACATTTGTGGATGATGTCAGACACAGTCGGTACTTTCTTAGCCCCCTGCAAACAAGGAGGCTTCAAAAGCGAGACCAGCCGCAGCTGTAAAGCACGCAAGTGCAGCCCTCGCTTGCTGGTGGCAGGGACAGGTAGGACTTTCTCCCCATGGGCACGTCCCCTCTCAGTCGGCCAGCGCGGTGGCTGTACCCCCAGGACGGCTGGGTGCTCCACACCGGCGCTGCTGGACAGCTCCGCTTCTCCTCCCAAAGGCCACCCGTCCCAGGACAACCTTTCACTCCTCCCAAAGGCCTCCCCACCCTTCGCAGGTGCCTCCTCTTTCAGTGACACAGCATTCCTAGAGCATCTTTAGGGGCCATCAGGAGGACTGTATTCTGTATGAATTTTTCTTTTTTTCTGGTTAACTTTCAGCAACTGCTTTCAGCTGAGATTATTTTTGCCTCTAAAAACGGCCGGTTCCTTCGCACCGGAGAGGAGCGCTCACGTAAAGGGAACTTATGAAAAATAGCTTAAATGCAGACATGACAGATGTCTGAAATGAGGTGAGATGAAGCCTACTGAAAAAGCTGAGATACGTGGACTTTTCTGTGTATACATTTTTTTGGTGGCTTGTTTAAAAAAACTCAAGTGCCAAGGTTGATGTTTTTCATCCAGATCTCTCAAGCTGTTTACAAGACAAGTTACATCATCACTACTACTAGCTTAACAAAGTTTATATCGGCTGGATTTTGGAAAGTCATCAAGATGTTATAGAATCTCAGTGATTATTGCAGTTTTGTACAATGTATTCCTCATGCTAATGCTTTTCCACTGTGTGTCAAAATACTTAGATTAATACAGGCATTGATGTAAATATTTGCATACTTTAAAAATGGTTCACTGTTTGGCATTTTTGACACTCCACAAGTTCATTTTTAATCACTTATTTTTGAGATTTAATAATCACTGTTAGTAAAAATTCAGTAGGATTTTCTAAAAACTGCCTTAAAATGTAGCACCATTAGTTACTGTAATTTTAACTCAATAAAGAAAAGGAATTACCAGGCTGTGTGCTACATCATCCTTCTGAAACAACTATTGCTAAACTATATATTCTAGTTGCAAAAATTTACATATTTTTAGTTTTGCATGTGGCACATTTTGAAGTCACTGACATGATATTATGACAAGACTGGTGTTTTGGAAGCTAAGGATACAAGTGTCTCTCCATCATGTCTTTATTTGTGGAAGTTCTGTACTGAAGGATGACTTCAGTGAAAAACATTTGAGCATTGCCAGATTTGTTTCTGGCCCTGTAGCTTGGATATTTTTGATTATCCATTCAGAAAATGTACGACAGGAAATGCAGGGAGTGGACTGGTCACACAGTTCAAGGGTAAGTTTTTTAAATCAACATTGTGAATTCACAGCTCGTGAGGAAGCCACAGCCTGAATGCATTGATGCAATGTGTGAATTACTTCAAAGGGCATACAATATGCAGAAAATAATTCTATGCTCATGGACAGCTATGGAAATAAAAAAAAATAATAATAAAAAAAAGGACAGTATTTACCATTTGAATAGTTTGTTAAAAAACATTCAAACATTTTGCCTTATTATGAAGAGCCCTATTCACTAGTTTATCTTGTAATTTCCCTCTGGATGGCTTTACTGTCTCCTGCTTTTAACACATACATGTGGCCATTTTTTTCAACTTACAATTTATGCTTAAAAGTGATTATTTCATTTCTTTTACAAAGCTAGCAACTTGGCTTCAAAAAAGCTGCAGACTATTATCTAGCATTAGACTCTGCCAAAATAAAATGGCCAAAAGTGATAGCATTCATAACCAGTAAAAGTATATACATATAGCAAAGAAAAAA
The DNA here is from genome assembly GCA_013398295.1 of Chionis minor. Classification (NCBI taxonomy): domain Eukaryota; kingdom Metazoa; phylum Chordata; class Aves; order Charadriiformes; family Chionidae; genus Chionis; species Chionis minor. Next base: position 922,981 of record VZSF01008207.1, read on the forward strand.
AAAACCAAAAACCCACCCAAAACAGAGATGGTGAGGGTTAAATCCTGTCTCCATTGAAGCCAGGGGAGTTTTGTCACTGTCTTCCTTAGAGCCTGCACTTCATCCTAGCTACTCATAACACTTTTCATATTTGATAGGGAACAATTTGAAGTGATAAATAGCAACTAAAATGCATGTGAGTGTGAGGGGGAAAGACTTAAAAACAGCCTCGGTGTTGAAAGTAAGCTGCTTCTGGCAGTTTTGAAATTTTTGGCCTAGCAGGCTAAATCTGAGTTTAAGCAGGGGATACATTTCTGCTTATGCTAGCTCTCTGAAAGCTCCAGTCTAGTCAGATCAACTGCCCCTGAAGACACTGGAGTCCCTCTAGAGTCATCTTCTAAGATGTTAAGTTCAGGCTGCCCAGATTAAAAAAAAATGACAAGGGCCACCAACCCAAGTAACCAACCTTCACTTATTTCTATTTATGTGCCTCTACACACTGGTTTAAGATCTATTTTCAGGTAGAAAAAAATGTCTTGCGCTACTCTGAAGAAAAATTTACACCGTGAAGTATGAACTTTTTCCCCATTTCCTATTGGTAGAAACTTTACTGCAAAGCCCTGATCCTGGAGTCACAACCACAATGGCTGGATCTATCCCTGTAGAACTGGTTGCAAAATTTCCTCTCTGAGACTCAGTACCCATTGATGCTGATCTTTGCCGCAAGGTGCACTGAGACTGGTTAAACCCAACCTTCTGGCTCCATAAACCCTGCACAAGAGGGGTGACCAATATCACCAGGAGGGAATGCGTTTCCCCTGCCACCCTGCCTTGCTCTCCACCACATCCTAAGCTTTCCTGTGACAACTGTGGTTTGAACAATGTCCTGGGGAGGGTAAGACACATGTTCAAACATCCTCATGTTGAAGAGCGGCAAGCAATCCATGCCTGCTGGGACAATGTTTTCCCCACCCTTGAATGATATGAGAGGAGGAGCTGTTTAAAGTTAGGCAACTTCTCCTGGAAGAAACATCTTTGCTTTAGACCAGCCTGGGCGCAGGGTCCTTTGCCCAGAGTGGGGCAGCCGTCCCCCGGCACCACTGCTTCCCTGCTGTCCTGCAACAGGACTGTTATGTGCCCAGCTCCACTACTTCCCATCAGCTCTTTGTCCCCAAGAGGGTGGCCTTTGGAGTTAAACGCATTTGGTCAGAAGCAGCCTTGGGATGGTTCCCCTGGGCTGGGGCCACACAACAGGCCCCGTGCCAGGCGGGTGCTGAGCTCCCCTGAGGATGGATGCGTGGAGCTGATGCTTACGTGGGTCACAACCCGACCAGTTCCCCTGCTCCTTACCTAGGGCAGGAGTGGGCTTGGCAGCCTCTCCAGGGACCTCTGGTTTTGATCACTTTACTGTTGGATCCCAAAAGTATGAAGATTAGCCAGGGTGCAAGAAAGATGACTGGAAATATGACAGTAAATTGTATGTGGCTGTCTTTTCTTGTGAAATGTCACTATGCTTAAATTAAGAATTGTGAAGTTATTTTACATCTTTTTTATTTCCTTGATAGGTTTCCAAGGTAATTCGTCTACATTACTTCAATTTTATTCTGTTCAGAGAGCAGAATTCCTCAAAGCAAGGAAGTATAACATTTTGTATTGCTTTCCTGAGAATGTGCTCGCTGATATATAGCTAAAAAATGTCAATATTCCCATACTCAGTCCCTTCTAAACAATTTATCATTTTTTTGCTTCTTTAAAAAAAAGAGACTAATCTAAAAACATTTCTTGAAGAGGGTTGGGTTTTTTTCAAATGTAAATATACAGGTTGGATACGGAAGCATTTTAATGCTTCAGAGTAATGCAGCCAACAGTCTATTTGAAAATGGAATGCTGATTTGCTACCTGAAAGTGAAAATCATTAAAAATGGTTGTTGGCATAAATGAAAGTTATGCAATTACAGACTTCTTCCTTTCTTTTAAGTACCTCTCCTTATCAAAAAAAAAAAAAGTTTCTCATGCTCATGTGAGTGAAGTATTTCAGGAAACTCCCTCACAACTTTTCTCTGGAGGAGGAAGGAAGATGATGTGCAATAGGTTACATCTACACATGTAAAACTGATCTTTGTCTCCCACATCCAAGTCAATTTTCAGCCAAAATTATTTGCCTGTCACAGAGGAAATAATAGTCTTAAGTTATAGCCCCATGGAGAGCAAGACAGATAGAAGAGATGCTACCCCCTGTCAAGCCTGTCAGATGTCTGGCTCTAGAAAGACTTTTCCTGTGCTTGCCATGCCAAAACCAGGAATATTAGGAGTGCTGCTATTACAGACAGCACTTCCAGAACTGCCTTCTCATTAAAGTCTATCTCATTCAAAACAATATAAGTATTCTATATCTAAACCACATGGAAGTATGTAACAGTGGGGTTAGGCGTTATCTGAACCTCACCCAGCAGAACGGCCGCCTGATTTGCTCATCAAGATCGCCAGCAGTATCTAGTAAAGCATCTGAAATTGCAAGCCCACTGCCCAGTTTCCTGGAAAAAATGCTGTCAGCAACACGCTGTCTTCCACACAACTCCACCCATAACATCACGGCTTTCATTTTTATTGTATTTTTTAGGACACTCTCTCAGAAAAGCCCATGGTGATACCATAGGAAGTCCTGCATTACCAGATCCCTGGGTTCATATTAACCTATCTTGGAGAGCCTCTGATTAAGGCATATACTTATAAGATCATGAGAATTTGCACATCTTAAAGACAAAAAAAGCATTATTTTGGAGCTGCTGTTTCATTTCTTCAGTGTGAGATTTCCCTCTGACGATGAGCACTGCGTGCCAGGCCAGATCCTATGGCTGAGGCTAAAGCAAACGCCTGACAGATTTTAAGAGGGGCTTATGACTGCCTGAGAAGAGAGTTTCCTTTCAAAAACTTTTCACTGGGCTAATCTCCAATTTTATTTGTCTTAAGTGCTAGCAGAAAGCCACAACTTCTAGCTTTAGGCATCCAAGATGGCCTTATATTGTCTACCTCAGGAATTTTTACCTGGTGTTTGCTTGGTTTTTAACTTACGCATCCACCTTGCAAGCTCTTTGCCTGTGTTACTGAATTAATTTACCCTCACAACAGACGAGTGAAGTGGGAAAATGCCAGCGCCCCTCTAGTTGCTGGCAAGACGCTGCCTCCCCGCCGCACAGCAGGAGGCTGAAGCAGAGGGAGACCTCACACCATGGCTGGGACCGAGCAGGCAACTGGTAGAGCTGCCCGATCCACCTGAAGACCAACCACCAGAGGCCACCTTGGTGGTTACCGCCTCCTGGTGTTGGCCATCAGGACAGGCAGAAGCTAATAAAGCTGGTCATCCTGAAGTGAGATGGGCCTTACGGCTCTGGGAAAGGCCTGGGGGAGGCCCACGAGCAGCAAGGGCGAGGAGCAGGGAGGGACAAGGCTGGTGTCCCTGCCAGATAACCCCCGGTGCTTCCTTTGACAGCCACTTCAAGATCCACAAAGTGGGAAATCGGACAAAAGTGGCTTCTGCGTCATCAAGGCTTCCAAGAGCAAAAAGTACTCAGGCAAGGGCCAGTTTTGCCAAGGGTAGAAATCATGGCAACTCCGCAGACACCAGCAAAGCCAAAACATTGATTTATTCATACTGAGGACCTGGCCTCCCGTGACTGACATCGTCAACAATATTGACGTTTTGCAAAACAGTCCCAGTTTTTCAGAAGTGCTGCAGGCTGCGGTTACCAGAGTGGTTACCATGATTTACCCCAGCACTGGCTCCATTTCAGTGATGAGTGAAGTGACTCCTATAAAAATAGTTTGAAAGCACTCAGGGACTCCTTCACGATAAAAACTGCAGTTATTTGCCATATGGTGCAAATAGCCAGGAATGCTGTGCCTCCTTGTTAGCCAAAGCTAAGATCTGCAAGAGGCAAAGGGATCTGAGCTAGGAATGATACCATCACCTTAGGTAATAGGGTTGTACGTTTCAACCCACCTTAAAAGCACCACATTCTGGGGCAAGGAAAAAAGTAAAGATTAGTGCGTATTTAATTTTTAGGCAGAGCCAAGCAGACACAAAGCATTACCGCAAAATATTTCACTGAACTCCTAAAGAGATGGGATTAAAAATACTTTTAAAATTATGTGTAATCCTACAAGTGTTGGTGAAAGGAAAATTAACATACAAAACTGAGTCTGGAAACTTTAAAAAGTCACAGTCCCATGAGGCCATGAACCACTTTTGCCCTCCTACCCCCCACAGAAACCGTAAAAAAATTAATTTAGCAATTTGTAAACCCAAATTGCTAATCCCTGTACCTCTAATACCTTTAACTGGGTACTAAAACTACCCAAGATAGCAGTTTGAAATATATTTGGTAGAACTTTTTTTCCATCTGATCCACTGTTGGTGGATCATAAAGTTGGTATGTGATTTTTATTCTACAAGTTTCAGGAGACTCTTCAAGCCTGTGAATGCACCTTTCCGCTACAGAATCAAGAAGCAGCAACGTATGCAAATCCTTCAGTGAGGTTATCTTTACTTTACCTTAGCTGCCCAAAAGTTCGACATAGAGACTAAAAGAGTTGCCTAGGGTCCTTTGAAATCTATTTTAAAGTGGGATTAAATAGCCTCTGGATATGCCTCTATGTCCATTAGCTTTGAAGACAGGTTTAGCTTTCAGACAAGTAAAGTTAGGTGAGATGAATCTTGAACCTAGTGACATAAAGTAATGAAGAAATGGCATGTAAGTCAGAGAAGGGTAGGCCTTACCTCCAGGAAGGACATCAGGAGGACAGAAATAATGGGAGATGGCAAGGCAGGAAACACATCCCATGAAATGGGCGGCCCTGGGCAGCCAGTGCCAGCCACGCCACCTCCCAGCTCTGAGGGAACTCAAAAGAGCACTGGGATCTCACTGACATAAGTGAGAACTGGACTTGGCACCCTCTGTGCAAACTGATACTAATGGAAACTCTGAAAGACATATGTGGCAACTGCTTTGTGTGGTTCCCCAAGTAATGATATATCTGGGAGCATGAGAGAGCTGAGGAAACTGTAAATAGAAATTGGGTCATTCACATTACCATTTCAAATCCAGCTCAGCCCGGGAACAACCAGAAGTTGTCACCAGCAGACAGGTGGTTATTTAATGGTGGTTTTAATCAAGGTCCCAAAAAACAAGACGTGGACCACACCTCAGGCTACAGCCACACATAGCTATTAACCTTGGCAGTCTCCTCGGGAAAGGAGAAGGCTTCCTAGACGGACAGAGACCAAACTATTCTCTCATCTTGCAAGTGGACGTTGGAGGCCACTCCTGAAGGCACTGATGTAATGGGAAGGATGTTCTCTCGGCTTGCTCCTGCTCTGCACTATTCTCCTGGGCAAAAGGGGTCCCCGGTGGCCAGGGCCTGTGGTCCCTTCCCAGTGCCCAGTCCTCAGGCAAATGCAGATGTGATGCCCCAGTAGAAACTTGACCGGATAATACAGCATCTTGCACGTGCCACGAATAACCTTAAGGCTCACTAAAAGCATTTTTCCAAGGATACCACCTGACAAGGCCAGGGGCCTTTTGTGTTACAGTCTCAGAAAGGAGTTACAGAATGGATTTCTAATGCAACACTAAGCACCAACTCTTCTGTATTTCTTTTTTGTATTCCATTTCACTATTCCTGAAACCACTGAGCTTCTCTCACTTCTCTTAATACAAGATGAAAAATGAACATTATTGTATTGCAAGAGACAGCAAATAAAAGCCAGCTAAAAATACTTTGCACAAGTATCTCAAAAAAAATGCTCATACCAAACTCTGTACCAAAAATGACAGCAGCACTAAGAATTCTGCAGAGAAGCAGTACCAGGACACACATTAATCCTGTACCCACCCCAGTCACCGCGCTCAGTCACAAGCACAGAGGCCCATCACAGCAGCTACAACAGCTGATTATGGTATTAATTACCATCACTGCCATTTGTCAGCCACTGCATCACATGGGTCACTGGTTGGTTCAGACAAAATACAAGTGCACCAAAGCACAGGACTTTCTGCAGAATAACTTTAAGAAAGTTATCAGAGCAACAGTTGTCATAGGATGTGGGTTCATATTTCACCATAAATTAGAAACTGATAAGCAAAGACCAGGAGACCAGTTTTCAGCATAGAAGATTAGTGCAGTGTGTCTCAACAGCAGTATTCTGTATTTTTAATCTCAGTGATAGTTATTCAATGGCACATATTTTTTTCCTACCCACATTACTTTTTCAGATGCATTTTCATATTTATTTGTCATAGCACAGTGCTTTGTATTTGGCTTGGTGAAACATTCCATATTTCCTTCAGCTTGTCTTGAATAACCTGAAAAATACGTGAACATGTATATGATCTCCAATCTGACTGGGGCCATGCTTCCTGTTTTCCAGCTCATTATTAAATGTATTAAACAATGCTAGATTTAGGATGCAATTTGAGATACTCTGGTGCTGATCTTGGGTGCCAGGCTGAAAACTGAATGTTTACCAGTATTTTCTTATTTTCTCTTTCCTATCCATTTTTAATGGGTGACTGAATATAACTTTTTCCCTCAACAAGAAAGCTCCTTGAGCTTTTAAAAAAAAAAATTAACCTGTTCTTCCAAATCTTTTTTTTCACGCGTTCTAAAAATTGTGGTACAACAAAGACTTCCAATTCTCCTCTGGAACATACATCGCACTTCAATTCTTTCATATCACTGATGTAGGAGATGTATTTATAACTCTGGCATTGTTTATTACTGCGACTAGTTAGGTGTTATTTCTGCCCTGCAGTAAGGCTTGGGGGTGCTTCCCAGCACCACTCTCATGTTTGTTTTTAAAAGTAAGTACAAAGACTGTCACCCCTAAGTTCCCTGCTTCCCTTGAGTCCCTACAATTCTGTTGTGAACAGCTTAGGCACTTCATTCTTCAGGCCTTTCAGAACTCCTGGATTAATACCATCGGGTCTGGGTAACTTGTTGCTATTTAATTTATCAGTTTGTTCCAGCACCTCGTCTGTTGATCCTGGCAATGGAAGCAAAATGCTTTAAGGGCGCCTCCAGAGCAGATATCTAAAGCAAGTCACACACACCCCCCTAAAAAAATCCCCACTCCAGCAGCCAGAATTACTGATTACAGCCTGGTTCATGGACACAAACCACACCAAACTAAACGGGGGGATTCAGGTCTTCCTGCTGCTGAACGTACGGTACCACATCAAACCTCTTTATAACTGGCACAATCTATAAAAGAAATTTTTTTCACAAATGGTAAGCATTCATGTACTTTATTCAGCTAAGGTGGCTGCCGGTCTGCTCCCAGCTCTGTGTGTGGGTGTGTGGGGGGGGGTGTGTGTGTGTACACACGTATTGCGGTGGTTGCCCTGAGGACAACCCTCTACAGCTGAAAGACAAGCCTGACCCAGGCTGCAGATGAAGACTTGGTGACAAGACTACTGTCGCTACGTGGGTATCATCCCAAAAGTGCGTACCTCAGGTAACACACACATTCATTCCAGAGCACTGGGCTTGGTGCAGCCATCACTCAATGAGCTCCCGCCACTCCAGCAGACCAGCTGGCCACGCATGCCACCTCCTTGCCCAAAAAACGTGACAGCAAGAGCAAACCAAGGAACTAGCTGCATTTGGGAACCCGTCCCTTTACACAAAGACCGAGAGACAGACAAACTGAGGGGGAGACAGGACTGACCTGTCGGCAGCCCCATTGCCCTTCTCTCCCCACCCCAGCATTATTAGGGCTGCAATGGGTTCCATGTGTGATTGCCGGCTGGCCCACATGTGGGCCGCGCTTCCCACAATCCCAGCCCTGACGGGGCTGGGGTTTTAAAGGAATGACAGCATTATATTTATAAATCTGCCGCCAGAGACCCGCCAAGGCTTTGCTAATTCTGGACACCTGCAAGGTCCATGCCACGGGCAGCCAGCTGGCACCAGGGTAAGAGGCGGCTCTTAAGGGAACGAAAAGGGCTGGGAGGAGGGAAGAGCAGCGCCAGCCCCTGGGATGCGAGCACAAGGAGCAGGAGGAGCTGCTCTCCTCATTTGCTTTGGAGCACACCCTGATATTTTTCAATACCAGACCCAAACCTTATTAAATCTGGGGTTCGTTTGGGTTGGCCATGGCTGCATGGTCCTCGCTCCCGCTGTGGGGAACTGTGGCTCATCCCAGCAGAAGGGCAGAGCCCAGGCACAAGCCGGTGACAAACCCCAAGGCTGCACAAAACTTCTGCTTTCTGGCTGGCTTCCACCTTGGCCACGTTAAACCAAACAGAGCCAAACAAAGGTGGGGGAGGACTAAATCCGTGCAAACAAACAAAAATGCTTTCTCCAAAGCCCGACTGATAGATTTAATATGACTGGTTTTTGGAGGCTATCTATCATTTTCGTTTGGCATTAACATAAATCAAATAATCCCTTGATCCCGAGAAGGCACTGAGGAGACTCAGTCAAACCTCCAGAAGGGATGTGCTCCTTAAGTTGGAAAGTTGGCAGATGATTTAATTTTGTTAGCAAATTTGACAGTGCCATAGGAATTTTCCAAAATCAAAGAGCCCTTTCATAGGCTTCTCTACCCAATACTCAATCCAGTGTCTAAGAATAACATTCAGCCCTCATTAATTAATGATATCAGTCCGAATAATGTCAGATTGCCTCAGAGACCTTGCCGGGATGGATGAATCACACCCTGCCGGCTCCAAGGCTCTCACTCTGACAAACTGCAGTGTGCGATGACGGGCTGCTTCGCCTGGAAAGCTCTCGCCCACGGAGCCCCGGCAGCGCTCAGCCCAGCCCTGTCTGAGGCGTGCACTCAGTGCCGAGGGCAGACTGCGAGGTTAATGGGTGTCTGAGATAGCACTTGGCTCCTCGAGGCCCAGCAGGGCAGGGGCAGGCAGCCACGGACCCCTTCCTCCCCTCTCCTGGGGCAAGAGGGGATGCTGAAGCCAAGGAGTGCGGCTGCCGAGCAGGGTGAGGTAGTGGGCCATCAGCATCATGCCAGTGAGCCTCTGCTGTGGGCAGCACCAAAGCTGGCTCATCCTCGACTAGCTTGGCTATCTCTGCTGGGCACCAGGAGCTACACCCTGGCTGTATCAGAAAGCAAAATTTTATTTTTTCACCCTGGTTAGGTGGTGCTGCACCTCCCTGCGTACTTTGTGCAACAGAAGCAAGAACAAACAGCAGAGGTCCTCTAACTTTTGAGATTCACAGCAGAGTCAAGATTGTATCCAATGGTGAAATGCCACAAGTCTGAGAGTCTGGCTTTTAGTGAAACTACCAACTGAGATTTCTCACAAGACCTACTCAGCTGATACCGTTCCAACGTGGGAAAAGATACACCAGCTGTCTCTAGAAATTTACAATTTTACTGAAGCCATAATCATGTATGAAAACATCCAGACTGCTTCCAAAGTGCACTGTACTAATACTGATATAAATTTGCCTTGCTTCTATTTGCAACATAATCACAAATCCACTCTTCAAGTTTTCACGTATCCGCATTCTGCTTTCTGCAATAGCTGAAAGCAGTAACTCCTTATCAGTCATGAATATGAGCTTTAGTAACATTTGCATATCAACATCTTTCTACGTAGATGTTGCATTCCTAAGGCCTCATGAAAAATTTACAGGCAAGAACAACAACCACATTGCTTAACACATTCAAAAAAATGTTTATTCACAGATGTTCTCCCTTTCTCCTCACGCTGACCGTGGCTGCTCAGGCATGCACACCGCCTCCTGTCACTATTCCCCGGTTCCCCATCGGATGCCCTGATCCTGCCACGCGTGGGCAAGATCAGCACAGGGCTGAGCCGAGCTCAACGTAAACACGAGCTCAGCAGAAACACACATGTGGCGTTGGTTGTGGGATCCTGGTCACAAAGGCAAAGTGTCAGAGAGACAAAGCTGGGACTTGTCTTTTTGTGCAGTGTTTGTTTATATGCCACACACGTTATGCCCAGTAACATGAAGCCATCAGTTTCAAGTTACAAATATACCATAAATGCCAGAAGTAATTTATTTTTCTGCTGCGTCTGGGAAAGTAAATTTGGGATCTTTAAAAAATCTTATTTGATGCTGATGTATTCTGATTACCACTGCAAATGTATATGTTCTTATTATGCATAAGCACCATTTTGATGTGATGGACAAAGCTCTCAAAGGGTTTGATGCTGAGGGGTGAGGCCTTGAGAAAGGCGCATCGGACTTTGGGACCCCCTCCACAAACAATTTTCAGTTCAGTAGGACTGGATTGAGAACAATTATAATGTGCTGTTTACTCTAAGGCATCTTGGTTCTTAAAACGACTGATGTTTGTGTTTGGAAGAGGAATTGCCAAATAAGCCTGTAAAAAGCATTAAATCTAGAATTTGTTATTTTACTAAAGCGTTCTGAAAAATTACACTAGTGATTGCATTTGAAAAATCTGGTAACGTTAATTTCACCACTGAAATATGATTTCTTTTAAAAGCCTTTTCCTTCGTGGTCTCTGCCATAGGATCCACCCCAACATCTGGATAACAGAATCCAGGCTGACAGACTAATGCACATGTGGAGGAGTGTGTCTGCTACTTCGCTGCTTCTCAGGACAGACACATTGTCTCCCTCTCATTCTCCCTGTCCCCTCCTTTTCTTTTCCTTTTTTTTTTTCCTTCCTTTAATAAGACTGCACATGTCTTCCAGCTCTCTGCTGTGAATGTGACCAGTATGCGATATTGCCTTGTATCGACACAGAACGTCTGGCTTAGGTGATACCAAGCAGTTACTGCCCTGGCTTTGAATGCTTGCTAGGTTATTAACCAGCACATCTGGCTCTCTCCCTAGGAGGGTGAGTTCTGCAGTGCCCCAGGAATTTCTTTCATACACCACTTTTATTAGCTTTTCAAAAGAATACGGATTACCGCTGGAAAAGGAAGACTCAGGTCATTTGCAAGCATACTGGTCCCCAACCTGTTTAGCATGTTTAAAAAGCAACAATAACTGAAACTCATTATTTGATTTTCATGATTAATCTTTCCTCATTTTAGCACAGCCCTATTGTTCTTGTATTTGAAAGGTATGCTCTTCTGAAAAAATGGCTGGTGTTTTGGATAGATAGAATTAAAAAAACATTTTGGGAAGCCATAAAGATAACTTAGTTTAGAAATAAAGCTCCCAAGATGTTAATTTCTAATCCTACTTTTCCTGCAGACCTCACTCCATCATCACAGGAGGGAAAAGTGTTTCAGGCTTAATCAAAAGAAAGAAGTACGTGTGTAGCTCCAGAGAGCAAATTTATCTCCTTTGCCCACACATGGAAGTTACACAGGACGTGAAGTTAGAATGCAAGGTTTATATTACTATAATTTCCCATCTGGACATCCCTATTTCAGTAGTGTCAGGGAGGCCTTTTCTGGGTTAGTTTATGTCACTTCCGAAGCAGTTTAAGACAATTGAGAAAACTACTTTTCTTACTGAAAAAAGATCCACATGGGGGAGTTCCAGAGGTAGCTCTTCCAGGGCTTTCCTTCTACCTGCCTAGCAAAGTTCAACACTCCTGGCAAAGCTCTCCTGAAGCCAACCTGGAATAAAGCTGCCTGCCCACCTAGCTACCTACCTACCTGCCTGCCTACCTACCAACCCACCTGCAACTCCACCTTCCCAGAGGGAACCTTCCTCCTAGCGCATCACCTGCAATTGCTGAGCACACAAGTGCAGATAATATTCTCCATGCAGAGCTAAGCAAGTACAGAAAAAACCCCAGTTTGCTGGACTTGATAATCAATCTCTTTTGAAGCCATGTTAGGCCAGATTTTCGGAAGCTGTTGGCACTCACCAGCTTCCATTGTTCCAAGTGGGAGTTGTTTGGCACTAACAGTTTTTGAAGGGATGGTATTTCATGTAGGTGTCTAAATGGGAGCTCTGCTCTCCACTAACCTTTCGCAATTGCTTTTGGCTAGACTGACCATCCAGAAATATCACATTGCAAAGAGGAACATGTAAGCACTCACAGAAAGCATATTTTAAAACTACGCATAAATAGCCCATACTCCTCTAGCCAGGAAAAAGAAACAACGTTCTGTGATTTCCCCAAGCAAGGGAGAGAGCCAGGCAAAAAGTTCACAAACTTCAGTAAATTCATACAATGAAAACAAAAACAAAACAAGAATTCTTAATTATGTAAATGAAAACAGTGAATGTTTTCAAGAACGTCACAATCTTATTGGAGGTTTCTGCCAAACAGAACAAAAATTTAAGTCCATCAGATAAAAACCCGATTTCTTTAGATCAATATCAAAACAATGATGCCTAGTCAAAACTCTGAGCCATAAATTCTAGTATCAAATAAATCATAGCCAACAGAACATAAAGATCTTCTCACCTCCTCAGGTCTGAGTCTCCTGAAAAGCCCACCTTGGCAGCATTAGACTTGGCATTATTCAGTCAGCTCCAGTCTTAAAAACAACCACGACTCATTTGGTCCACTAAGGTTTATGGAAATCCTCACAGGGTTTTTTGTTGCACTTGCCTATAAATTGCATTGTCTTCTTCAGGTTTCCTGTCCTGCAAACAGAGGCACTAGCACAGAGATTCAACTGAGATTGTTTTCTCTCTCTTCTGCTGCTTTTATTTAACACACACACACACAGCAACAAAAAAAAAAAAAAAAAAAAAAAAAAAAAAAAAGGAGAGAGAGAACTGGTAGAAGTTCCTTACAGGAGTTGGAAGAGGACATCTGCAGGCAATTTAACATGAGGGTTTGTTTCTGTGTCAGCTGGCAACCCCTGGATAACTCTGTCATGTAACTTATATGCTAAAACATGATGTAGGACAACCAGTGAGATGGGCAAATATGGCAGCACATCAGTTTTATTTGATTAAGATTTATACTTTTTCAAAGGGAGCAGCCCTGCCATAAACTATGAAAACAAATACAACCCTGCAGCCGAGAGAACGTGCCACCCTGCTGCACACCAACAGCACTGATCTTCATGAAACCCACCTTCCACTGCAGCCCAGGACAGTTTCTCCCTGCTTTCCAAGGCAATTTGAACAGCAACAGAAAAGAGTTTTTTTCAGATGAGGAGGGAAATATCTCCATTTCTTTCGTGAGGAGCCATCCCTCATAGCAGCCCTCTTTTGACTCGGTCAGGGTCCAGCTTATCCTCCTTCGTAGGTGACGGCAGCAGAATGTGGAAGAGCTCATGCAAGCACGAGGCTGAGCCTGCAATTCATGCCTCAGTTTGCTGCTTCCTGCTGATTTTGAAAAGCTGCTCAGGAACATAGACTGGTATCCAAAGAGAGCTCTGGAGATAACCCAGCTCACAAAGTTCCCCCACTCCATGTGTTTAACTTCCTCCCAATTAGAGGAATCTGGTCAAGTGAGGAATGCTCATCCATTCTGGTTCCACTTCTGTTCTTGCATCAGATCTTACGTATTTTGACATTTATAGCCACGCGTTTGAACTGAGGCACTGATTAGATTCAATTGTTAAAATTACTTTCCTCCTCCTTCCTCTTTGTGTGCATGCTTTGGTTTGAATTATTAGCAATTTAAAAATCAATCTTGCAGTTAAATGTTTAATGATATAATTGCTTCTGTTGCCCAAATTTGTTTAGTTGGTTCTTTATTAGCATGTAATAACTGAGAGTATATTTTCCTCTGTCTGAGTTAATAATGTCTCTGCGATGGCTCACGCGCTGTTAGCTGACTGGCTGCAGTTTTGGGACAACTCAGAGAGAACTGGAAAGATTTTCTGAAGCCGTAACTAAGGAGTAGGTGGCTTGCCTTAGTTTCTCTAACTGAATGAATTTGAATTCTCAGTTGACCTCCACTTCAAGTTTTAAACATTTTTTTGGTTCATTCTGAGTTCATTTTGAGGGCCTCTTAGTCTAAATGTCAGGCAGGGAAGCTTTGCTGTCCCAGACCTGGACATGTGTGCCAGATGGGTCCGTGCCATGCAGCACGCTGTGCTCTTCAGCCCTTGTCCCCAGATCTTCTCTGTGGAGAGATCCTGCAGGAGGGCCCTACCTGCTCACCTGCACAGGTTCCTTTGCAAGGACGCTCGCAGAATGGGAAAAAGGCAGCCTAGCTTGACTCCTGCTGAGGAAGCAAGGACCATGCCCCAAGTGTCTCCAGACATCACCTGTGGTTCTGCTGTGCAAATCTCCGCCCTGCCCTGACATGCAGACGCAGGTTTGGGACGCGGCTGCTCCTGCACAGCCTGCCATCCCTGCTTTCCAAAGGATTACTACACTAGTGTAAAATGTCATCTTGATGTGATTGTATTCCTTCTGGATTTGGAGCTAGGTTGTTTGGATAAGGCTTGGGTGTACCCCTAGTTCTGTGTTACATATTGAGGATATGCCATGTAAGATGGGATTCAGTCCATACGATGAAAGGCCACCTACAAGTCCCCCTGTGCTTAATGTAGCTACTTTGGAGTCTCTGTGTGAACAGTGGAAAGACAAAGGTGCCTCCCAAGGACAATTCACCCCTTTCTAAAATAGGTCTTTCCCCATTCTATAAAGAGGGGACCCAGAAACTGCTTAAACTAAATACCAACCAAAAGCAGCTGAAGTTAGGTAAATGCCTTGGCCAATATGTCCTCAGGCTTTTCCTGATCATTTTAAAGTTAACCCATCTCATTCTATTTTTCCTCCCCAGAGGGTATGAAGCGAGTGTTACCATTTGTAATGCCAGGCCTGGTGACAGAGCAGAAAACGCAGAACACAGAGGTAAAAATGGTTACGTGTTTGGGAACAAAGCTCCCTCTCCTATTCCCAGCTGTTCCCTCAGGGGCAGTGGCAACAACGTTTGGTGCGTGTTCAGATTTCTGCTGCAGTGAGATTACCACTGATTTAAGCCAACGTACCCCAAAAATGCTCCTTCTGACACCTGTCAGAGAAGCGCAGGCAGTGCTCAGCCCACGGGCTGGCCGTGATGGACATAGGACGTGTCACATTTGCAGGATTCTTCCCATGTTATTCTCAGCCCTCACATCTGCCAGGTTTCTGGATTCATGGAAAATCTCTACATATGACCAAGGCAGTACGGATAAATAATTATGTCAGCTCATCCTGGAAGGCTCGCAGCACACCGTAGATTTGTCTACCTACTTTGCTGAATTTGAAATAGCAGCTTACAGTGTCCTACGAAACTTTTGCTGCTCTGCAAGGAGGTGGTAATGACTGCCAGCAAGTTTATCTTTGATCCAAGGTAATCACAGACAATATGAAATACATAATGCACATGCCAAACACTTCTCAGGCCTCAGCAACGGCAGAAGTTGATCACTTTCGTGTCACAAAAACAAGGCTGGAAGCAACAGAAGTACTGGCCTAGGGATGTCGGGGATGTAACATAGTAAAACACACACAGATAAGTTGAGTTTAACTGTGCTGTAGATCTGGAGGGTAACATTTCAGTTTTGCAGGTTATTAGGCAGCAAAAAGCTGTATTTCTGAGCAGGACCTGGTAGTGAAGGGCCTGTAGAGCCTGATGGGTACAGTGCTCACTGGCAGACAGACATAAGAATTTAGAGACAGCAGTAGCCCTGTCGTCCTTTCTGTTCTTCAAGGGCAAAAAGGAGAGGATTCGCATTTTCAATAAAAAATCCAAATTGCACCAAGAATCCACCTAGTGTAGAATCTGTTTCTCTTTCTAATGAAACATGCCTGGGAACACACAAATACTGGCTACTGGCTTGAGCCAAAGAAGAAGGATTTTTCACAGCAAGAATTTGAATTGGCTTGGGAAAGAACACTGAGACTCTCAAAACATCCTACAGAATAACGGGCAAAGACTTACAGCAAACAATAAAATAATAAGTTGGTGGAAGGTATCTAATCAAATGCCCATTAACTGTTTATGAGGTAATGTCTGTATTAATAATCTAAAGAAGGGGATTAAACAGCACATCAGCAAAAGACATTACACCCTAAAGTCAACTTTGGGACACCAACGGGACTGCTGTCCAAAAGAGTCTTGAGATTAGAACATGGGTAGGAAATAATGAAGCAAGATTCCAGATTTAAGAAGGATGGTTGTCAGTATGAGTATGCAATATGACATCCAAATGAAGTGGGGAGGAGAAGAGAGAGAGAGGAGGGATAGTGAGTTTTGATTTTTGAGCATCATGTGCAGAGGAAACACATGAAGTCCAAGGAAAACTTCTCTCCCTGCCTGTGGGCTGCAGGAGTAACAGCCCCTGGAGTACGCTTCCGGCTCTAGGAGACCTTACCAGAAGGATAACAACCTGGTGATTCGTGACCAAGCGGCAAGTGCAGCTGACAGCAGGGCTAGATGCAGCTGCAGCGGCGGTGAGGGGCACGGCTGCCTGGCCCCCATCACCTGGAACGGACTGTGACCAGAACTAATGCGGACAGGCTGTGGCATGCTCGGCAACCTCCCCTGAGCCCTCCCTATAAATCTCCCTCTTTAAGAAGGTGAGGAGGCGCAAAAGCAGTGTGAAATCAAGGGAGTTAGGATCTGCAGCGAGCAGCTACACAAAGGCTGGTCAAAGAGGGGAGCAGGGTGGCTGCGTATGGGGAAACTCTTCACAATAATGAGTCATGGGGAATGATCTCTCAAGAAAGGTTAAAGACGACCCATTGCTTGGGATATTTGTGGCCAGATGAAGGTAAAATGCAAATCCAATGTATATTAAACAGTAACCTCTGCACATCTTTAGGATTTGCACTGTATATTTGTGTGAGGATAGTCCTGGGCAGGTGGCTTCTGTAACCACTTGTCAAGGAAGGCGGAGACTGTCATTGCAGCCCCTCGGAGTCCCAAGGCTGCCCAAGCAGCAGGCTGGTGGAGCCCCCCAAGGCAGCCTTTCTTGCACCCCTTCCCTTCAGTGCTCTCACTGCAGCCACATGCAAAAGGCCTGGCCTTGGAAGCATGAAACACCACACAGACACCTGGGCTAGTGGAGCAGTTACCCCCATCTGCTGGGAAGACCAGAACCTCAGAAGGAGGAGACACCTACATTGGCAGTGGGCTTTGGAGAGATTTACAGGCAGCAAAAATAAGCTTGAGATTTGGGAGCCCTCTGTACCTCTCCAGGCCCAAGAGGGGAGCAAGATGAAGGGAAAGCAAAAGGAATCTTTTTTCCTTTTTGTCCTTTTTGTCCCCTTTTTGTCCTTGTCCCAGTCTGTCTTGTTGGTCCTTCCCAACTTGTCATAACTTCTCCCCACCCTCAGCTTGCCCATCCTGGCTCTAGTTTCCAGGACCATCCATTTTATGATTTCTGCCCATCAGCAGTAGAAACGTCCAGACTTTTAACCATCTGGCAGACGGCAGAAATGAGATTTGAACACATCTGACTCCACATAACAAAGGGTTAGTGTAAAGCATATATATCAGCCAGAGCATTGAAAATGCATTTGGTACTCTTTAGTTTGTTCTTTCCTGCTTATGAAAAAGATAATTTTTGTTTAAAAATGGCCTCACTTAAGGAATTATCCATGCCATTAGTCCTCAGAACAATAGAGATTAAAGTCTCTAGACCATCCCCTATCAAAATAACATACTTTTCTTTGAACATGTCATTAACACTGTTTTCCATCTGGCTGTTGGCAGCAATCTTGGATTTGCTCCGAATTGCTGAAAGTTCATCAATTATAGTACACAGAAGCCATTATCTCTCTTTTCCTTTAGCAAGGAGGTATTTGCTCAGGCAGAGAGGAGGTAAAGTTCAAGAGAAAATAAAAAAAAAAAAAAGAAAGAAAGAAAAAAGAAGAATTTACTCACGTAAACTCTATGGCAATAATTTGGTTACAATCCAGAATTCAAAACTTCTGAGAAGTAAATCACAATTTCTACATATAAGGAGATTCTAGCTTTCAAATACAGTAGTGATTCTGGCATTATTACAGGTAACTGATGTATGCTGAGAGGATGGAAATAACGCACAGGATTTTAAGCCTGGCACTTTGGGCACTCAGTGAACAAGCGCTAGTGCGGAGGAGTGTCACCCACATTAATGATAAACTCAGTTTCTTTATTTTATGAGAACCCAGAGTAAACCATAGCTATCGTTCAAACAAGATTTAGCAACTGTGATCCAGCTAGTATAATTAGTAAGAAATACAGTGAAATTGAAACAGTGGTGTTATCCTGTCAGTACAAAAGCAGGGAAAGAGCTTTTAAAGTTCTGCCAGAATAATGAATGAAGTACACAGTGAGGGATAAGCAAAGGGGATGGGACTTACAGCCGCTCAGCAACAGCAGCTTCAGGGACTGCTGATACCGATGCTTTTTCGCATCTGTCACCAAGGGACATTTGTAACCCACGAGATGAGAGCCTGCATGCAGCAGTTATCCTGGGGCAGCTGTCAAGCACCAAGCTTGCATCCCAGATAACGCACAGAAGCTTGGTCACCTCTGTGCACTGGGGCTAAAGGCACTGTCTGGCAGCTAGAGGTCATTGCAGGCAATAAGTCCATGGGGTCATCACCGATTCATACCTGTGGGAGGTTTGGCTCATTAGCCAACAACTATCAGGAGCAGTTATTCCATATTTTGACCAGAGAAGTTGTGGAGGCCCCATCCCTGGAGGTGTTCAAGACCAGCTTGGATGGGGCTTTGAGCAATCTGGTCTGGTGGGAGGTGTCCCTCCCCAGGGCAGGGGAGTTGGAACTAGATGATCTTTAAGGTCCCTTCCAACTCTAGCCATTCTACGACTCTGTGATCTTCTGGAGGGGATGGGAGTATGTTATCAAATTGACTCCAGTGGTGATATACTGTGATACAGTAGCATTACATAATCCATATGGATTGCTTGCTCAACGAGGCTGCAATGTGTCTGCCATTAGCTTACTTCACATGTGACTTTGGGCAAAGCTCTTTGTATCTTTGGCTCAGATTTCCATGCTCTCACTCTTAGTTGAGCTGCCCAAATATCACTTTATAAGCAATGAAAGAAGTGCTTTAGCAATGCAAAGAATCCAGGCTCCTAGCTTAGTCAAGACCCTAAAAGACGCAGGAGGAAAAGCCTGGCTTTATCCTCCTTATCCTGGAGGATAATAGTAATTCTATCCTCCTTCCCTTCTTGCCCCCCTCACCTGTTCAGGCAGAGACTGCATTGTGCACACAAAACTCCCAGCATAAAGAAGTCTTGGATCCTATTTAGAGACTCTACAATTCCAGGAAAAATAACAGATTATATCAGACCCAGAATATGCTCCTTAACAAATAATACCGGTTTAAAAAAAATGGAATTATTTAACCATAACACAACAGATTAGGTACATCCAGCAGCACCTCCACACCACCATAATTCAAAATCCAACATATTCTTTGGCCAACAAAGAAGCTCTGGGATCAGGTTTTGTAATACTTCTAGTGGCAATATGGGATGCTGTACATGGAAATGTGCACGTGCCACCTAATTCATAGCCCAGGCACATAAATGCTAAACTCAGGAGTAATTTTCAGAAACAGCTATGGAGTAATTTCTTCTGAGAAACCAAGTCTTCCTTCATTGTAATATTAGGTACAGTTTTCAGATTGGGTAACCTCAATTTGATAGATTCAGATGCAACAACCTCTAGTTACATCCACAGAACAAATGAGGTTGTATGGATAGAGACTAGCTGAATTTGGCTCAAAGCGTTTGATGCCCTTTGAGAATCTTTTATAAAAAATGTCATCTTTGATGAAGCTACCTGAGACATGAAGTGTCCGTATTTTTCAACTTCCACAAGACAAAAGGAACTTTAGGAGGGCTAACTTTGATCTCTTTAAGAAACCGCTTGGAGAAATCCCAGGGGTTACGGCTCTAGAGGGTAGGGGGGCTCAAGACAGCTGGTTGCTTTTCAAGAATTACTTCCTCCAAGCTCAGGATTGCTGCATCCCTAAGAGCAAGGAATCTGGCAGGTTGAGCAGGGAGCTCCTGAAAAAAATCAAGTGGAAGAAGGAAGTTTACAATATGTGGAAGAAGGGACTGGCCACTTGGGAAGATTATAAGAATGCCGTCAGAGTATGCAGGGTTGAAACAAGGAAAGCCAAGGCCTCCTTGGAATTAGATCTGGCAAGGGATGTCACAGTCAACAGGAAGGGGTTCTTCAAGTACATAGGAGGCAAAAGAAGAACTAGAGAGAATGTGGGTCCTCAAGAGACAGGTGCCATGGTGACAGACAATGCAGAGAAGGCAGAGTTACTGAATGCCTTCTTTGCTTCAGTCCTGACCACTCAGGCCAGCCCTCAGGACCCCCAGACTCTATAGGTAACAGGGAAAGTCTGGAGCATGGTAGACTATCCCTCAGTTGGGGAGAATCAAGTTAGAGACCAGCTAAGTAAACTGGATATCCACAAGTCCCGATAGGATGCACCCGCAAGTGCTGAGGGAGCTGCCAGAAGTCATTGCTGGTCCACTCTACATCATCTTTGAAAAGTCCTGGAGAACAGGCAAGGTGCCTGAGGACTGGAGGAAAGCCAATGTCACTCCAGTCTTCAAAAAGGGCAAGAAGGAGGATCCAGGAAACTAGAGGCCAGTCAGCCTCACCTCCATCCCTGGACAGATGATGGAACAGCTTGTTCTAGGTGTCATCTCCAAGCATCTGGAGGAAAAGAGGGTTATCAGAAGTAGTCAACATGGATTCACCAAGGGGAAGTCATGTCTGACTAATCTGATAGCCTTCTATAATGTCATGACTGGATGGATAGATGAGGGGAGAGCAGTGGATGTCGTCTACCTTGACTTCAGCAAGGCTTTTGACACCGTCTCCCATAGCATCCTCGTAGGCAAGTTTAGGAAGTGTGAGTTAGATGAAAGAACAGTGGGGTGGACTCAAAACTGGTGGGCAGGTAGAGCTCAGAGGGTTGTGATCAGTGGGGCCGAGTCTAGTTGGAGGCCTGTGACTAGGGGTGCTCCTCAGGGGTCAGTACTGGGTCCAGTCCTGTTCAATGCATTCATCAGTGACCTGGATGAAGGCATAGAGTGTACCCTCAGCAAGTTTGCTGGTGACACAAAACTGTGAGGGGTGGCTGACACACCAGAAGGCCGTCCTACCATTCAGCACAACCTGGACAGGATGGAGAATTGGGCAGGGAAAAACCTAATGAAATTCAACAAAAGCAAATGTAGGGTCCTGCAGCTGGGGAGGAATAACCCCATGCACCAGTACAGGTTAGGGGCTGACCTGCTGGAAAGCAGCTCTGCGAAAAGGGACCTGGGAGTCCTGGTGGACCACAGGATGACCATGAGCCAGCAGTGTGCCCTTGTGGCCAAGAAGGCCAGTGGCATCCTGGGATGCATCAAGAAGAGTGTGGCAAGCAAGCTGAGAGAGGTCATCCTTCCCCTTTTACTCTGCCCTGGTGAGGCCGCAACTGGAGTACTGTGTCCACTTCTGGGCTCCCCAGTTCAAAAAGGGCAGGGAACTGCTGGAGATGGTACAGCAAAGGGCTAAAAAGATGATTAGGGGGCTGGAGCATCTTTCTTACGAGGAAAGACTGAGGGATTTGGGTCTTTTTAGTCTGGAGCAGAGAAGACTGAGGGGGGATCTCATAAATATTTACAAATACTTAAAGGAGGATGGGGCCAGTCTCTTTTCAGTGGTGCCAAAGTAATAGGACAAGAGGTAATGGGTACAAACTTGAATATAGGGAGTTCCGTCTGAACATGAGGAGGAACTTCTGAGTTCCACTCTGAGGGTCCAGAACAGTGGAACAGGCTGCCCAGAGCGGTGGTGGAGTCTCCGACTCTGGAGACATTCAAAACCCACCTGGATGCCATCCTGTGCAACCTGCTGTAGGTGAACCTGCTCTGGCAGGGAGGTTGGCCTGGATGGTCTCCAGAGGTCCCTTCCAACCCCTAACATTCTATGATTCTACGAAAAGCAGGCTATGCAATACACAAGGACCTCTGTTCAGCTGCTGCTATTCACCTGTGTCTTCAGTCATCCCAGATCTCAAAATTGTCACCAACAAACAGAAAAATTGGACCATCTAAATACACACAGACCAAATCTTCCACTGGCATAAATCAGCCTTGAGTCAATGAAAACTGTACCCATTTACCCTAGGTTAGACTCCCTTTCTGAAAAATGCAGTAATTTCTTTACCGGTAAGTCGTACCCGGGACTCTGCCTCTCCCAGTGAGGGCCAAAGGAACCGCTGTAACTCATTCTTTTCCTGAGAATTGGTTCTGCAAAATCCCCTCACAGTGATGGCACAAGCTAACTAAAACCAAACAAGCATTTTATCTTTGCAAATGAAGCTGCTGAAAGCAGAATGTAACCCTTAAAAAAAAAGTTTTATTGAATAGTCAATGTACACAACGCATACATTGTTAAAAACAAAACATGAAAAACTCAGGTAGCATTTGCATAGTATTTCTGTGACTACTCTTACAGGAGTGTAAGATATAATGTATAGAGTTTAATGAATAACGTGGGGGGGAATCACATTAAAATATGTGTGTAAATGACAATTAGTCTTGCCCTTTCAAACAGAAAACCTGGTGACTGACTTACTGAAAACATCTCTAACCTTTCTTTTGAGTTTGATGTTTTATAACTCTTGTTAAGATGTTTTATTTAACACCAGTCTAAGCAGCTAGATCCTTATGTAGCTTCCAAATGATGAACTACCCAAAGCAAACTAGTTCAGACTGACAAGTGAAGGCTCAGCTTCCTGCTGAAAACAATATTGAGCACATTCATGCAACACTCCATTTGGAAAGACAGGAAAAATGGTCCGTTTTCTAGAAGTGACCCTTAGCACACATAGAATGAGAAATCCACTTTTCCTGTGTTTGAAAACTTCTATTGGTGACAAAAGGACCTGCATCTCCTGAAACTATATACAAAAATCTTCCTTAATATTATGGCTAACATCAAAAATTTTATAGCACCCAATTAAAATAAGAGCCCCTTTCAGTGGCATGGACAGGGTGAGAGGTGAGGACAGAGCTGGTTGCAATGAGTCCTATCTACAAACTCCTCTCCAGAATGCAGACTTGTTAAGAGAAAACCTGTTCTGGAAATAAAGTGAGGCAATACACAAACCTCGGAATAAATTTGAGCACCTTGCACCCAAGGCCTTTCAACTATCAAAAACTCCCCAAATGACTGCCCAAAATTAATTTCTTTATTCTAATTAGGGAGACTGGAGACCAAGAAATCATTTGTCTTGCTTTAAATCAAGTAACTTTTATTTTCCTAACAGTTTGCCACTAATCCACACTAATGGCACTATTTTAAGCCTTTAGCAGTAGCAAACCTTATTAAACTAGGGTGCTGATCCCACAAACCACTGGGCACACACTCAGCTTCATTGATGTGAGTAGTCTTACTTACTTCGGCCCTCTCACAGGCCCTAAACATGTGTGGAACTGCTCAAAGATCAGGGTCAAAATTCCCCACATTTTGCTGAACTTGAACTGAAACTCCGAACATATACATCCTTTTTCTTGTGTACATCAAACGTTTCTTTCCTTTACTCTTGCGCAAAACACAAGGCTGCGATTCAGGTGAAGCCAGGTATTAGGGACCAACAGGAACACAGGTCGACCGTATCAGTTACGGATGCTTCACTCAAGCTGAAAAATGTAAAGCTCAATCCTTAGTAACTACGGAATGAAGCTGCCCAAACAAAATGAGGACACACACATTAAGACTTCCAAAACATTCCCAAAATTGGACAGGATCTGCCTGGGCGCTGGAATCCAGCTCTTGCCATTTCTCGTTTGGGAATGGAGCACAAGACCTGCAAGACTGGTTACATTTTCTCCTGGTTGCGGGAAAGGCTGATTTCAAAATAGCACACATAAAACCTCACATAATGCAAATGAAATCACCCTTTCTGCAAAAAAGATGTCTCTGTATATTCATATTGCCATACTCATTTATCTTTTGCATTAATTTTCTGCACGTGCTCAGGCAGAAAACTTACATCTTAGAGTCTGTCAAATCTTAATAATTCAGACAGTTCCTAGAAAGCAATCTTCAAAGTTACAGCTCTAAATGTGCATGAATGAGGCTGTGTCTGCTTATTCAAGAAAATAAAAGCATCAATACCATGTGACAGAGTACAGTTAATTAAACAAAACCATATCAAGGATGACTGCAATGAACCCAGTTCGTCCCTTCTACATCACCACAGCAATGAGAGATAGAAAAGACCACCGCACCAAATAGTCTTTCCCCCCATGTCCCATGCACTATACTTTCTCATGGTTTATTTTTAAGAATGCAGTTATGTCCACTTTAAAGTCTAACTGAACAGAGCATCCGTGGCAGCCTTCCGAAGAATGTGTTCAGACCAAAGCAGACCCAAATGACATAAACAGAAATGTGAAGGATTTGATGTCTAGTTGGCTGGCTTTCCTATCCCAAACACAGTATTAAAGTAGTTGCCTTCCTCACGCCCATTTTCAATGTAACAGCAACTTCTGCATGGTGTTCTGCTGAATAGGCTCCTGCAAGTTCCCTTGAACACATCATTACAGAGATTTTTATGTAGCTCTTTCACTTGCTGTAATAAGATACACGCATGTCCAGCCTTGCCCTCTCAAACTCTTAACTCACTAGAACTCTAACTCTAACCCTAAACTCTAATTCTAAACCTACTTCAGATACCAGTTTTGGCAAAAAGCATGAAACTGAGTTCTTCCTAATGTTATTTCTGGCACTGCAGGCACTTAGACAGCACGAAGAGGTACTAAATCCCCTTCAATTTTTTTGAAGTCTTACTGGTTGGAATCCAGGTGATGAGACATGTTGAGATGAGACTGCTTATGGGAAGGGATGTTTATCTGCTCTTTCCATAAAACCAACTGAGAACCAAAAGACCGCGAAAGTGCTGGGTTTTGGAAAACTTGGAGAGCGGGAAGGGACAAGCTCTCATACTACTGCTAGTCATCCTAATATCTGAACACAATCCAGAAATGCTGTAGGAAGGTATATAGAGAGGTTCTTTCATTCACTACCTTTTTACCGGAAAAATGAGTTGTTTAAAAAAATATTTAATTTTTATTCAGTTAAAAATAAGTTGTAAAATGAAGTTTTTCTATAGAGAGCTGCTGACTGGTAGATAGCAGTTGATTGAGAAGAAACTCCATGAAGGAAGTTGTAGAAAATGTAACTTCAAGGAAAGACAGAAAGACAGACAGACAGGAAGGCAGTCAGAAAGAATAAAACAAAACTTTTCACTTGCAGCCTGCTTAGCATGGCTGATCTATTTATTTGATCAGAGTGATCTTATTACACTAGCAGTATTTTCAGATGGCAAAATTCATGTGAATGAGAAGCCTGCAGTTTAATCATGTTGCTTGTATATAAGGATCAGATGTCTTTTTCCCACCTAAGGCATTACTATACGAGTGTCTTTATTTTGCAGAAGAGACTTACTGTTATTCTCTAGAAGTAGTCAGGAAACCATTTCCAGACAAAACCTCTAGATGATGAAATAGTGAGGCAGAAATAGAGTATCCCCCAAACCAGGCCATTTGTGAGGCTGAAATGCTGCTGTTTATGTGCAATACCACAAAAATGTCTTGTTCTTAGCAACACACCAGCTATGTCTGCTAAGTCTAGCAGGTTCCTAGTCTTCAGTAAAGAAGGATAAGAAAAACATGGTAACAACAGTAACAGTAATAGTAGTAATACAATAAAAACAGTATGCCTCCTTCTGAAATGTACCAAAACAATGCTGTTTTTAAAGGCAATAGCACAGTTCAATGTCTACACTCCTATGACTTACATAATACTATGCACTGAATCGATTCAATGGGATGCTTGTTTTGGCTTTGAATTTTTGCATTACGCTCATTTTCCTTCTTCAGTTGAACTTAATGTTTGCCTATGGCTTTCATGGAGCAGAACTGGGGACATATGAATTCAGTATTTTTCAAGTAGGTATCAAGCATGCCAAATATTAATGACCATCAAGGGAGTTTAATCTTAGAAAAAGTTGTCCTGGAGTCCACATACTTTTCAGAGCGCATCAGTACAGGTGCCAGCAACAAAGACTGCAGGACCGACTCAGACAATAGCATATAAATATCAAGAAATAAAAGAGCCAGTGTTATGCAGTAGCACAATTTATAAACACGCAAGAAAACCTGCAGTATGTATACATATTCTTTAATTTTATGACTCTCAAAACATCTGAAGACTCGCAATAAACCGGAAACTAACCTTGATGTGAGCTGCTGGATCTGGGACAGTCTGAATCATGTCCTTTAACAGGCCAACGTGTTTACCAGGCGCTCAGATCCCAAGGCAGCTGCATAACCAAAGAAACAAAAGTCATATGATTATATTTTAAACATTTATTTTCAATAGAAATCTCTTATCTTTTTATAGACTGATAAGCATCTTTTCTTCCCCAGACCTCAAAGACCAATACAGTTGAAGCTCTGAGACACTTCTGTTCCCATACAGTCTCTTTAAGATATATTTCATACAGTAGAAAGCAGTCGGCCCTGAAATTCTGATGCAAAATTGGTCTTTATCTGTAATGGACAATTTTCCTGAAATAAGAACTCTGGGATGTGCTCTGCCCTGCACAGCCCTGTTATTCACCCGAGATATCAGGGATTTCCACAATCCCTTCTTCCTAATTTAGAAATGTACAGCAGGACTGGGACAGATCTGCAGCTGATAAAAATAAGTATCATTTAACTGAAGTTGTGCCCATTTACAATAGCTGCAAATCTGGTCCAGCCGCTCAATTAACAGCACTTCAGAGCATGGATCTTCTGGGATCCCTTATCCATGTCCGGTAATAAAGTACAGAGGGGTTGAGGCAGGCGGGGTGCATTCATCTGCATGTTCAGGAGGTGGGAGACCCATTAAAACAATTTAAAATAATAACAATATATAATGTAAATGCTGTAGAGTACTGCTCAGTAAGTAGAACATCAAATAACTGCTAATGAATTGGGATCGATAAGTCAGGAAACTAGAAAACGTGGAAAAATGTAGGAATGTGAATGTCATTTAAAGTACTCTGGCTCTTTCTCCGTTCTCCCTAAAAGCCTGCAAATTCCCATTTCTCACGCAAGAGGTTTCCTTTTGCCGATGGCTTTGAATTTCTTTCATCTTTTAAAGCAGCAAGGCACTATCAGGAAAAAAAAATCTTTTTCCTCAGCATCAGCTTTTTTTCTTTCATTATCTGTTCTCACATCTACACTAACTTGCAAATCAAATTGCAGATAGCTTTTACCCACTTACTCAGGAGAAATGCTGATAGACTGACTAACACTTTCAGCTTGCCCCAGAAGCAATCCTCATGAAGGAACCATTTACAAACTGTGGTGCCACACAGTGCAATTAAAGGTATCACCATTTAGATCTTGGTACATTTCCCCTTTACTAGTTAAAGGAGCCAGCTTTGTCCCTCTGCAAATCCATGAAAATGATGTACTTAATTTGATGGGCTATTAGAGAAACACCAAAGCAAGCCAAATTCCCATTTTGTACACCTTCCTGAGCTATCTGTGGATGATCAAATGGGATACCAATGTAAGCAAAGATTTTTCTTTTCACAGAACTTAAATATCTTCAAAAGCAATAGACACTTGTTTTCATAAAAGCAAACTTTCAATAGCAATATTGTTCAGATTTAAGTCCTATAGAAACACTGACATGACTTTCAGTTCCCTTCCTCCCTTCCCTAGTAAACCCACGCCCACCACATTATTCATTGGGTTTACGGGATTCTTATTTTAAGCTTTTGAAACATCATACACAGGATCTAGAAACTACCAAATTTCATTTAAACTGAACAGAAAAATATTCTGAACCCAGTGTTAGATCATGTTTTCACAGTTTGCCTACTTTCATCGCTGCGCTGCAACAACCCCCAGCAAAGAAGTCTACCCAGGAAAGAGACTTGTCCCACATCAGTGTTTATTTCTGCCTCTCAAACATCTTTGCTCAGTGTGCAAGTATGCACTGGGTCTCTCCTCCATACCCACATATTTTAGTTGGTTAATCCACGTTTCATAAGACATTTTGGGAAGCAACTTCCAACGGTACCTAGACAAAG
This sequence comes from Chionis minor, assembly GCA_013398295.1. Lineage (NCBI taxonomy): Eukaryota > Metazoa > Chordata > Aves > Charadriiformes > Chionidae > Chionis > Chionis minor. The sequence continues at coordinate 950,972 of VZSF01008207.1, forward strand.
AGAAGGGCCCCCGATGCTCCTTGCAGAGCTTGGTACCTCCAGCCCTCTTTGTAGCCCAGAAATGCTGCTTGTCCCCTGCCCTGAAGCCTGTTCCCTGCCCAGGACCAACTGCGTGTCATCTCGCATTGTGGTGGAGATGGAGGACCAACTGCGTGTCATCTCGCATTGTGGTGGAGATGGAGCACACAGGACCCCCAGCTCGCCCAGCCTGCTACCGCTCAAAGAGCCGCCGAGCTGGAAACGCCTGACAGCAATGCAGGGATTTCTGCCTTTCCTGAGCTCTCGCTGCCTGGGTGGTTCACCCAACAAAAGTGGGATTTTGCACTTAGGAAGCACGTGTTGAGCTCAGTGGTGTGGACTGTATTCCAGAAATGCCCTGTGTCACTGCTGAGTTGGAAACAGGCTTTTCTTCCAGAGGTCAGATTTGCTTGAAGCTATTGGGGTTTAAGAGAAGTTTTTTGAACTATGGCAGGCCCATTCATATCACATCTCTTCCCCAAGAAGACGGATTCTTTATAGAAGAGAAGATGACGGAGAATATTTGCAAACCAGTTGCCAACTCTACACCACATGGTATGGGAATCAAAGACAATCAAATGTTAGCCAATATGAGCTGGAAAGATGCATATGCAACTGTTCTGGCCATTTGAGTTTTCCCCTGTACTGCTGTGTAGCAGTGATCCTAAAAGGGGGAATTCTGCTTTAAACTCAACCTTTGACAGTGCAATTCTTCTTCTCACCTGGATATTCATCTACAGCTACTCTAAAGTGGGACATGTCCGAGTTTGCAAAAGGCATGACTTTTGTCTTTTTACTTCTGGAAATCATTGTTAAAAAAAGCTGCGACAGTTTTCCTTGCTTTTTCCAAACAGAAATATAATTTTAATTATTTCAGCTCCACCTTTACTGGCTGGAGTTGGAAGCTTACAGACATCTGGTACTAACTTCCTGAACCAGATGGTATTTATTGCCAGAACCTCCTCCACCCCCACCCCAAATTTCATGCTGGTCATGTTTGTGCTTGACAGTCTGTCACAGGGTCTGCACGTGGCTACAGATTTTGCCCTGCTTTTCCTGGCTAGCGTGACTCTAATCGAAGAGCCAAAATGACACTTAAGCCTAGTTTAGGGAGACATCTCTTTTCAGGAAACGATACAAGGAAATCATAACACAAACTGAAAGTAAAGTGCTTGCTGAAGTGCCTTCCTGATTTAGGGTTTAACCCTGGAAGAATATATTTGTAGCCACGGAGCAGGTTTTCTTGTAGTTCCCAGCATCCTGAGTCAAGAATACCTTTCATTAACCCTGCTTCAGAGCTACGGGTCCCCATGGCACCCCACCTCGCAGGACGTCAGAGAGTGGAGAGACGGCAGCAGTCCTGTCAGCACCCAAGGGATGGACCCTACGGCTTCTCCTGGAACGTCACCAGACACAAGTCCATCATATGATTGAAACGGACAAAGGCCCTGCTGCATAACGGGAATCCTTCCCGCCACGTGAAACAAATCATCGTTCAGCGTAACCAGCGGGACTGTGCGCGTCTGGTCGCCCCACTGGAGCTACAGAGCTGCTGTGAGGCCGCGGTGCAGCACGGATTGGGAAGCGATGGCTTCTCAGTGGAGTTGGAGCACATGTGTGCTCCCGCCCCATGACCAAGGCGCACCCACCAAATGAAAAGATGTATTTTAGTTGTATATGGGGGACACAGCATGTGCTGAGCATGCCCAAAGGGCCCTGGGAGAGAAGGCACCACAGGACAGGCAGGAGACCACTGGGACAGTAGACCAGGCTCACGTACCCTGCCCATGTGCCCAAGAAAAGAGGATAGCTGGCATCAGGCTGTGGGCAGCATTAAATACGACGGGATCTGGCTGTTGGTACTGGTTTCCATCCTTCTGACGCATCCAAAGCATCATAGAAGAACAACAGCAACAGTGAAAAGTAGCAATATTGTATTGACGGGAGACACAAATTCCCCTCTGATGTTCAGGACTGATTAAAATATCAAGATTAATCCATGTTATTATATGAAACCAGCCAAACCTGGGTATGCCTGTGCTACCCTACACAGGAGGAGACAGATAAGCTATGGAGCCTGTTGTCTTTCTGTGCATGCCTGCATGCAATCCACGTTTTTAGAGTTATGTAAATACATCAAAGGGTCGCAGAATTATGTACAGCTCTAGAGTTCACCAGATGGGATTACATCTATAGGCATATCAAAACCATTAGACTTTCTAGTGTACACGTATACTGCCAAATTACCGAGAGGCTGAGCGTCCCCTCTATACGGGGAGCAGTACTCACCCCTCTCGTACATCTTCACACTCATGTTACCTTGCAGACAGGAACACAGGTCCATTTTCCATAATTTGCCATGCTATGCTCACCTAGAAAAACCAGCAGGTTCCTCCCGATGTGTCCAATACCCTGCACTAAAGTGCTGGGAGAAAGCATGACCGGGCAGCCAGCAAAACTGACGGAAAAAGACTCCGGGCCAAACTCGCGGCAAAGAAACGCCCACGCAGAGCAGCCCTCGGCTGCAGCAAATGAAGAAACATGGTCTGCACTGCTGTTGCGATGAGGATGAATGTGGCCCGAAGTACTTATCTGCAAAGGGAGTAATATTCAAAATACAGCCACAGTGCGTATCCAATACCGGATAATGAAGGGCTACTTAATCAACAACAAATGAGACGCCAGAATTGCTGGGCCAGATTCCTGGTGCAGTGATAGCAAGGACGATATTAAACAGCTACCCGAGCACCAGCTGCACGGGAGAGAGCAGTGCCAAAGCTCTGTCTGTAGGACAGTGGCTCTCTCCAAAGAGCCCTCTCTCACTGCTGCAGGACAGTAAGAGCTTGCACTTTACCTACGCGTGAATGTCAGGCAGCATGAAAAGCTACGCACGGCACATGGCACTGGAGACCTGCACACACACAGAGACACACGCTTCAGCACGATGAATAATACAGAGTGGCGTTGCACTGAATTTCTACCAGCATAACTTTAGGATGTTTACTATTACTCACAGGAGGTGAATCCCTGAACAGTTATGCAGACTATCCCAAGTGAGTGCCAGCGGGACTGCCAGACCCCCTCACACTGTCATGCAGCTGGTACTTGTCACATATTTTATAAGAGCTGATGTTTTTCCGCTGTTGGAGAACTTCTGAGACATCCACTTCCCTCTTGTTTTTTCAGGAAAACTCTTCATGTGCATCTGGGTCCTACCACCACTGGTGAGACAGTGCATCAAAGAGAGAAAGGTTGGGATATTCAAAAGGCAGAAGGACTATAAACCTGCTCTCAGTGGTGTGTACAAACAGCGTAAGCTCTTTGGTAGATGAATGCCCTACGTGTGATTTTCAGCCTTTCTGTGATTTGTGGACACCTAAAATCATTCCAGCTGTAGTGAGAGCCCTTGCATAGCAAATTTAAGCCAAAATTAGGCTTGCTGCACTTTAGAAGTAGTCCACAGATCTGAGAAGCTGCAAGGACCACTCACTGAAAAACAGTGTGCAAGCATCACCCTAGCGGTGCTGCTGCTTTATTCATCTCATAGGGCTTTAATCAAATAATTACATTAAGTTATTAAGCTCTTTAAGTCCTTTAACAAGACTAAGAAGAGAAGAGGTGAAATCCTCACCCACTGAAATAAACTGGACTTTTGCCAGTGTCTGAGGCAGGCCAGAAATTTACCCACTCTGCTATGTGCAAAACTCAGGAGCAGAAGATTGTTACAAGCACACCTGAGGGGAGTCCCCCTGGGGGCTGAGGCAAACCACGGACCACCCTGTGCTGCAGATGCCCATTTCTGGGGGGGAAATGGCTCAACAAGCAAAACCCGGTAGCATCTAAGGAAGAAGGGCCCAGAACTGAAGTCACAGCAATGTTTATAATTCAGCATTTGTAAACGAGGGCTCTGATGAGCAGACTGTGAAATACAGCTCGTCCAACCCTGGGCCAATATTGACCGTAAGGTATTATGCAGCAGAGCTGCACGGCATGGGCTTAAAGCTTTAATGTTTAACTTGTGGTTGGGCATGACCACTTCAGTTTGGGGGTTTTCTTGCTTCTTTTGTTGTAAGCTCTCTGCATTTTAACAGCCTCAAAGATAAAACCCCGAGGAAAGATCCTGCTACACTCAAGAAATACTACTGCCAAGGCAGTTCACCTGCAGTCAGTGCATATCTGCTGTTAGAGTAAGACTTCATGATTGCAGGTGGATACCATGAATAAAACAACAATACAGGACAAGAAAACCAAAATAGGAGATGTGTCAGTGAATATTTCTACAACTTTCCATTCTCAATGAAAACTTTTTGTACTCATCCTGCCCTTGCAGGATTGAACTCAATAGATGCATTGTGCACCATTTGATGTGCTTAGTTGGGGGAGTGAAGTGATGCTAAGTGGCAGTGATTGTTACAACAGTAATTTAGGATCAATGGATCTGGGCTAGGAGAGGTCCCTAACCTGTGAATCTAGTACACTTCTCTACTTATGAGCATGTTAAATAAAAGGTAAGTTCTTTGGGAGCAATTTACACAGAAGAATAACTCCTTGATAACTTTTCAATTATGTGTCTCTGATAGTTTCAGGGTTGTTTTTTTTTTTTATAATACAGCATTTTTTGTTTAAAAAAATCAGTGGGAAAAACAAAAGCTGAACAGGACTGGTTGGTTGATGGGTTTCAATCCTGATCTAAAAAATCAGTGTTAAATCTTTTTTTTTTTCTGGAAATAAAGAAAACTTCCCCACCCAGCCCTCCTCCTGAAAAGCCTCCCGAGGGTTTGGTTTTATGACTGGCTCATGCTGTTAAGTTCTCTCCTTCACATAATGTTGACACTATTTCTGTCAGTCAGATCAGAGTGCTGGTGTGACATGCAGCAAACCACCCTTCTGATGGGGCTCCCTTCCAGCAGCAGCAGTTCCCTGATGCTGCAGCAAGTTGTGGTCCCCTGGGATAACGGGCGGCAGGAGGGAGCACTTACCGGCTCGGGCTGGTGGGTAGGCAAGACCTGCCCCTGTCGGCAACAGACGTGGGTTTGGCATGGTTCAAGCTGACTGTGAAACCACAACTTGAATATTACGGTAAGCAAGCCAAGTAACTGAAGAATAAGCCATGTGTCACCACCTGTTTGCAAAGGCACAGATGGCCAGGGTTTACAGTTAGCTCTGTACTAATAGCAATACTCCAGGTCCTTAACGTCTGCGGGGGCAAATGGATGCATCTCTCTGAAGATGTGTCTATGCCGTCTGCGTCTATCACTGTCTCCCCTGGAGTTCATCGAAACTGAACGTGGAAGATGGATTTTCTTACGGGATACAGAGCTGATCTGCGTACCTTTTTCTTGGAGGGGTCAATCCCCCTGCAGGGAAAAGACAGCAAATGTGCCCCCTCTCCTTCCTTTTGAACGTGGAGCCAGTGGAGAAGGCACTTTTCTGTGCTACCAACCAAAACTATCTGTGCAGCTACTGCTTATCTCACGTTCCAGCCCATGATCTCAGGGGAGGATACAGCCCTAAATTAGCTCATTTACAGTAGGAACTTTAGACTACAGCCAAAAATATTGTTTTTATTAGTATTTCCTATATAGTACGCCTCTGACCAATAACTTGTTTTATTTATTTTTTTGGCGCATTACCATGTTCTTATTCAAAGCCATAATGAGGATTATATATCAACGTGGAATGCAGAGCAGCTATTCCTGAAACTCCCAACTGCACATAAAAGAGTCTGGAATTCCCCAAACACTATCTCTTCAGTCCAGGCCGCTTACAAATGCGGTTAACGTGAATGAACTAATATCTTCGGAAAGGAAGGAGACTTTTGAGTCACGTCTGACACATTTAACTACACTAGCCACTTTCCATAGCTCAAGGTTTTGACTGTCTATCTTAATACCGTGTAGGGGTGTTTGATAATGATTACTCCCTGATGCTTATCCTGTTACAGGATACTTACATGCATGCACGGGATACCAAGGGGAGAGTAACGAATGAATTCAAGACGTTGTGCTCTCCAAGTGGAAAACCACAGAGGTCACCAGAAAAGTTCCCGGATCATGTCAAATTCCTACTTGGTGCACTCTGCTGCCTTTCGGTTTCATGCTAGAGCTGCCCTGTCAGACGTCTGTGTTTAACTATTCAAACTCAGCTCAACTCCTTGCTTAGCTGAAGGTGCCTGCCAGTCAGCTCCATAAAAGCAAGACACACAGCCACAAAGTAACCATCAGGTACTTTCTGCCTGCACCTTATAATTATGGACCTTAGTGCTCTACAGAAATACGACTTTCCAAAGAAAAACAGTGCGTTGTACAAAATGCAGGATGACATCAGGACAGTTATATAGTGACAAATAGTAGTTTCTAATTTACATTCACGCCACTGTTAGAGCCCAAGCCTTTTTCAAACATTTTAACTGATGCTCCACTTAAAATTACATATGCAGAAAGATACACTCAGTGTTATCAAAAGAATTAATAACAAATGATTTTGAGGCTGAAGTCACAAGTTAAGGAAAACTAATAACTCTTTTTGAAAGATAAAAGCAAATAAAAGTGTTTCAGAAAGTGAAACAACAACATCTAATTCAATAATAACAAATTACATATCAGCCTCCTGTGGCATGTGTTACCAGCTCCTTCAGTCCTCCCTTGGCTAGTGCGCATTTGACTTTAAAGCCATTTGTTTGACAGAGATTTGTGGATTAGCCAATGCTGGCATTCTGCACTCAGTGCTGGCACCTGAATTTTCCAGGCCAGAAATACCTGTGTGAACCTGAAAGACGGATGATGTACAGGAAATTAGACTAGATGTTCCAGCTGCCCTCTAGCTGTTAGATATCTATGCCTCTATTTTCAATTTTCTTCGCAAGAGTTCTGTTTCTAATAACCCCAGGGAAAGTGCTAGGCAAGAATAAGTTTCACACCACACACAGCATTTGGGTGATACATTCATCTTTTCAACCCCATTTCAGCATCTAGTACAAACTGATGGCACATATGTAATATGCAGAAAATGGTAGTATTTTTAAAAAGTTACAAATAATTGTGTGAATACCTCACAGACTTCTCAAGGCTACTCGATTAAATTTGCATAATCAGAAATTCCATACACCCTGCACTTTCAATAATTTTTGAGTACATTAGACTAGTACATTATTTACTGCAGATTATCCAACAGTCCTGCCAAACCTAGAAAAATCCTGAACTGTTACAGTTAATACAATATCCAAAATCTGAAGAATCTTAAATTAGATTTATGGGAGAACTAAAGTGTAATGTCACTTAGCTTAGAAATATATGAGCAAGAAATAAAAAATAGTTAACATTATCTCTGCTTTCAATAAATTTCCTCAGTTGCTATATTCATGAAACATATATGCTGTTCAGGAACAGAATGTACTGGCACTGAATCTGTTGCATGCAAGTGCTCACTTCGGAGATGCAACAAATGTTTCGGTAATCTGCACTGGAAAGTTGTCCTCCTTTTTCTCCTCCTGGGCTTCAGGGGGATGCCTCTTGTTCTACTGAGGAAAATCATTGGTTTAATGAGCAATGCCATGTTATTGGGGTTTTTTCCTGTGTTTATGGACTAATTCTTGTTGGTCCAGGCTGTTGGACCTGAGGAACTCACCCACGAGACAGCTTCATCGAATGCCACCTTCAAAGCTGTCTCACAGCATCAGTGCAAAGAAACTGCTGTAGCGACCCAGCCTCCACCTGTACACCCCAGTCATGACCTACCAACCCTTTTTTTCTGCCGTGGCAGCTCACTGTGGTGCTCCCCGTGCCGAATTTGCTCAGCTTCCCTCTTGGTGGGTGGGAGCAGTAGACGCATCTTCCCTGAGAGGTTCCCCTGGGGAGTGCTGGGCCTGAAGGGAGAGCAAAGAGCATACCAAGCCCTAAATTGGGCTCGACAAGAACTCTTCCGAAGCAAGCTAAACCAAGAGCAGACTGTGTGATTGTAAACTATGTCCCACAGTCACTCACAGTATACTTCCAATCCCTATCCCAGAGAAAATGCCCACGGACATTTGGGCACATCCAAGCAATTAGGTTTGTGGACCTAAGGTGTTCCAAGGAGTGTGTAAAATGGTCCCATACGTGGAAACTTTCCAAAAGGAGGCTTGACTTAGCCACGGACACTCACTGAAAATGAAACAACACTCGATCAAATAGTCAGATGAGGTCTCTTGAAGCACGTTTCTCCAGCACAGCTCTGTTTGCAAAGACATTTGTGGTGCCTGCTTCCCTTCTGCAGCCATGTACAGGTGTCCCCTGCAACAGCAAAAGACAGGGGGTCGGCGTATGGGATGTCAGCAGCGGAAGGAATGGATAAGTTCTCTGTGAAGGGATAAGCAAAACATGATACAGCGGGAGATGGAGAAGCATGGATGACCCTTCACAGTTCCCTGCAGGATTGCTGCTGTTTTGAAACTTCACCCTAAGGATGGCAAAGGGGCTTCATGGGGAACAATATTAACCCAACCAATGTGACTGGCAACATCATTTTTTTCTTAAAGTAGTTTTAAGACAAAGTGTAAATACATGCGGTGGCCCTTCTTCAGCATATTAGTAAATTAAGCCAGTTTCCAGTGGAAATGATCATTTGGCTAGAGAACAGTCTTTGAAGTCCTTCAGACTAATTTTCCTTTCTGTTACTAAATGCTTTTTACTCCTCTTGCATGTCCTTGGCATAAAATTCTTTTTTTCTATTGCTTTAATTTCTCTTTTTACTTGTGGCACTTCCATTTCAGACGTTGGAAAGTAAAAAAATGTTTTAAAAAAATCATAACAGCTGTATAAACACGAGGCATTTAAGAAATAAAGTGACTTCTATTAAGTGTTGACTTGCACTGCAAAAAGTGCTACAAAAGTACTTCCATTGCAACTTGAATCTTGCTTTATCAATAAAACAAGTTAATGCATTATGAAAATAGAAATATGACATAGCCTTAGCAAGAAAGTACCTTGGAAGGATATGTCATCTTCAATAATGCTTTGATTTGTGACCTTCACAGCTTTGTTTTCATTTTTATTTCAAATGCATCTGAAGTATGTCTATAAATAGCTAATACTGACTGAATGTATAATTTTAGGCTCATTTTTTCAGCATGCATATTTTGCAGTAGTTTGCTAGATGAAACATGGACCTGTCACTTGTGAAACTGTGAGGTCTAAAGTTAAGTGTTTAGAAAAATAATATTTTGCAAATCTAAATGTATTTCCTAATAGTGTAAAGCTGTAACATAAAATTTATAGCAAGTTACCAAACCTGTGCTAAGCAAAGATGCAAGTCCGACTTTGAAATGTGAAGGAACAAATTTCACACGGAAAAGACACTCGTGAAACTCAACTGAAAACTCCTAGTATGTTTATTTCTCTATATACTGCAAGGGAAATGACTGTATTCCACCTCATACACTATTTAAAAACAGAGTGAAGAGGAATGTACTTAGCTCACCGAGCCTGATTTCACAGCAGGCAGAAAGCACAGCAAAAGCTGTACATGGGGTTTTGTATGTGGGTAAGCGAAAAAGAAATATTAACTATTACGATGCATTGCACTTGGAGAAGAAAAGCGAATACAGGGTTAAGGCAGGTTTTGCTCACCCCGTGTGCTCTTCCGGAAGAACTTCGGAAGGCCCCAGCGTGGCAAAAAGTTACAGATGCAACCACCTCTGCACTTCAGAAGTAGTTCCCACAAAGCAAATGGGACTAGTTTTAATGTATAAAGACGTGAATAGACCTTTGGAAGGACAGGGCTGCAGTTATCTTCTTACTTAGCTTTAATTCAAAATCAGAACTTAATGGAACAAATACAGCTTATGGTCCAGACTTTCCATAGATGTAATAGGAAGTTTGGGAAGGGGATACATGGGGGATTTCTTAAGCAGTGGGGCCCTTTATATTTAGTTATTCTGTAATTAGTTGTTTTTATTGACATACGGCATACAGATGGGCTTATACATTGCTATAGAAATACGGCCAAAGTTTATTATCTTACTACATTTATTGCTGCGCCTTCCATCGTGACGGTTCACAAAAGCACATAACTAGCACAGGACCCAATCTCATTTATGTTAAAGTATCAGCAAAACTATCACAGATTTCAGCCACGCAGGATCAGACTCCAACCACTATATGGGCATACATATGTGTTCCACCCACTTCTGAAGGGGTTTGTGCCTGGAAGGAAGCAGCAACTCTTCTAATGGAGAAGAAAATACTGCAGGAAATAGCCAGTTCCCAGAACCAGCAGAAATACATGGCAATTGTAGAGATAGGAATAATTCAGATTGTCTATTTAGCAAGGAAAGCCCAAATGATGCCTTGCACCTATGAAACTGGTACGTTCTAGATGGTATTTGAGGGCTGGTGCCTTCACACGGGAATTTTGTCACAGGAATTCACCAGACATTGCCTGCATGCCAGGCTGGCTGTCCACCCTTCCTATTGATTCAGCCATGTATAGGATACCTCGTCACAACAGGCCTAACCTGAAATTGTTTGGCTCTCAAGAAAAGGTTCTTCCAATATTTTTATAAACAAAATTTTTCCTTTGTTCTCTCCCTCCAAAACAACAGATCCCATCTCAAATTCTCCTGCTAAAAAATGATGAGACATAGACACATAACAGTTCTGAGATTTTCTGGTGGTTCAAAATATGATTGTAGAGTCCAAATTTAGAATAAATTTTTATATACCTCTACACATCTGTTTGGATGTCAGCCACTCTTCCCCAAAGATGCAACCTTAAGCAAGACTCATCAGTATGTTTTAATGCAACAAATAATTCCCCTTCTTTTTTCCCCCTGCCCTCACCACAGTGCTGCACATTTCCCTGGGTTACCTAGAAACACCTGAAAATTGCTCACATTTTTTTGCAGTGTTTATGTCTAAAATCTTCTTCATTTCCAGGCCTCACTCCCATTCCAGTGAGAGATGACAGATGTTTCATCCAAAAATTATTCAACCTTTCACAAAATTTTTTTCTTCCAAAAGCCTCCTGATTCTTCTGTGCTGATTCTGACCAATTTCAACAACAAACAGCAGTACTGATGGTAATTTGAGCGTATGGCTTTTGTGTGAGCTGCAGAGATGCTGTCAACAGAGGTAGCATAAAGGGACTCCAAACACAGCGCTGCCCTGTGGTCTCCCATATGGTGAACTCCAGGCCCAGCATGGAGATCCAGCAAAGGGGACCCAATCTAGATGGCAGGGGACTACCAAAACAGCTGTGATGTTCAACTCTGAGCCTTTAAACTGCTTTCTGTTTGACAGGAACTTACTTACAATGTAGGCCAGCTTATACCTCTACTTGTATCTTCTTCATTTGCCCCTCAAGAAGCCCTTTCTACTGCTTACTAATGGGAACTCCCCACAAGCTATCATAAACGCAAGAGCTATCAAACAGCACCAAGTCTATCTCCACCTGCTACAGCACACAGAGAAATCTCACCTCATGCCAGAAGATGTTGTATGCATTTAGCAACGCCTCCTGACCCATCCTGCAGCACCTCTGTGTTCATGTGATGGAACACATGAACTCTGAGGCAGGAGAACCACAGAACAACTATGGTTGGATGGGACCTGTGGAGTCATTTGGCTTGACATCTGCCCAAAGCAGGGCCAATTATAGCAAGTTGCTCAGGACCTTGCCCACCTAAGCTCTGAGTATCTCCCAGGCCAGAGTAACACTACTGCTCTGGCCGTGTCCTCCAGTGTGTAGCCAACCTTATGGTGATTTTTTTCCTGATTTCTAGTCACAGTTTCCACTATTGCAACTTGCACCTGTAATCACTTGAACTTTTGCTGCACACCCCTGAGAAGAGTGTAGCTCTGTCACGCTCTACACCTTCCCATTAGGCAGCTGAAGACTGCAATAATATGTTTTTTGTCTACCCTGCACACTTTGGACCTTTTTCATTCATGCTTTTGATCTCTTGATCAATGCTATATGGCTCGCTATAATAGTCAGGTACTAACGCAATACTGTTCAGCTAAAAAAAAGAGTTTTAGTGTCCATCTCTGCGGGTGCATCTGTAGCTGTGTATAGTTTTACAAGAGAAGGCATTATTACAAGAGCATACAAACTCTTAAAATAGTGAAACAGGATATACTTCACTTATGAGGGCCAAATAGGCAGTGTAGGTATCTCATACTGACTACATGCTAAAACACCTTTTTCCATCCACCAGTCAAGTAAAATAATAGGCATGTGGCTGTGGTGGCCTCATCAGTTCTCCAGACCACTGGTTTGCCATGTCACAACTAATGCATTTTCATAGCTTTAGTAAGTATTCAAAGCCCTGGTGCAGCTCTAAAAGTTCATTTTGTGCTCTCTGAATTTATTAACCATTAGAAAAAGTCATATATGTCAGTACTAAAGATCTTTTCTAGACATGTTAGCACGTAGATTAAGATTTATGCTTTCAGTAACATCGGTCTTGCATTTCCTTAAACAAATGTACTCCTAAAAGAAAAGAAAAAAAAAAAAAAAGCAAGCTGCAAGTTCAAAGAATTTAACTGAGTGATGCAAAATATTTCCTTTAAATGTAGATCCAATTTCTTCCACTTTTTTATGTGCCAGGTGTGTATAAATGTCAAATACAAGATCTATAACAGCAATGGCTCTGCTTTTTCAGTAGAATTTAAAAAGTAAATCACTATCCTTTCCACCCCAAGCTTTGACTCATCTTTGGACAACCTCCTCATGAAATATGGTTGGGATGAAAAAGAAACAAATCAGTATTGTCACTTCCACTGTCTTTGATGCTTGCAGTTGCCGTATGCCATGATTTTAAACACAGCAACTTGGAAGCATACTTTTAGAGTGTTTGCAGGACTGATTGTATATTATCCGTGTGCTTTGTCTTCGAGCAGCTCATACTTCGCAGAGGAACCCCTTGAGCAGCTAATTGACTCAGTCTCGGATAGGAACTACAAAGATCGAAGGCCTAGATCCTGCTCAGCTCCCACTCATATCAGTGACCTTCAGATCTGACCCACACGAGTACGTAAATGAGTGGTGGAAGAGAGAGCACTTGGGGATCGATCAATACACCACAATGAGGAAACCGAAAAAGAAGAATCAGATTCCTTTGCCTTAGAAGGATGTGCATGGTGGGGAAAGTTAACCGGGATGGTATTAGTAACGGGTATGCTGTTCTTCCTTTATGGTATCCAGAAGTTGTATGTATTTCCTATGGACTCAGTGGTACACATGACCAAGCTGTAATGAACTAGTTTTTGAGTGCCAAATGACTTCAAAATAACTCCGGATTTTCCCCAGGCAATGTCACAACACCACCGATCCGATAGCATTAATTCCATCTTGCCTCAAGGAACTGGCCCCAACATCCTCCTTCTCCTCTCATTGCAGAAAGGCAGGAGACAAGAGCTGGTGTTCTCAGAAGCGCACAAAGTGCAACAATTTGAGAACCTTCCTCCCAGTTCTGAGGTCTGTAGAGCAGCTGGGGACCCACATACTACCATCTCAGGGAGACCATTTTCGCCATCAGTGGAAAAATAACATGTCCCAAATATCTTCCCTTTTCCGCTGGCTACAGATCGTAGTCCTGATGGAGTTTAATGGAGACAAAACACCCTTCACAGGGGTTCTGCTTAGCTGGGGGTAAGCCGGGCACTGTAGTGAGGGGGTATGGAACAATTAGGCCTACTTTACATTTGTGAAACAATTAGTCATTAATTAGGCCAGTTTCACATTTGGAAAAGGGGAATAGCTTTAATTAGAGTGGAATTATATCCCTCTGACGGACTTCAGAGAGAACTCTAATGGCAGGATGCAAACTATAAAGCCTGCCAGGCTTTTACAGCATTTAATAGCTTATGGAGCATATTGTAAGTATACAGTCCTTTCGGTATGTATAACAACCATCTGCAGCAAAACCCCATGTCTCTGCCAGGATCAGGGTTACTAAAAGGGGGGAAAAAAAGAATTTTAAAACAGTAACTAATTTCCCAGCTTGGATCAAGCATCTTTGTAACTACATTTGGGCAGCTTCTCTCCCTAATCTAGAAACGTGGTTTTTTTCCCCATGGAATTCTTGCCACAGAATATAAAGAAAACACAAAGTGCCACTTATGGAGATAAATATTTAATGTCTAGCTACAAAGTATACTTTTTCCTCTCAATCATACTTTTGTTTAGCTGTTAACTAGAGGAAGGGTCTGCACGTGAACTTGCATGTTAAGTAAAACGAATTTAATTGTTGCCTTCTGTTACTCATGCTGGGGCTGGAAATGGGCACTGGTCTCAACATAAAAGCTTATTGGGAGCTGCAATTGTTCTGCAACTTACTTTCCACTGACTTAGCTTAAACCCCCTTACACAGGGATAAACAGCAAATCTTTCATTGCAAGCTGTGGGATCACCCCCATAGAGTTCAAAAAGAACTGGCTTTGATGCAGGACAATCCAATGAAAGATATTTACCTAAAAAATACAAGCACGTTCCCATTCTCTGAAATCAAAATCACGCAAGAGGGAGCCATAAGCAGGGCGTGTTGAAACCCTGCAAAGCAGAGAACTGGACAATGTGGTATTGCTGATGGGAATACTGCTGATATTTTTACTTCTTGGTGGGAACCACTCCAAGCAAGACACTTCTTTTTTGAATTTAGGGATGATGACTTCATGGAATTTTTTTCAGTGAAAAAAAAATATGTAGTTTTCAGCTACCCTTAACTATTAGAAAATTCGAGTGAAGTTTCCAGAGCAGTCTCACTTCAAACAGATATCATAGGTACTAAGAAAAACTATCACTCTCTCCCCAGCTTTGTGTACCTCCCCTTGCCCCTATGGCTTGGTGGCTTTTAACTGCTCCTTTTGGCAATGTTATGTTTTACATAAATAATTAGACATTCGCTGTAGCAGAGACTAGCAGGGATGTGCCCTACTTTGCACATATTTCAACCACTGGGCTACAGTCTTTTTCACTCTATGACTAAATGTTTTACTTAAAAATGGACCCACTCTTACAAAGGAGATAGAGGGAGACCAATCTGAAAGCACCCTCTAACACTATGATAAAGATATCCCAAACAGGAGAGATCCCATTTTACATCCATGCTCTACTTAAACCACAGCAGGGATTTGAACTGAGGTCTGGCTGTTCGGAGAGCCCTGGAAAATGCATTTCCGTGGACCAGTAAGGGAATTAATTTTGTGAACTTTTAAGGATGAAAAAGAAAGAGCTCGGGGACAACACTTCCAACACTAGGTTTCACAACAGTGCTAACAAAGCACAGAGAAGAAAAAAAATATTATCCTAAATGTATTAAAACACAATTATGGACACCCACCCAATGTTGTGGAAGTCTGTGAAACAAATGAAGGGGATTTAAAAATAATAATTTGGGCTTAGGAACAAGAACTCCTTACAGAGAACTTCCTGCTTCTATAAATTCTCCCTCTTCTCATCTCAGCTATGGAAAAATATGATACTTCTGGTCACTGAAACTCAAATTACTCAGGACTACAGATTTAAACCAAGAACTTGGGTAGCACTTACAAGCTTGCTGGAAACTGACACTGGTGATGCCCCCCAGCCAGCACACTCTTCCTGCATGCACTCGTACAATTTAACAGGTAAACAATGCACCCACAGTGCACAGTTGTAATTTTCCGTAATCACTGAAAAAATCCAATTCTGGGAGCAATTTCATAGGCAGGTTCCTTGCTCAGCTAACAGGTCCTCAGGATACAGGCTGCCTCTAACACAGTCATCAGGTGAAAGGCAAATGAAGGAAAAGAGCATAACATGTATGAGGGAATGCACAGGCAAGTAAGAAGACAAGTTGTTTCTTACAAGATGTTGCTTTCCATAGGAAAGAAGAAGAGGTAACGGCAAAGGAAAAGCAGAACACATTGGCCAGCTGTCATGTCAGAAGGGAGGATAACCAACAACCTACGTCATGCCAGTCTCCGCTTCATGATGCCCTTTAGAATAAAGTAACGAGCATATGCTGTCTTATACATCCAGTGTGTCACAGGATTATGATGACCAGTACGACCTTTTAAATCCTCCCTAGTCTTGGAAAACTTCTTTTACTTTACGGCAGGCCTGTAGAGGGGGAGCATGGCAGAGGGCATGAGGGAAGTCACCATATAGCTCAGTAGAAAAGCAGCTCTGCACCACCTGCACAGGAGAGCAAGTTCCCTGTCTTGTTAAAACCAGGTGGACAGCCAGCTATGCCCATGCAGACCTGTTGAACGAAAAGTCAACGCTGCCCCAAATTTGCCTGCAGACAGGCATGTATTCAGGTTGTTTTATCATTTTAACCCAAAACAAATTTGTTTTTTTCAGAATTTTTTATACTGCCATTACATTTTATACCCTTAGGTACAGTATTCCTCATATCTATCACCACCACCTTGATGTCTTGAGGCATCACCTTCATTTGCTTGTGGCAAATGAAGCCACAGTGTATCATTTTGTTGGAAACACTCATACTACTGTCATTCAGTTATTCAGAATGTTCTTAGTTTTCACTTTTTTTTTTATTATAGTTGAAAGAAATGAGGTATGGGCATTCCCTAATCACTTTTAGTTTTCAAGAAAACAATGTCTGCCTGTCATTCCACTTCAGCAGTGGTGAGACAGCAAGGAAAGACAGAGATAACATTAGTACAAATATGTTCTTTGAATGTTGTTTCTCCCCATGGCAGCAAGAAGTACAGTACTTCTCCAAGTAGGCTAGTGATTTTGTCAATCCAGTCAAGACAAGAAAGAGGCCAGATTTTCAAAAACTATTCAGCACCCATTTGATCAAAGACTCACAAGAAAAGAAGGAACGCTCATTACTTATTAATAACTAACTCATTAATTATTTTGAATAGCTTAACTACACCTTATTAAAGAAAAATTATTCTAACTTACATTATTATGATGTACATAGCATTTACCCACTTGTTTTACACAAACTTGTGTTTGAGTGCGGCTTTATTTGCCTTGCATTTGGCATGGAACAAATCGTGAAATAAAATCATTTAGCAGCAAAGCGCACAAACTCAGGCTGACACATACACCTTTAAACACGCAGGTTTCCTACGCATGGAGCAAATAACCTGAAGAAGACGAAAGATTGACAGAACACAGACCATCACCTGGTCCTCATTTCTTTCTCCAATACATGCTACACATTTCTTCTAGTTGTTCTGGCTAGCACCTTGATATAAAAAGCTGTAAGTTCTCAACGACATCAGTAAATTGGACATTCCTTCTAAGCCCTTTCTTTTCAACAGCTATGCTGCTACTCAGTTTTCTGGGTTCTCTCTGGCTGTTTGAAGCACGAGACATCCAAAGTCATTGCTGATGGCAATGGAGGAGGAGGATGGGTGGCCAGTGAGCTCCTGCAGCAAAGGCTAATTGTGACAGCGACAATCTATGGAAAATACCCATCAAACAGCTGGGAGGTCAAAGGAAAACATCTTGAGCTGTGACCACCAAGACACCTTTGGAGCCACCAGTGTTCCTGGTGGGTTAGTAGCAGCTGATACACTCAGAAGTCCACTGAGCTGATGGCAGCTCTTCGCTTGATATTTACCAGCATGGAAGAGTCTCCATGTGACATTATCTGTAGCTGGCTCCCTTGTATACTGAGGTCTTGCATTGCTGAGATCTGTCTGGACGCCTTCTGCATGGTACAAAAACAAAATGATGTCATAAAGTCCAGACAAATTTATGTTGGGAAAGGGAGTTTCCTCCCTTGAAATTCCTGTTCTCACATTTCCCTCTGCGTGAGCCTTTATCTCTTCTGCTCATCTTGGGGAAGCCACGGGAATGAAAAAACAGGAGACACTGTCAAGAGCAGGACTGGACTGTTAATCAGCAAAATAAATTAACCTATAAAACTCATATAACCTTGCGGTACATAAAGTAAAACTGCCATGGTGGTGACAGTTTAATTCTAACGACTCTCTGCCAAGGTTTCACTCTGGGTATGAATACACAGGTTGTCCAAAGGAGTAGCATATGCCCCTTCTTTCCTAATTTTGAGACACTCATTGCAATGCACATAGTTCAAGATAAATCAGATGTTAAAGGAGATATTTATGATCTCCAGAAATCAATAAACTGCATTTACACTTACAGTACCTTGGCTCTTTCTGGGCTGAAAAGACCATAAGACCTCATGTATAGTTGTATAAATAAATGAGTATATGAAATTTAGTAACAGGAGCTCTTGTGACTCATAGGAGTCTTTGGAAAAATCCCCACTAATCTATTAATAATAAAGAATCTGTAATGCTAAAATTGCAAACCCCAGCACGTCCCTTCTTCTTAGCATACCAGAGAGACTTTTTTTCTGGTAACAGTAGCATATTCAAGACAGCGTAGGCTTGACATAAGCCTACTTCAAATTCTGCAGCCGGATACCTAGAATTAAGAGCATTCCCGTGCAAGATATTGGATAGTCAGCAAAATTCTCAGCTCAATGTAAAAAGCTAATATTTTTAAATGAGATAAGTATGAAAGTGCCCAGTACAACCAATCAGGATAGAGTTCCTAGTGTTACTGGACTGGGTATCAAATTGTTTTCATTTCTTGCTGCTCCTAAATTAGAAATTCAGAGTACTGCAAACATGCACTGAAGTGCAGAAAATGCTAGATAGGGGAGCTGGAACCTCTGTCACAGATGAAGGTGTTGCTGGTAGTTTGATACCATACATTCAACTAGGACATAATTTAAAATATTGACATTTCACACACAGTGATTAGGTTTCAGAATTATACCCCACGGATAAATCAAGTGTTCTCTGCTCCGAAGAAATTTTTTTCCATGCTGTCTACAGATACACAGATGTGACTGAGTCACATGGATTACATTTCAAGGTTTCCTTTATATGCACTGTGTCTAGGGACCTAAAGTTTTGACTGTGCAGCACGATTCTCCTACAAGGGGTGATTTCTGGAGCCAACTACACATTCAAGAAATTCAGCAGCAGTTCAGAGCTCTGTACCCTGAAGGACACTGTCTGTCACTCTTGCACTTCGCTTCAGTACAAAAAGCAGATAGATTGTTTCATACTGCCTACGTGGCAGGGACATTGGAATTAGAAGATCTTTAAGGTCCCTTCCCACCTAAACCATTCTATGATTCTATGATTCTACTTTCTTTCTGTTATCCATTTCTGAGCACCAATGTGACCGTCCCTTCTCATATTTCCAGGTTCCTAAATTGGACAAACAATGCAACTGGAAAAATACATATAATATTTCACCCACCATTAAAGACACAGCGCTGTGACTGGGAGGCCTGAATTCCTTTCTTCTTTTCTTTGTAACTCTTTGTGTATGTTTTGTTTTTTATACAGTGCTTCAGGCATCACTCAACAAATGATAAACTCCTGACATACAGTCACGGTATAATAAACAAAACTAGGTGCAGAAGATCCATTTAGCAAGGAGACCACAGTGGTTCCATTTTTAGCCTAGTTCTTCAAGCACTGAGACTTGAGATGTCACACTGTGTGCATATATGAGTCTTTCTTGACCTTCTCTTCCATCAGCTTGGGAATCATCACCTGGTTTTCCCCAAATTTAACAGGGGGCTAACAGACTTGAAAATACTACAGTGCATAACGATTGAGGGAAGCAAATGGCTGGGTGAATGAAGCAGGGAAATACTGCTAGTGCCTCCACTGAGGGGAAAGCTAAAAAGTAGCACCCTTAATGAGACATCAGAGAGTCCACACGTGACAGCAACACCAAAGGGGGCTGATTCATTTTGCAGCTCACAGACTGGCTGGATCCTGTGCATCAGGATCAATAAAAAAATGAACCTGCCCATCTGAACAGAACTGCCCCTTTCTGTGCCCACAGTCCTGCCCGCCAGCAAGGACGGATGCTTCCCAAGTGACAAGTTGATGCCATCACCTGAGCTCTCCCAGCACATCCTATCGCTGTGACCAACAGGGTCAGCTGAAGTCTACTTATGCAAGCCAGTTGATGGATCACCATCTGGCACACATGTTATATTAGTCTCAGAAGCACTGTTTGCTCCTTCAACCTGATGTCTCTTAGCAGTATTTTTCCCGTAAGATTATATGCACCCTGTATCTTGAATTAAACTTCCTATCACCGTACTCTGGAGATGGAAAATTCCCTTGCCACGTTCTTTCCTGACTGAACACAGAGCTGTTAAATATTACTGTTTTATTCAGGCAGGAATTACATTAGGAAAGACAGTGCTTTATGGAGGTACAAGATATACTCAGGTGCCTCTACAGTATCCAAATCTGTTATTTGGATGAGTCCAGAATTTTACCAAGTTAACAACAACCAATATAGCAGAAAGACAAAGAAAGGTGTCAATTTCTCACAGTATTTCAGGCTCCACTTTTCCTCACATACAGGTTCATGAATTCTACTTAAATCTCAGTGACAGAAGTGCTCCACGCTGAATACAAATATCCTGTTGTCCAAAGACCAAGGCAGTTGTGCACAGATACTTACAACTCATTTGCATGATAAACCCACTTTTTGTCACAACTTTATTTATTATTTGTCCTCAGTAAAGCTGATGAAGAAAAATACCAAGCTAGGGGTCATTTATATTCAGAATAAAAGAGGAATCTTTAGTGAGACTGCATGTGAAATAAATGCTCCTCTGTGAGAATATGGTTAGCAGAAGCTGCCCTCAAGAAAATTAGCAATTTTTGCAGCTAAATAATTTATTTGCATTTGAACAAGAAGGGAAAGAATGCATTTATATTCAGATAATCCAAAATACTTTCAGCTTACACAGAAATGAGTTAGCTCTATTAATACAGGGGGTTTATTTTAAATGGGAATTATCTAAAAACTAATTTTAAACTATTAAACTTTTAGTGGTGGCAGGTAGGCTAACATTCTTCCTAATCCACAAGGTAACAACCTTTTCTCTCACAAAAATTTTGACAAAAGAATAAATTACAGATGTCTACTTTTCAGCCTTTAAAAAAAAAAAATAACAACTTGAGCAACTAAAAGGTAGAAAATAGCCAGGGAGAATTATGACCAAATGCCACATATTAAAAAGTTCTCCACATGTGGCACAGAAAGAAACACTCAATTCACTGCAATTGTCTGCATAACAGGTTGAGCCTCTATCCAACTGGTAGCAATCAGGCAGGACACTAGAGTGGGCAGGAAATCTAAAATTAGGTTTTACTACCTATAATGGAGGATTTATGGGATAATTTAATTGGCAGTCTTGGGACTGAAACCCAAGGTGGGGGAACAAAAACATTTCTGGATATACTCTATGAACCCTTCCTGTAGTGGGCTGAAAAATAAAAGTAACGGGGAAATAACCTAGAGATGTAATATCCCCTTTCTAGTGCTAAGTAGGCGATGCATGAATACATTTGTGGGTATAGGGGGGTGGGGGTTAACCAGATATATTAGGAAGTCATGCATTGATATAAACTGATTTTTCTTCTTTTTAGGAGAACATCCTGCGAATTGCTTCTTGCAGTGCAACATGTCTCCAACTGCACCGGGGATGGTACAGTCCCAGAGTAAACAGAAGGCTGCAATTCACTCCAATGCTCTTCTGACGTCGCAGAGCATGAAAGAACAGCACAGTTTATTGACTGCAGCAGATTGAACCCAGCCTCATATGCAGTCACCCCAGGATGAGCCATTGCCATCCACAATATTTGCTGAGCCACTGGTACTTTTGCTTCCCCGTGGCACTTCTATGCTTATACAGACCTTTTAAAGTCAAACCTCAGTGAAGGAAGAAACACTTTATTGCCTTCTCCCTGTTCACCAGGAGAGCTTTAAAAGGTTTAACATTTAGTTCTCTGCTGGCTGAAAGGCTGTGCAGCTGAACAGGGGGTAACAGGATCCCCCTTCTCCATCCTCATGTGTGTTCCACCCATGTCCGCACGTGCTACCAATGCATTTTCCATGGCTTACTGCATTCATTAGATGGGCTCCGTGCCAGCTTGGGAGGTTGAAAGAGAGGAGCAAGGACACTGCCCACTGTCACCTAGCGAGGGGGATGCACTCCCAGGTGCTGCTGGCAGGTGATTCCCCGTCACTTTGCCCTTTGCCATGGCTCCTTGTTGTAAGGTTCATTAACAACATCGGTACCCAACTCTGTAACCAACTGGGATGCAGGGAACAGACCTATATCAGTATGGTGGACCAACAGACCTACCAAACCCTTACAGAGCACATCATTTAACTCTTCTCAATGCCACGACCCAATCTGCTCACAGTTTCACAATCTCCTGCTGAGATTCCTTTTTTTTTTTTTTTTTCCTTTTGGCAAATCTAATATTGTTTAAAAATGGCCGTCACTCATCTCTACTCCCAACTACCAGAGCCAGGGGCTACCCATTCCAAAGTTTTCTGTAATGGGATCTCCATTGCAGACTTTTATGAAAACATTATAGCATTTGACAAATGCCTTTATCTTTAAAACCCATGCACACTCATATTCTATTCAACGGTGACAAGTTTTGAGAAGACGACAGGAGAATATGCTTAGTATTATTACCTCTAGCTTATCACTGGCAGTGTCAAAAGGAAATGTAAACAATCAAGTCAGTATAACAATCCTCGATTATTATTCTTAGAACAGCAATGACATCAAGTTATAAGCTATCACAAATTAAAAAAAAAATAAATAAAAAATTCCCATTTATTTCAGAAAGTGACATGCAGGAATAGGCTGAAAAATTCCAAGGCTGTCTCAAAAATTTCTCTCTCAGCACATTTCTGTCTTGATTGGTATGACATGAAAAAATCCCAGGAACAAGCAAAAATTAACAGATTCCAAAAATCGACCTTTGCAAGAATTCTACTGATAGCCAGTAAGTTTACAGTAAAATTGGTAAGGTCATTTGGAAACCAGCCCATTGAGAAGGCTACAACATCTCCAAAAAAGGTGTTTAAGTAGATCTAAGCACGACAGTTTCAGGCATGGGCCGATGCTTTTACCATTTTGCTTTTTTCCCTTCTCCTGTTTTTTGAATGCTAACAGCAATCAGCCTCCATTTCTCGCTTTTCATATTGTTCCCCTAATCTTGTTTCTACTAATGTGAATGAGAAAAATCCCACCGTATCAACAGGAAAAAATTTTTGCAGTTTTTAAGCCGTTCATGCTTCTTCAACTAAGAGGACCACCAGGCAGCCTGACACGAGTAGACTTACAAGTCATTGTTATAACTAGGATGCTCTTGAAAGGTCAAGTCAGTATCTTTCCATGATACTGAAAATTTCCTTTTCGATAGATTAATATACTTTAAATGTCAAATTGTATTTGAAGTTTATTTTATATTTGAAATGTTTCTTCCATAAACTTCCTTTTATTTTCCTCTGGCTTACATTTTCTACCTTTGGGGATAACGTGATTACACTGAAGTAAAGAAGAAAACCTTTGTGTCATAAATATGGCCTCTCTGTTGCCTAAACTTAAAAGACACAAAAAGTTTATAGACCTTGACAGATTCAGGGTGTGGTGCATCACGCTCTCCTTCATGCAAACGCGGCCTACATCTGCGAGTAAATTGCCTTTTCATGGAAATACTATTCAAAGAGCATTTCCATAAAAACTCATCCTGGCACTGTTCTGTTTCTCTTGTCATTCACCCAGCTGTGTTCTTTCTTTGATTGATTTTCATTTTGAGTAAGGCATAACAGTCATCTTCATGGGGGGAGCTGGGGAAACCTTCCATTTTTACATAAGAGCAAACGCTTAAGTAAATGCAATAGGGCTGCACGAAGCATCAATAAAACCCTGTGTAGATGTATTTACAACCAGAGATGGACTGAGAGAACACTTCCACCTCCGTCTGCCTTTAATAAAGACAAGGCTAGAATACAGCACACTGAGTACCAAACTTAGCTCTCTGGGGAGGAAACACCAGGTCTTCTCAACGGTTTGAGTCAGCCCTGGCTGAGGTCAATACAAGTCCATCCACTAATGTGAGCAGGACATAGGGTCCAGCCTAGTTTACCCAGGGAAAAAAGGGGTGCAGAAGAAGGGGAAGGGTCCCTCCTGAAAAAAAAAAAGGGCAGCTGGCCCAGATGGACAAATTAAACAAGGTGATACCACCACCACTGATGCTGCTCCTCAGCCACCGAGTCCCAGTGACGCCCTGAGGACCGAGTGCCTCCCAGACTCAGCATCTCTTATTTCCTCAACCAGCATGCTGAGCTGGGACTGAAGTTTAACCATTTCTAAAAAAATTAACTACTCTTGCAGCAGGCAGCGCCGGAGCCAATGCAGAAAGCGCCCTCACATTCCCGCTGAGCCCTGCACCATTACCAGGCAAAGGCAGCAAGACAGACAGACTTCCCCACCCGGCTGAGGATCCCGAGGGCAGGCTCGAAGGCAGGGGCCGCTCCCGGCGGGAGGACGAGCTGGTGCCCCAGTATGGCACCCGGGCAAGGACACCCAGCGCGGGGGCTCCCCATGCCACACCGCAGCGAGCCGCAGCGCTCCCCCTCGGCTGCAGGCACCGAGCCCCACACTGCTGCGCTCCCATGTGTTCAAAGGGCACTGCGACCATGTTTCCCAAACACAAATACTAAATTATTAGTTTAAATTATGGGTTTCATATTTTCTGAAGCATTCGCCCCGCACTGAGGCTGAAAATGGACAGTCTGTGGTCCCTTTTATGAACTTGTTTTTATCCTTTCGGAACCAAAGTGGTAAACCACTAACGGCATGAGCATTTTTCTCATTATCAGTTACAACGCTAATGATTCTTATTTAAGCAAGCAGTATTATAAAACCTTTCATGCTTGCATGTTCAGTTATTAGACCTCAGACTTTTTATTGTGTCTTCTCTTAAGAAAGTTCTTTTATGATGTTAAATGGAAGAGGCCGTTTCAAGACCAGACAGCAATTTGCATCGATAAACACTTTTAGGAACTTGTTGCTCCACTGTCTTAGAACTGACTCATTTTCAAAATCCCTTGCCTCAAGGTTCAGTGCACTCCAGTGCTCAGGTCTAATTGTAAATAGCTTAAATGTTCAATTAACATTATGGTTGAGAAGCTGAAGCAAAGGCAGACTGTAACCCCAGTGTAGTCTTGTGCAAATTACGCAGCCCACTCTTAGAAAACATTAACTGAAACAAAGTGTTTCAAATTTGCCTAAATCCTCCAGCCACGAAACCTGTTAAGTCATGTCTTCATCTCCAGGAGTTGACATCCACCCAGGCTTAGACCAGCACAGGCCATAGAGGTTATTTTCACACACTGAGCATAAGGGACTTCCATTGGCTTCTCTTTTTCCCCAAGCCCCATCCCCACTGCTCGCACGGAGAAAAATGGAGGCAGCATTACAGCTACCAAATGGCACTAGAGAAGTGTCCAGGGTCAGAAAGGGAATGGGCAGGCTTAGGAAGGGTAGAAAGCCAAGCATAGAGGCTCTGGCACCAGCAAATCAGAGCACATTCATAAAATGACAGCCCAACATTTTGAAAAGTATTGAGCACGTATTACGAAGTGGTTGCCAAAAGGTTGCTGTCATCTCCAGGAAAAGCAAGCATGCCACAGATATTTCCCGTGCACGCCGATCCTGGGGGAACAGTAAAAGTTGGTTATTGCACAGACCTACTCTAAATGCTCTCACTTTCATAATACACACGAGTGTTTTCTCACCGCATCCATTTTTGCTCAAATCCATTGGTGGGCAGCATACCTAACTCAGCTTTTGTTTAAGTTCTTATGTTCTT
Source organism: Chionis minor (assembly GCA_013398295.1). Classification (NCBI taxonomy): domain Eukaryota; kingdom Metazoa; phylum Chordata; class Aves; order Charadriiformes; family Chionidae; genus Chionis; species Chionis minor. Next base: position 976,690 of record VZSF01008207.1, read on the forward strand.
CCAAAATAATTGGCCCTGTGGGACTTTAATCTAAATGGAGTGTATCTTTGTAGGGACCTCATAGAGGTATTTCTAATGTTTAATGGTCTCCTGAATTCCCACTTTTCTCCCACTGTGAAGGAAATGGGCTCACCACCGTCCGTTTCCCCGCAGCATTCATTACTGCTAGCAACACGGATGTAGGAGCAGCATCCCTTCACCCATCCTGTGCTTCAAAAACACAAGAGAGAAGAGGCAAATCATTCATCCTCCTTCACGGGGGAAGACTTGCTCCACGTCGATGTGATCAAGCCAAGGTTCCCCTCACCTGCTATTACTCAAGATCCATCCATTTGGGCTCACGCCAGGGGGGCTAAGGCAATTATATCCCAGCACAGCTTGCTGACTCGGGGTGACTTGCTGACATGGGCACATACCTGCCTGGGAAAGTGGATCTGTCTACGCGGGGTTATTTCTGCCTTGCTTGTGCAGCCACTTCTCAGACCACTTTCTAATGGCTTCCAGACCACCGGCAGCCCGCAGACCATATGTGGAGTAACGCCGCCGTAGACTAACTGGTTAATGAGTTATTCTCACAGCCTGCAATAAGGCTCCCCTTAGGAGCTGGTAGACATCTCACTGCCTGCCAGCAGGCATAGTCGAGAACTGCCTCTCAACTGCTGTCAATACCTAATTTAAAACACTTGTAATTATAGCAGTACAACAGTAACATTTTGTTTACCTAAAAGCAAAGTTCCTCATTCATTCCCTCGACCCCTGGCAAACAACTGCCAGATAGGCACACGCAAAAAAGCCGGGGTATAACTGGAAAAACTGCTGGTAGCCCTTCAGTTCGTAGCAGTTAGGAAACACTGGTTGTATGAAACCCCACTGCTGACCCTGGCACGCCACCAGCTGCACCCCTCTCAGCAGGGGGACCCTCGGCATCCAGGTGCCACCCCCGTGCCCAGTCCGTGACAGCACGTAAATGAAGGTGCTTTGCCGTGCTGCCTCTCCCTTGGGTGAGCTAGTCTTTTGAAGCTGTTTCAGCGCTGGTAAGAGGAGACACACGGGCTTTCTGAACACAGCAAACTTCTAAACCAGCTGGACTCAAAAACTAGAGTTTAAAGTCTCCCCATGGTGGTCTCAGCTGCCTGCTGGACAATGCGAGTGGGGCTGAGAAGGGAAGATTATCTTCACGGCCATTCAGTGTCAGGTTAGTGACAATCCTGCGGCGTGTCCCACATTTTTCCTCCCTTTTCTGCCCTGTTGAAATCACCTGTCTCGTTGCAAGAGAAGCAGGCAATATCTAAAAGGTGATGCGCTTTGGCTGTAAATGTCATCACATCCAAAACGCCTTTCAAATTTAAAACAGAAAAATTAGGATTCCCCTGCAATAGGAAGCTACTGGGCCCTGTGAGGAATTAAAACGGGAGACCTTGACAGCAAATCTTCACTGACTCCTTGCTGCCAAGGGACTGGGAGGAGGCCAGAGATGGAGCAAGAGGGAGTCATAAGACCTGCAGGTCTATGACCCATGTCTCCTCCTCTGTGAAAGATGAGCCCACACAGAGAAAGTGGAAATTCTCCGAGTTCCTACAAGGGAAATTTTATCAAGAGAAAAAGCAGTGTCTGTTTCCTGTGCTAAAAAGACAGTGCCTTTAAAGGCTGTAGTAACCGGGGGGGAATTAAGGCTTTAGGAAATCACCGCAGGGTTTTCCAGGCCCAGTGGAAACATGAGGAAGAAACACTTACGCTGAAGAGCTCTGCCCCCTCAGAAGCCAACAGAGAAGCTGCAGACACTTCAGCAAGGTCAAGATTTCGTCCACTGAACAGAAATGCAGAGTTTTCAAACTCTTTCATGGGTTATTCTGGAATGGAGGAGGAAGAGGAATTTATGGTTGGCATTTTGTTTTCCATGTAAAACCAACTAAAAGTGGCAAATATGTTAAAACGGGCTTGTTTTTCTTTTCAAGAGAGCAATGGTCCAAAGTAGAACAACAGGACTCACAAACATCCATAAGCACATGTGGTGGAGTACACCACTGGTTTTGAGTTTCTGTGCACCAGCCAAGCTCTAACTTCCCACCAAACCATTTAAAAAAAAAAGAAAAAAAAGAGAGAGACGCGAGTTCAAAAATCCAGTATCACCTACTTAGCTGCAAGTGATTTGTTGCCAAATGATTTGTCTTGAAACGCAGTTGAAAGTCAATATGGATGGGGACCTGGCTGGCACAGAAGAGCCCAGCTCCATCAGCCTCACCGGGAGCTGGAGGGGCGCTCAGCCCACCGGCACTGGGGGTACTCGCGTCTCACATGAGCATCAACATTACCACTTTGGGACTCTGGTTGCCAGGATTGATTTGTTTCCTCACAGGTCCATAAACACTCATGGCTTACGTCAATGTGGTTTCAGGCTCATTTTTAGCTTAGACCACTCGTTTCACTTGGTTCAAGAGGAACCCAGAGTCAACGGTCAAAAGGAGCCTCGCTGTGCTTCAGACGAGTCTCCTGATCTGCACTGCACTTCTGCAGGGACACGAGGATGCCAGAAATTGGTGCAGAGAGCTAGCCAGAATGCATCCAACCATTAACAGGCAGGAACTAGGAATCACTCTTTTCCACTACAAATGGTAAAACTATCCAAAGCCCAAATCCCCTCCCCACAAAATTCAAATGCCTTCTTTCTATTCTTCCTGGTGTTAAACATATGTTACATATGCCATACAAAACTCACACACAATTTGTCCGGTTTGGAAGCAGGGGCTGAAGTGCAGCAAACATCCTTGCTCTCACTCCCATTTCTGCTTTCCAAGAGAAGTGCCAGAGACAGTATTCTATTTTTGTAAGAGTTTAAAGGGCATGGTCAGAAAAGTGACTGTGTAAAAATGGCACCTTTTCATCCAGCAGATCTGTTCCCAGTGAGTATTCTGAGTCATGTCTGCTTACTTTAGTGACCAAAATAGATTTTTACTACTTCTCACTCTTCTTTAGTCCTGTGGAACCAACACAGCGAAGAGGGAGTTATATAAGCCCTATCCCAGACCCAATCCTGGACCCAAAACCTGTCGGGACTCGTTAACTAAGTACCAGGGGCAGAAGCAAGGGCTGGATGCACCCCTGCGGGTCGCTGAGGGGGCAGCACTGCTGCCCACCAGTTCCCCTGTCCTTTGCCAGGCACGGCACATCACACAGGGTGGCACTGAGAGAGAGGGAGAGAGGGGGAGAGGGGGAAAGAGGGAAGAGTGGGGTAACTCATCTACCCTTCACCCCAGCTCCTGCATCCTTCAGCAAACCTGACACTGCAGTCCGGTGGTCCTGCTCTGCAGACCAACCACAGCCTGAGCTCTCCGGGATCCCATTTAGTGACAACTGTCTGCCCTGTAAACTGTCACGGAAATCACGAGCAAACAGCAAACACGAAGCTCATCCCTCCCTCCTGCTGGCTCTTGCAGAGCTGCTTTGCACCACTGGCGGCAGCTTCAGAGGTAAGCTGCACTCCTTGCAGGGACAGCTTCCACACCAGGACACCCATCGGGGGCCAAAAACAGCTCCCATGCCCAGGGCCAGGCACAAAGCTTAGGGCTTCTCCAAAGCAAACTTTACATAGCTGTGCTTTGAGAGATTTAAGCGAAGTATAGAGCCAGGAGTATCATCGGTATGGCTGGTAAAACCCTTTTTTGCAGGTGAGGTATCGGACCAGTCTTAAAAAAACCCACTTAAATGGACATTACTATTTCCTTCACGAGTAGAACAGGTCCTTAATAGAAAGACAGTAGTACTAATTCATTCCTATCTTCCTCTAATGACAAAAAAAAAAAAGTGATTGTTAATGTTTTAATTTTTCGAATTTTTCAACGAGTTAAGAGAGACAGCAGTGCAGAAAGCATAAAAGAGCTTTCCTTTGCTATTTCTAATGTTTCTATTGCTGGTGATAAAACTCAACAGTAAAAGGTAGTTTGACAGTAAAAATGAAACTATTATGTACTGGGTCAACTGTCAAACGAAAATAATAAATAAGCAGTATGATTCATTCCCAGTCAGACTGTAAAAGACTTATCTGGTCTCTTTGCTGTACTTTTACTTAGGTTTACCTTTCAGTCTTCCTAAGATCAGCTGCTGGGGCCTGGGCTGGTTCATGGACGCAGAATTCAGTGCAGTCAATGCCAGCCATCTGCAAGCCAAGACACCTGGTCCTGCCACCTGGATTCCTACCTAAATTCATGGACAGAGGCTGCATCTTCAGTGACTTTCCCTAATCGACATCATCGTCTCAGACTGGCAAGCTTAATCTGTCCTCTGGCTAGGGAGGGAACTTGCACAATTTCTGTCAACTAGATGCTTGATTTTTAGATGGCTACAGTGAGGTGAGGTGAATCCTACCCTCCTAAAACCATTTTTCAGTTGCATCACATAGAAATTACTTCTCTGCACAGAACCGAGATCCCAGGTTCAGATTTCTCCGTGCTCTTCACTTCAAGAGGGTGATGAATTGCTTTGCTGAAATAAAGCCTTGGTTGTGCCTAGGAAGAGGTGCTCTTTGTGGTTTCAAGACGTTGACGTACATATTGGTGACAGATGATTTGGCTTGTCTTGATTGCCAGGGATTCAGAGCATATTACAGACTGTTTGCTATAAATACATAAAAATACCAGAGAACTTATAAATGTATCAAAGGAACAAAGAGCACTGGCCCAAATTCCCAGCTTCACATTCTAGGCAAATCTAATGAAATTCAGTAAAAGGCACAAGATACCCACCAGGACCAAACCAGATCTCAAACTGATTCTAAATCCTTTCTTTTTCGCTTTTTCAAACCTGCTTTTAATGCCATGGCCACACCTGTGAAAAAAAACCCGCCTCTATAAGCCTTTGAAGAGCCAACAACAATCACAGCAATCGATGTAACAGTGGTTACATTGGAGAAGTTTTACCGTATCTGCTTTGTAGGAGGCCTGCGTATCAGCTTCATTTTTCAGGCAGATTTTGCAGTTTTGTCTCAGTGCATGTTGTAATGCACTATATTAATGTTACTTTAGTAGTTTACTATAAATCCTTTGTGTATAATTTGTGAACTCTATAGAGAACAGTCCATTTTATAAACAGAATTTTAAAACACCAGGTTTAAATTTATTGCAGGGTTTATTCGGAACTGACAAAGCCTCCTTAGAAAACTGAACTTTGCTTAGAAGACTTTCCTTCTGCATAACTACTGGATTTCTTTCTTTATAAAGCCCTTTTTAATTACACAGAAAAATATAAACCACAATAGAAATGCAATTTGTCTAAAGTGAATTGTTTGATTGCCATATTTCATTTTTTATTCTCATTTAATGAGTCATTTACAAAAAAGACCCATTGTGCACTTTGCTAAATCCACAGGATTTTTACATATAAATTTAATTGCACCAAAACAAATCAGACATTAACTACTGAATACAAAAAATATGTGACTTCTTGAAAGAATCTGCTTCAGTCAAATCAGGTCAAATGTACTGTGTACATCCATAGTTAAAAAGCTAAAAATAAAGTAATAAGCTCAATGCAAAGCCAGAAGATATTACGAAAAACTCAAACTGGTAAGCCTACATGATTCACAAATTAGAAGAAATCAATCAGATTTCACCAAACATTTCCTCGGAGGTAGTTTACAGGGCAGCAAGCTGCTACTCCTAAGCCCCTGCTCCCAGCACTAGAAAACTGAAAAATATTTGAATAGGTAACAAATCAATGCATAGATGTAAATGCAATGTAAAGATACTAGCAGCATAATGTTGGGGGCCGGGGGGGGGGCAGGGAACAGACCTTTACTGACCACTTGTAGCAGCTGATAAAAGGTGGAAGGAAAAGATGTTAGTTCAGCAGGCAATATATTTGGGATGGGAGGGGGCTGATAGGGAAGGGACCCTACTCCTGACCCACTGGCGGCTGCACAGCCTTCATCAGCCCAGCCTCTGCCACCCCACTGCACTCCAGCCAGCAGCCCAGCTGCTGCAGTAATGGCCGTGACCTGCTCTCCTCTCATTAAGAGACGGAGTGTTGTGTTAGTCGGAGGCAGTACTCCCTGACCGACTTCGCAGCAACGCTCTCAAACTCCTTTAGGCTGCCCCATCCAGTCTGGCACCCCGAATCGCTCTCCCGCCGCGGCCGGCTGTTCAGTCGGTGCAAACTCCATCAGGACTTTTCTCCTGTTGCCGTTTCTTTGCCAGGTGAAAAAGAAAACAAGCCTTTTTCATTACGGACCTCCTGGAGAAACTTGAAAACCTGGGTGTCTAAATGGAGCTGATTGAAACCACATTTAAGCTCGTATTTGTTTAACTTGCCCCGTGCGGAACCGCGAGCCTGCCGGTGCTCATCATTTCCTACAAGCCAACCTTTCTTTTTCAAATCAGCAGCTAATTAGGTGCGTGTAGTTCAAAGCTACAGACTACCTGACAAGTCCAGAAGATCTGAAACACGGTAGAAGTCAATATTCCTTTGCAGGAGCAGCGCCTAAAAGAGGCAGCAGCGTCTTAATATCCTACCAACATTGCAGAGCGTCTGGGCACCCGGGCGGCTACTGCTTCCCCCCAATAAAAGGCCCAGCAGAAGCACGGCATTGTCTAGCGGATGGTGGGAAGGTGGAAAGTAATGCTACCGTCGAGACAATTTAATAAGCACCTGGGTACCGTATCACTTAGTGTCCATATCAAAACGAATCAAAACGGAAAACCTCAATTCCAAACCAAGCCCCCAGCTCTCCAGCCACTTGCGCGCAAGGGCAACCTCCCGCACGAGTGGTCACAGGGAGTTCAGCTGAAGGGCTTGTGGGGCTACAAACTGAGGCCCTGAGTTTTAAACCAGCCTCTAATCAAAGCCTGTTGTATCTCCCCCTAAAATGAAAACACATGTTTATTGTTTTCTCTTTGGGCAGACAATTAATATTTATACGATGCATTATCAAACAGATATAACCACGCATTTTGTTCCTGGAATGAGTTTTTTCTTATTGGAATGAAGTTGTGCCAAGGAGGGATTTCATCTGATGCAAGCAGCATGCAAGAACAATCCACTTCCCATGGTAGCTTTCTGAATTAAAAAGCGGCATTTCAGAATGGGCCGTAGCAAAGGTGAGCTGACGAAAACGAACCCTGCAGTGCAGTCTCATGCTCCTTGCAAGGAAAAGTGCCACCGAAGTCAGTAGGACATACGCTTGCCACAGCAGTACGGGGAGTGGGCTTTTTGCAAATCCATTCGTGCTTACTTTAAGATCAAATGTCCTTTTCACTCTCAAACAACATAAACTATGTCTCGCTGCACGCATTTTAGTTTTGATATATACACCGATTAACAAGGACGCGCGCTCTGTCCACAGCAGAATAAACTCTTCGGTTTTCATTGTGAAATTACTGTTTCTTGAATTCGATCAAGCCCTCCAGATTATAAACATACCACTAAATATAAATAGAAGAGGTTAAAATGCAGTTTAAATATAACAGATATGTCTGCAACTCCATATTTAGATATACCCTTTAATTTTTTCCTATTGCCTACTTTTTACGTACATTTAAATTTAGCAAAGTAATTTTAGACTGCCAGTTTTCTACCTACACTAGTTAACTGTGCTGTGAAGGAAATATATTAGATTTTCCCTACTTACTTCATTACCTTCCAAAGTGCTGAAGTGATACAAATTCTCGCAGCTCAAACCTTCAACCGAAAGACAAAATGATGCTCGACTTTACTAGGAAAACTGCTTGTCGAAAAGTGCATGCCTAGAACCACACCGGGAAATAAAAAAATATTCTAGTGGCTGTGAAAGTGGCCAGTTGTGGCTATAATGAAAAACAGCGCAGTGTTATTGCACAAAAGGTAATTCTTTCAACCCAAGACAAACACCATAATGATTCAGGCTGAAAATATCTTACCAAACAAACTTTTTTTTTAACAAAAGCGTTTTAAATCGACTGTATGGGAACGCTGATGTGCGAAGCTTAGGCTGATCCCTGGCCTGCCTTCCCAGCTGTACCGCAGAAAAACACCCTGTGCAGCATCAGGCACTCAGGGCTCAGCCTGCGCCGCTGACCTTCGCTGATATGGATCAGGCCCAAAGGGCCCTTTCTGACCGTACCCCCTGTCAACACCTTCCACCTCCAGTTCGGGACACAGATGTCCCCAGAGCTACTTGCATGATTAAAAGAAGTAGGGTTTGCCCTTACAGCTGCTTTCACTGCCCCACCACCCCCCTCCCCAAAAAAAAAATACATATTCTTAAAGGAAAATTACAAGCTTCCTGATAGCAAAGGGGAAAAAAAAAAAAAACAACCAAAACACACAAAAACCGCAAAACAACACACCAGATATTTCAAGGGAAAGGGTTCATTTCAACCCAAACCTTTTAAGTGATTTTATTGTTACCTGCTAATAACTCCTGGAGCGTTTAGTAATGCAGAGGCAAGGAAAGGAAGGAAACACAACATGTAACGTTTCAGGGCTACCAGATGCCATCAGCACTGCAAAAGCTTTTCATGGGTTTTCTGATTCTCACTGGAGTGCATTTAACCAAGAGGAGAAACTGCTGTACAGGGGGCCTCAGTAAAGAGAACAAAACGAAGTGCTCTGCAGAGGGACAACCAATGCCATGAGCCTCACTTTTTGATAGCAAAGCGCTGGTGTTGTGGAGAAAGTGCAACGGGAAAGGATTTGGCTCATCAGTAGCCAGGTATTTTGCTCATGTGGCTGTTATTCAAACCAACTGGACTACAACAGTGGTCCCAGGGTTTTCTATTTGTTTACACAACCCCATGGGCACACAGCAAATAAACTTCCCACAGAAAAGCAGGTAGCAAAGACTGCATCCACATCACAAAGGTGAAAGCACTGGTCTTTGGAGGAATTGTCATTTCAACACTAACAACTGTGGGATCCCACCTGGTATTTCAGATAGAAAAGGTCTAACCTATTGATATACAAACGAGTGTACTTCAGGTAAGAGACACTGCTTCCAAGTTTGTAACGATCTGTACATTCAGCTCATGGTTGGTATCACTGAAACTCCTCAACGGACTCATACACCCAGATTTCTGTGGCGCCTGACAAAGAACTCAAACTTAGCTAAAAGAGAGAGAAGCCACATGGTCAGTAGTGTTTACAAACCATTAGAAGAAAAATATGCCCAATATGTATCTACCAGAATATATCTTTAAGAACCAAATGCTACATAAATTACAATCCAAACGGAGTAACACCTTAGGAGAAAAAAGTCCGACTAATCACACCTAGGACTTATACTGACAGGTCATTTATAAAATTCCTGTAACATGTAACTCTATCCAGTACTATATGATTTGTTTAACTTTGGGACTAAATTGTGGGAGGTGGGGACAGATGCTGTTCAAAGCTCTAAACTCTGAAACGCTTTTGGAGGTAGTGACTTTTTGCTTGCAAAGTTTTTCAAAGAATTGTATGGCAAGATTGCCATTGTTTGCCTACGTATGTGTACGAAAGCGAAAATAGGAACTGATGTTACTATTCCAATGTACCGTATCTTTGGTTTTCTAAATGTCCTTTAAGAAATAGGTAAGACAATGAATATAAAAATATATTCGTCGCATATTAAGTATGGTTTGGGGGGGGTTTGTGCTTTATTTCCTTTTAATTAGGAAGTTGTCAAACAATCTGTTTTTCTTTCTTGATTTTTGTATCAGTTCAGGTGTGTTTGAAATCACATACTTGACATGTATATCCTGACGAAAGTTTACATTTCATACCCTAGTGAGAAGCTGTCTTTGTCTACTTCGCTTGTTTCAGTGAAACCAGGGAAGTGGTTAAAGGGTTAACCCAAAGGAATGTGACATTTCTCCATGTGCAGTTCATAGACCTATCCTGGTTTTCCTAATGGACTCAAAATTACATGGGCAGAATGTAATTTCCAAGCTATTACTTCAGAACTGAAGCACAGTGTTAATTCAGAGCGCGACACTTTTGAACGCAAATAAAAACTTCATTAGAGAAAGAGCAAGTTTACTTGTACGGTGAGTCCCTCGCAAAGGCAGCGATGAATAGAAGTTTATGTTAGCCAGAACTCGCAGCTTCGGCTTTTGTAAATATCATTACGTCCACTCCAAACTCTACAGCAAAGTCATCTGGGCACCAAAACAGACCCCCGCGTGTCGTCCCGCAGCCCTTACTCGGAAAAGTACCGCGACCAACTCTGCCCCTGCTCAGCCCAGCTCAGGTAACCGGGAGGTTTTCCGACAGGCGAGACCTCCTCGGCTTTTGGAAAGGCGACAGAGCATTAGTTAACCGAACGGTGAATTGCTGAAAGAATTACGAAGACACTAACGCTGCTATTAAGAATCGGGAAAAAAACGATGGCCGGGGGGGGCACACCAGCTTCCCAAACTCTCCTGCCAAAGAAAGAACCCATTGAATTTGGACAGTCTGTTTTAGAGGTACCTGCTACCTTAAGTACTTCCTAGTATAGAAATATTCCACTGATTTTAATGAATCTCCACAGGGAACCTTAAGACCACTGTAAATCCTCTTTAAGCTCTCAGGTCAATTGTTTGTGGCAACTGAAGAATTACACAAGGCTAAGCAAACACTCTCACCAGCTCTTCAGTTTTGGCACCCGGGTGAGAGTTTTTTCATTAATGCTTTTCACACATATATAAACAATTCTGCACAGTAATCTACATTTTTAAAGCCTTTTTTTAGATTTAGGTCAGATTCAGCACAGCTCCAAGATCACCATCAGAACTTAAATAATATAAAATCTTAAATAGCCAAAAAATACACATGGAGTTTTCACTCAATACAAGTTAATAAAATAATCCAAAGAGATTAAGAACCTTCACAAGCCCTCTACTTATGCTAGTCCAACAATTATTTTTTTCCTCCCATAGTAACTCTAAACAACGTATATAGGAGCAGATGCATGGGGTAGGAAGGAAAGCATTTAGAAAGGTCATAGAAGTCTGTTACTGTGACTCTGATGTTATTAATTACTTCACATGGCTCCACAAGGGGCTCAGTTGTCCCTGTTCAGCCAGAGAGCACAGCAGGGACGTAGCTGCCTGCAAGGCAGCTGCAGAGACATCCCTTGTACCCTCCTCCTCACACAAAGCCCAATATTTAGCCTTCAGGTAGGTCAGGAAAAGT
>VZSF01008207.1:988166-1068121 GCA_013398295.1 Chionis minor
AATAATAATAAAAAATAAATAAATAAAAAAATTTAAAAAAAAATTAAAAGCGTCTCAGTTTTTAAAGCAGAGCTACATAATGTATTAATTGGTCGCTATTAGCATGCAGTTTTATTGAGCATAGCACACAGAAGTCTGATTGTGAGCGAGGAGTGTTTTCAATGAAAGTGGAGTTATTTTAGCTGCAGACATGTTTACATTTCTGTGGTTTAGTCTATAACTTTCTCTTTTTCTTGCTTCAGAATTCTGCTCCATGAAGCAAAGCCCTTAGCTCCCAGACATTCCAAAAAGTCTGCCAAAATAATAGGGGGAAAAAAAGAAAAAGAAAAAAAAAAGGAGAAAAAAAAAAAAAAAAAAAGGAGAAAAAAAAAAAAAAAAAAAGGAGAAAAAAAAAAAAAAAAAAAGGAGAAAAAAAAAAAAAAAAAAAGAAAAAAAAAAGGAGAAGAAATAAAAAAAAAAAACACACACAGAGACCCCCAAGTCTGGGTCAGGCTCAGGACTGGGTATGGGCAGAGTGAGTATACCCCCTCCTCACTCTCCAGTTAAAAAGCCTTCAGGGCTCCATTTCCTGTTTTTAAGGAAAAAATAAAGCGGGTCTAGGACTGATTTTAGACACTGCCTAGACCAGGGCTGGTGGGTGCCGAGGACACCTTTAACTCTCTCGATGCCAAAGGGTACCTGATAACAGGCCGGTGTAGGCAACCACAAGCCTCCCTCCCTCAGAGAACAGCCATCATGTCCCGATGGCTTTTAACCTGCTGTGCGTCGTGGCCAAGAACCTGAAGGCCCCCAGCGACAACCCGGTGCGCGCCCACCACAACCTAGCAGAGCGGCGAGGAGACAAAGTGGGGCTGAGTACCCTCTGCCACAGGCCTTGTGGCGGCAGCAGCCACCTATGGAGATCTCCCGGCGAGCCCCCGCGGTCCCTTCCCCGCAGGCCTGGGTGCAGAGCTGGGGACCGTCTTGCTGCCCGCCCCACCTTCCCCGACGCCGCTGCCTCCCCTGCGATGGACAGGCAGCGTCGCTCCGGTGGCCATCGTTGAGTGGGCGTGAAAACAGCTCCAGCTTTTGGGCATTAAATCCCCAGCTTAGGGAAAATCAAAACGGAGCAGTTTGGTTAAAATTAGGAACACGCACTAGTGAATGAAGCGAGAAGTTAGCGGCCACCTCCCCACAAAACTACCAACTCGAGTTTTCCACTCCGAGGCCGGGTAGGTTACGATATGAATAGAAACAGAGCGAGTAGAATAAAGCACCCCTGTAATGAAGGGTTGTGTCTCCAGGGAGTTAGGGAAATGACACGGCGAGGTGGCGGGAGAGAGGATGCTGCTGGAGCAGCGAGAGCGGCGGGAGGCAGGCACGGAGCCAGCTGGGGCGCCCGGCAGGGCTGTGTCCCGCATCCCAATGCCAGGGCTGTGTCCCGCATCCCAATCCTGCCCCTCTGCCCCAGGCAACCTGCCCCGGGGCAGGGGAACCTTTGGATCTGCAAGCGGCCAAGCGAAGCCACAAGTGAGGCAGGGAAGGAAAAACTACGGCTGGGTTTCGTGGCCAGGCATTTGGTCCTAGCCCCACTAAACATTCACCTCCCAACCTCATCCCAAGCATTTTTAGGTGTCCCACCCTCCCCTCCCCCCTTTTTATTTTACATGCCAGATGACTCCTGTATATTTGGACCTTTCGCTTTTGAAGAAGCCAGAAAGCGTTATGATTTCCTAATGCTTAAAAAAGAAAAGAAAACACCTTTCCCCCAAGATGTTTTATATTAATTTAAGTATCGGTTCCTGGTTCATGTCAGCCCCTTTCGCAATGAAATGTCCTGCGTGGGCTGTCACACCTGCTAAATATAATCCTCTCTTTCTTTTGATATTCTGCAAAGGGCCTTTAAAGGTTCACATCCTCCAGTCTGGAGATTTAATTGCTTCATCTCAGATTTTAAAAAGCCTTGTAAATTTCTGAATTTTGCCGATTTCAAAGCAGAAGGGGGGGATGCGATAGGGATGCGAGGGCAAGCGAGAGGCGACGCTGAGCGAGGGCACTGCGCCGATGCTGCCGGGCCTCGTAAAAGCTTCGACCTGTCCCATCCTGTCCCGCAGCTTCTGCTCTTCAGGGCAGACAACTTGAGCTGGTTTTATGACTTACCAATGAGTTAAATATGAAAATAGTAGCCTATTTCGCTATGGTAAATGCTCACCAGGGAGGAAATCACAGATTCGGTTTTATAGAAGGTAATGGAGTGAGATTACCCGCACTAATGTACTTAACTCTTCAGAGAACATAAATCTAGCAGGGAGACGGCCCCAAAACTAGTCACGCCCCAAAACAAACTGTGGCCAGCAGCGCTTTTGTCCTTGCCACGTGCTGGTGGCACCAAGTTTGCCCAGTGGTGCTGTAGCTAGATACGCCTCGGCCAGGAGAAGCGGGGCAGTCAGATACCCCTGAAGGGGGGCAGGAGCCAGAAAATGCCCGGCAGGAGGGGAGCGGACAGAGTGGGTGGGCTCTGGGGGGTCCTGCAGCCCCTGTCACACTGCACTCGCATCGGCTCTTGGTAGCACGTGTGTTGCATGATTCCTATTAACTGGAATAACGCAGTGGAGAGGGGGACACCCAGCTCGCTGTCGAGCTTCTTGCTGCACCCTGGGGGATGCGGGTGCAGCAGCAGTACCTGCGGCGCAGTCCCCAAATCCTGTATTTTCCTTGAGAAGATGCAGCAATCCCAGTGGGGCTCGTGCCCAGCTATCGGGAGTGCCCACGCGGCCACGTCTCTCCTGCCTCACCTTTAGGTGCAGAGCCCTGTGTGGTGACCCTCAGGCTGAGCGAGCAGGCAGCCCCACCGCAAACAAGCCACCACCGCGGAGGACAGGAGGTGAGCTGGTGGATTTCCTCCAGCAAAGCTGCTCTGCATCATCCTTTCAAGACGCAGACGGGGGCCCGGGTTTAACATGCTGCCCAACAAACTGATCTTCTGCTGATCCTTTAAACCCTAGACGTGCAACCTAAAACCTTCAGCCGATGGTTCTGCAGAAAGTAAGTTGTTCCTTCTGTGATGGAGCGCAAGGTAGGAAAGGGATGGAGGAAGGGGCCAGCCAGGTGGGAGGCTGAAGCATCTCTTGCTATGCCACCGGCCGACACGGCTGAGGTGACATGGAGAAGCCCCCTCCTGCAGCCAGCCCCAGCTCACCCGGCCCCACAGCTGCTCGCTGGCAGCCAGTTGCTCTGTCACGGTGGTTGGTCTCATTGACTCACGCCTGGAGCTTTCTCTCACGAGGAAGGAGGAAACTTGCAGCAGATGAAGAGCGGGCCTTTGAGCGCTGCCTCTTGATCTGGAGCGTCACGTGGAAAGAAAAAAGCATTCATGTCATTTTCCACCTCCTTAAACACAGTTTTCAAAACACAAGTTTGAAACAAACAATCAAAAATACCAAATTTTCACATCGGGAAAAAAAACCCAAACCACAAACAGCTCTTTTTCCATTTTTCTCTCAGAGCAGTGGGCCTGTGAAAATACATTTATCATGTAACGTGTAGCACAGCTTTGAATAACTTGCAGCTTCTTAATGGGAGAACATACGTCTCCTCACTGGCCACTGCACCACTTCAAGGGTGCAAAGCTTACTACAGTTTGAGCCCGGTTGCTGCAGGCTCTGGGGAAGGCAATGGCAAGTGCTGTGGGATTTCAAAATTGGATGAGGGATCCACCTGGACCTCATTTTTTACCAACATGCCTCTGATCCCATTACTGTTGGGCAAATATTGTGTAGTGCTTTGAGGTTCATAGAAATTTGAAGTTTCTGTTTTGCAAAAACAGGAGGAATGATCTTTGACCTCCTGTATATTACAAAAAAAAAAAAGTGGGCTTTGTCTGGTAGTGCTGGGCTGCCTGTACACCAACACGTGAGAGGTGTTCCATGCTGGCTGTGCTCAGACGCCGGCAGGATGGGTTGTGAGCTGCAGCACAGAAACTCTGCTCTCGGCAGATCCCAAACTCACACAGGTTCAGACAAACCCTGTGTGGGCCACAGCTCTTGCACTCACTTATCTTACAGGCATTTCAACTCCGATACATTAAATAGAACTGCAGCAAGAAGGATATTAGCGAAAAGTTTGTGGCATTAATTATCGGAGTTATTATTAATGCAATAGGATATATGAATGGGTTGGTTTTTTCTTTTGATATGAAACAAGATAAGCGGAGAGGAAATGATTTCGTTTTTTCCATTGTGTGACATTTTTGCTGGCAAAATGCAATCCCAGCACCTGATTTTCTCAGCAAAATCAGAAAGGATTAACATTGTACCTATGAAAACACCATTTAAGATGCACTAGTTCGGCAACAAAAAGGGGACACCTTTATAAATATTACCTCTCACAGGTCTAGATGACATTCACTAATAAAGGTTCTCTTATGTAAAAACGACATTTAAACCAAGAGAGATAAGCAACTATATAGACACATTCTATTGCCTAGATATGAACAGGCAACTATTTTTCAAGTATCAGAAAGGATGACTTTTACATCATTCATGGATTTCTTCTAGACACAGACTGGACACTGACAGCATTTTGTCAGTCTCTAAGAAGACCACTATGAGATAATCACTTTTAATTAGGGAAGGAAGGATCGTTTCTTATTAAAAGCTCTAGGCAGCAAAATAAAGCATTTTGTTAGGAGAGATACTGGAACTTACCTGATTAAATATGTGGTTAGATAAGGTGTTTGGATGAATAGGATATTGGTCACCAGGATATTCAACACCAATGGGTATTCAGGACTGCTGTATCAGTTTAAAACAATTCACACTGTTTCCCAAACAACTGGCGCATAGGAAAGGGAATTCATTGATTGTTTGTTTGGGGTTTTCATTTTCAGTATTTTTTTTCTGCTGAAACTGATAACTAAGATTAAAAATCAAATATGTTGTCAGGAAAGATCCAAGGAACAGTTGAGACCCCCTTGAATTTCAGCAGGGTTTTCATGAGGCCACAAGTAATGATGGAAGACATTTTAAAATGTCAGTGTCTCATGCGAGTGACGACCAAGCTGGCATGCTTGCCTGAATCCCTCCTAAACATCCTGACTCTCCAAAATTAGGTGAAACTGTCAGCTCTTTTCCTGGTTTTTCAGAAGTCAAGTCCCAAACTGGATAAAGCTGAAGATCAGTCTGCAAGGCAAACGGGAATAATGATGAAATAAACTCTCCCGTGCAAATTTCCTTGCCCAGAATGGAACTTCTGACTCATTCTTAGTTTGGGGGGGGGGAGAATGGGACAGAATTTGTGCCTTTTCCCATTTTATCCAACCCTCCCTTTTCCAAATGTGCATTTCTCTGCATCACTGCCTAGATTCAAGGAATAATAACCCATTCGGTGAATCAACACAGAAACGCTGAGCACTGCGTCTTTGCAAGAACTGAGAACTTCTTGAACTACATGGCAAAAATTAAAAATAAGAAAGCTAAAAGTTGAAGCATTTTCAAAAGCAGAAGGACAAAGTTAGGGTAAGTGACTGAAGTAGGTATTTATTTACCAGTGAAGGATTCAGCCAGCACACAGAAATGACTCAGGTCAGAATGGGTGCTTAAATATAAAAGGCTGCAGATAACTAATGCAAGAAAATAAGTTCTCCAAAAATTCAAATGCTTACACTGTTCAATAGGGAACAATACATATGTTTAAATCCCATAAAGATACTTGCTCATGTCCTTACATTTTTGCATTCCCTTTGATAACTTGGTGTATAGTGATCTCTGAGGAGGCCACAGCTTAACACAAATGTAACTGAATAGAGAATCAATATCCAGATATGTAAAACTTTTGTAGGATTTAAATTTGTGAACTATCTTAATTGTCTCTCTTCTTTACATTAGCCTGCTCCTCTGTTTTCTGCATTTGTCATGATACCAGGAAAAAAACTATATTTTACCTTCAGGTCTATGGAATTGCTCCTATGTTCATATCCAGGTGCCTATACAGCTGTACATATGGCTTTAGCTAGCAGATCTGCCTACTACCATAAACAGCTCTAAGAAACGTGATTTTAGCATGCAGACTTAGTTCTTCCTCTATGCCTATCTCTTTGCAGATATCCTCATGTATAATCACTTCATTTTACCACCCCCCTCTTTTATTTAGATAATTCAGCACAAGTTTTCCCGCAGCGTTTCTTCATCGGCTGTGTCCTAAAAACAGAGTAACACCTGGAATTACAGTCAGAGGCAGAAAAAACACCCTCCCCCCAGAACCTGAAGCTAGAAAAACCCCAGCGAAATACGAATAGGAGGTAAGTGGTTTTACCCCCACCCAGCTACGATGAGAGGCACACGCATGCGTGCACGGACGCACACAGAGCTTTCTTTTCATACCTACCTCGTGGCAGTAGCGCGACAAGTTGGAGGTCCCCTCGCAGCGACGTCTGGTCAGGGCTCATCGCTGCTGCACTGCCGGCACCCACGCAGGTGCCTCAGCGATGGCTCCCTCTCCGGCTGCTGGCCGGAGAGGAAGGGAGAGGCGGCTGCAGAAAGGTGACTCAGCTCTGGATGTGACACTGAATCACCCTTTGGATGAGCCACAGCCAAGGGAGAGACCCACCCCCTGCTTTCGGCTGCTAAAGCTCCGCGTCTAAAGTAGATGATGGTATCTGCTGGGGTTGCAGCACCTGGTGACGTAGGTGACCGTCATGGTTTCAGTTGGGATAGAGTTAGCTTTTTTATTAGTGGCTGGTGTAGTGCTAGGTTTTGGGTTTGGGATGAGAAATACTTTTGACAGCGTACTGGTGTTTTCAGTCATTGCTAAGCTCTCAAGGCCTTTTCTGCTCCTCACACCACCCCGCCAGCGAGCAGGCTGGGAGGGCACGAGAAGCTGGGAGGGAACACAGCCGGGACAGCTGACCCCAACTACCAAAGGGATATTCCATGCCATGTGACGTCATGCTCAGTATATAAAGCTGGGGTAAGAAGAAGAAAGGGGAGGACATTTGGAGTGATGTCTTCCTAAGTAACCGTTGCGTGTGACGGAGCCCAGCTTTCCTGGAGATGGCTGAACACCTGCCCGCCCATGGGAAGCAGTGAATGAATTCCTTGTTTTGCTTCACTTGTGTGCGTGGCTTTTGCTCTAACCATTCAGCTGTCTTTATTTCAACCCACAAGGTTTTTTTCCCCTCACTTTTACTCTTCTGATTCTCTCCCTCATCCAAACTGGGGGGGAGTGAGTGTGGTGGTCCTAGCTGCTGGCTGGACATGACAGGACCACAACAGCAACCCATCTGTGTGTGGGGACGGGCATGCCGCAGCAGATGCTTCTCGGTCAGCACCTTGACTGTGGTCTCCGTTACTGGCTGGTTGGTGGCACGTGCCCTGTATGTCCCACCACCGCATCTCTCAGTCTTGTTCAGCTCGAGCAATTTATGTTCCACATTTCTTTCAGACGTGATCTTCTGAAATAATGAAAAATGAAGAACATGTTTAATTCAGGACAGCCATTTGGATTGTATTAAGTGAAGTCTATTTGTTCTGACACAGATGAAAAGAAAGACATGCCAGAGCCCCATCGTTTTTTGACTTATAGCCTCAGAAAACTTTGGGTTATCCCACAAAGGGGCATGCTTTCCTTGATTTTGTATCTGAGCCCTTGAATTAACTGGGGAACACTGAAAGATGCTTGTAGGTCAAGAGGGGATCAGGCTCACATGCACTGTTCATTGCAAAAAGCAAAGTATTCAAAAGCATATCTCACTCCTGAAATATGCTTCTGACACTGCGGTTTTAGAGCAAAATATGAGAAGAGGTTCTTCAGACCAAGAACTGATTTATTTTGTCAAACTACACACGTAGCATAGGTGTGCTGGACATAATGATCTGTCGTAATGTGTCTCCTGAAGGATGACGGTTTCCCAGGGCAATGATGGTTTTGCATGAAAGCTGAAGAAAGCCTTTGCTGCTCCCCTTACATGTATATGTTTGGTGACACTCATAAGCAGAATGAAGATCAGGACAAGGCCCTCCATATCCTTGAAAATACTAGGAGGAACATCCAGAAATGTGCAACAGATGATAACAAGACAGCAACACAAAACAAGTGAAAGAAATCTTACAGTCTTTACTACCATTCATCAGAATAGGTTATCATAATCGGTCCCATCTGGCTTTAAGATTTATGAAATCGATACAGTCTAGGACAGACACTCTGTAAAAAAAGCTGTTACCGATGTGAAGCTTGCAAACAGTCACCTTAGCCCCTGTGTCAAAATTCTGGCCTGCTTTACAGCTCAGAAAATCACTATTTTAGTGAATCAAGTCCTTACCATATGAACAGTGGCAAACATCACACCACTACCATGTTGAAATTAACAGGAAAAGGTAACACAAGATTGCTCAGAGGGAACCAGACAGCCAGATTTGGCGGCAGCAGCATGTAGCTGCCGGGGGTGTCTCTGCCATAGCAGCTGGCTTTGCATGTCACTGTTTCCCTTCGCAGCCATGTCGTGGGGACCACGCAGTAGCTATTGACCCGTCCTGCATCCTTAAGGGCTGTTCACTGCCGAGCTTTGTTTTCCCCTTTTCCCAAACACGGTAGTATTACTTAGCTTTGTTTCTGCAAAGCTCTTTGAAACAGAAGGATGAAAAACACTTTCCATGAGCATTTTATATATCAGACACATGAGAAAAAGATATTTTCATTTGACTTAAAGTGTACTTTAAAAAGTTTAACAATCATCCAATTACTGCACTGACTGCTGTCATCATTTGGAATTTCACAGGGGGCTTCATTTTGAACTGGTCGCTTTTTGGTTTACTCTCCCTTTGCACGTAAGAGAAAGTATTTGAAAAATTATTTCAAACATTTCAAGCATTTCATATTTTACCGTAATGAAAAAAATGGGCCAATGTATTGAAAAGTTTGCTAAAGTAGGTGGATGTTTTTTTAATGAAAAGAACAGTTGGTTCTGCAGAAGCATGGGAATTTTTAGCAAGCACTGCACGCTTCCCTTCAGAAAGGAGTGAAAATGTTCCTGTTTTTCCAACCAATCTGCCATTTATACAAAAAGCAGCCAGAAGGACATGTTTTCAATGGGACAATAGCCATTTTCTTAAGATCAAAACGAAAACTTAGGGTGTGGTGTTACAACAGTATAGATGAGAAGACAAGCTTGCTTTAAAAAAAAAACAAAACAAAACACCAAAGTAAATTAAAAAAAAGGGGNACACAAGTCTGTTTCTTGACTAAAGCAAGTCTTTTCTGCTTTGGATAGAAACAGCCGTTGCAGTGTATGCAAACTGCAGCAATTCCCAGGACAAGGCGGTAGAAACGCAAGCCAGGGAGAGCCTTGCTTTTTGCTCATATTGCACAAAAGCATCTTTCTGTGGAAACAATCCCCCTCAGGTCTTTTTCATTTTTTTGATGCAGAAATAAAATAACTTAGAGTCAAATAAAAAGCTGGGAACAGAATAAGCAGTCTAAAACTATATCACACTAGATAAAATTCCCTGGAATTATCTGTGAATTCATTGAAACGGTATTTTTACTTTTTTTTTTTGTTCAAGGCAACCGCTTTGTTGAGGAGGTAATGTATAGATTAAGACAGTACACTTAAACTCCAAAGTCTCCTTGGGGAGTTCTTTCTGGTATAAATCTGCTATCCTTTAACTTGGATTATAAACAATCTACATGATATGCACCTGGTTCTGGCAGGGTCTATATTATTTCACTCCCAAAAGCAGCTTTATAAAGAGAACACACTGCATTTCAACAGCAATATAAATAATGTTGCAGTTGGGGATCTCTTGCGCCGCTTTCATTTTTCTTTCTTTCCTTTTCATCTGAACTGAACCACACCTCTCTAAAAATACTCACTTTCTTAATGAAAACCATATTTTTGGGGATTTCCCCCCCGCCCCTGCATGTGCATGACCTGTTGAAATGCCTGCACAATCTTTAATGTCAGATTCAGACGACACGTGTCTTATGAAAGTCTGGGACCCAGCTCTCAGCGGGGCCTCCCAGATCTGTCCCACGTCTTTATGAGAAAGAGGGACAAAACCTTCTGGTTTTGGCATTTTATATTGGAGTCTGCTTTAAGCTAGGCAAAAAAAAAAAAAAAAAAAAAANAAAAAAAAAAAAAAAAAAAAAAAAAAAACCGAAAAAAAAATAGCAACGTAGAGTCTAGACAGAAGAGATTGGGTTGAAATCTGGAAGCTATTCAGTGAGGCTACGGCACATGGCAGCTTGACTGCAGCAAGAGATCACATTACGCTGCCTAATTACACATGAAAAATGTACACATCACTTTTCTTAAATGCTTGGAAAAATAGATGTTCAGATGGCAATTGCGAACTAGTAACTGAGCCAGTCATACATAGTTGGAACGCTTCACAAATGGCATTTCAAAAGCCTGCATTTTTTTTTCACAATGTAATTATTATTTTTTGCACGCGTGTGTGTGTGTGTGTTCATAAAACAACTTCTAAAAAAGGTATTCTAAATTTAGCAGGCGGTTGCACTGGAGAAGCGCAAAAGGTGAAAATCCAGTATGCAAGTAGGAAAGATGAGGGCCTAATCCTGACTCCTTGTGAGCCAAGAGGCAAATTCAACCAGGCTTCCTGGGAAGCAAGGTTCGGTCCACAGGCTCACCTGCTTGACTTTACTTATGCATCCCCAAATGTTTACCCGTTTTCCATGAGCAAATGGTGGGGTTTATACCTTCAATGGGAATTGCCCATGGGAGTAAAGATAAGCAGAGGCCTGAGTGTTTGCAGCACCTATGGCCCCCAGATTGTGTGTTTATATTCTTGCCTCTGTGAAATGTTTAGAAGTTTCTCCGTTTGCGTGGACAAGGAGGGGGAAGAAAAATATCACATCACCACAATAGCATGGAGCTTTCCCGTCATCGCCTCCTCCTGAGCTCCTCTCCCCAGGCTCTCTTAATGGGTCCTTTTCTGCCCCTCTCTTGCCATGTGCTCACCACTTTCAGTGGTGGGCTAAAACAGCTCAGAGATACATTTGATGGAGTTATTCTTTTGTTTTAGTTGGCTTGAATGACATCTGCTCTTCTTTTTAGCTTCAACACAAATGTTCAAAGACGACTGCTCCAAGGGAGAAAACAATTTGCCAAGCTATTTCCAAAGATTTGCTATTTCAATCCTTCGGTGCTAACGAGACGTATAAAAGTGGATTTCCAGGGGAAAATGTTGTTGGTATGTCTGCCTGCCTCCCAGACTTTGCTTTTCCTAGAAGACTCCTCAGAGCAAGTTCCTTCAACAGCAGAAGAGCCCAATTCCGCACTCTGGGCAGGGGTTGGTGCCGCACTGGGTGAGCACAGAGGAAAAAGCAATCCCCAAAAGCCCACTCTGGTAACACAGCTCTCCCTGTGGCTGATCCCTCCAAGTGCCTTCGAGTCCTTCGCCTCCGGAGCCAGCGGCCAGTCAGACCTTGGCTGAACTGCTAATCCTGCCAGACAAAGAAGAAAGAACATCTTGTAAAGTTTTGTTGCTGTTGTTATTATTAAAATGGACTCAGCACGGAGTAACCGGCCAAGCTATCTGGCAAAAATGACCTGCAGAGAAGTCTTTAAGAACAAAAATGATCTGTTCTGGGTATGGGAGGAAGCTTCCCCAGTTTAGGGGGATGAACTGCACCGAACCAGCTACTTTCAGTCAGAAGATGGCTCGTTGCGCTGATTATTTTACCACCGTACTCCGCAGGACCTTCCTCAGTTTTTCCCTTTTATGGCATGGCTGGGGGGGGGGGGGGGGAAGGTGCTTTGCTTTGCTGTTTTCATAGCCTGCGCTTGCTGGAATTCTGCATCAGAAATATTGGTTGCACAACAATTAAAAAAGATCCCCGAATACTGTGGGCAGAACACAAACTTGAATCCGCTCTGCTCTTGCCAGGGGCAGCTTTCCTGCTTTCCCCGGTGGGAGGGAAGGACGGGGGCTCTGCAGCACCCACCCGGGGCTGGCAGGGCAGGAAACCCTCCCAGGGGGAGCGTGCCGGGGCTGCCGTAGAGGGGTGGGATGCCAGCGAAAGCGGGTGCCACGGCCACATCAAGGCGCAGGCTGTTCCCCTTTTGAGCAGGCAGGAACCATTGCGGGCGAGGGCTTCCTTCCCGGGTTAGCCTCTGCGGAGGCTTGGAGCTGGCGGAATGACCCAGGCTCGGGTGCTGAGCAAGTGGCTTGGCCCCCCGCCGCCTCTCGGTATCTCCCCGCTGTATATTTTGTGTGCCATTGTGGTCGGAGGCGGCGGCACCGAACTCTGAAAGTCCTTCAGCAAAGTAAGGCCGCGTCTTCGAGAAGGGTCAGGCTTGCGTGTAATTTATGAGAGTTGCGGTAGCCCTGCTACCCTCTCGCTGTTTGCGATGAATTTTAAATAAAGTGAATATTTTCTCTTCTGCTTGCAGTCGGAAAGGTCACTGGTAAAGGAGGAGGAATGATCGCAGGAAACAAATCACTTCCTTTGGTCAGTCCTCTCACCACAGCCACGCTATTTTTAACAAATGTTATTAAAAATTATACAACCCTGTCTTTTCTGGAATCTATTTTATTGAGCAAGTACAAAATAAACCAAGACAGGAAAAATGCACCATTTGGAGTAGCTCTTTTTGCTGCAACTGATTTAGCAAAACAAGCCACAGGGGAATGCAAATGGCTTTCTAGAACTGCTTCCTGCGGCCATGTCTCTCTCCATGTGGAAGAGAGGAATATTTTAACTTAACCAGCTGCATCACTTCATACAATAGTAAATTGTTCTAAGTGTTCTCGTCACCAAGAAATACACTGTCTCTGAGGTTATTCCCATTATCAGTGTTATTTGTTTAATTTCTTGCTGCAGCCAGCTTTAAACAGTGCCATTTCAAATTGTTGTCAAATCCATGGGTGTGTGTTTAGCAGAAGGGGCTAAAACTGACCCGCCAGATTTGGGGGTGTTAGGCCCCTTCCTGGTGGAGTCATCTGGGACAAGAATTTGACAGAGGGAAATTCTTTGCACAAATATTTTTCTCTTGTAATTGTTTACCGCCTTACTTACCACCTAGAAATAATAAATACATTTGGAAACCTTATGACCAAATGTGAGAAATCCCTCTGCTTGCAGCTGTTTCTGTTTGGGTGGCAAGAGGCGAGGCTGATGATTATATGGTCTTACATGAATGCAAGCTTTCCGTTCACCAAGGTATCTTTCGCCATCCCTGCATTAGTACCATTCGTTATCGGCCACTACTGACTTCACTAGGGCCAATGTATGGTCCTACACGTACAAAGATTGGATTTTATACTGAGACATTATATATAAATCAAGAAGACAGCAAAGTTGCAAACAAATAAACATAAATTTGACCATTCAAAAGATTTTGGTGCCTAACTCAAAATTATTTCAATGGGGATTAGGTGCCTATAGACCTTGGTGGAATTCTTCTTCTGCATCAGAATTGAAACTACAAGGTAGCATTACAGTAGGCAAAGTATTAGTATTTACCATGAACAGATATCCTTGCCATAAGAAAAAGATGTCCTTTGGACTGC
This sequence comes from Chionis minor, assembly GCA_013398295.1. Taxonomy (NCBI): domain Eukaryota; kingdom Metazoa; phylum Chordata; class Aves; order Charadriiformes; family Chionidae; genus Chionis; species Chionis minor. The sequence goes on from VZSF01008207.1 coordinate 1,001,675, forward strand.
TGCTTTCCCCATCCACAAAAATTTTGTCTCTATTTATGAAAGCACACTTCAATGAAACTACCTCTCCTAAGACGTGCAAGGAAAACATCTCTGGAGAATAGACTCAAACGCAGCTCCACAGAAGAGCAAAAGCCATTTCAATATACATTTTCGCTCGGAGGAATCTCATAATAGATTTGGGGGAAGGGGCAGGGAATTTTACATGTGTCATCTCTTATACATTATCACTACGATTAAGGGCAGCAATGCTCATTATGCTGATGACTTCAGTACTAAAGGCACTTGCCCTACGCATTTTGTTTAGGCTTCAAAAGAATTGTCTGTCAACAAGCTAATCTGTTATTGATCTGGATCAGATATAATTTTAGAAGTACAGGACTCTCTGTTCCTTGAGATCCACCAGCATATGTCTTGACGGGGCACAGTGTTCCTCCTGTATTGTCAGTACACACAGACATTTGTGGAAAAGCATGAGTTTATGATCAAGTATCTTTTTAAAAGTCATTGCAATAATTGTTATGGAAGATGCCAATCACAGCCCACTATCCTATGAAGACTGGCAAATGTTCAACTGGGGACAGAGACTGGCTCTCGATCCATCCATTGCAATTGGCAGCTAGTTCTGTGGCTGGAGTAAACCCGCTTAAACAAACGACGTCAATGAAGACCTTAAAATGGCCAAGTCCTGTCTGGCAGCTGACCCTTGTTCTGCTAACTCTGCAACCCATACACATATGAATGACTTAAGACAGATATTTTAAATTTTTTATGAGATTTTAGACAAATATCACTGATAATAGGATCATTTCAGAGAGATGATATCTCCTGATAATGAAACATTTACAACAACTTACTCGCACATGTCTTTGAAGGGGTACCCCAGAAATTTCACTGTGACATCTGAACATCTTTCAGCCCTGCGTAAGAAATGTCAGATAGAAGTGATCCCATATTTCTCTCCCCAGGAGAATCACACGTCACTTGTTTTTTACTGGTTAGGGCTCATTTCTTCTTTTGCTGGGGATCAGAGGATGGAGACAGCTTAGATATTCAACCATATATTTTTCCAGGATGCTTTTTCATTGCTCCCCTTTGCTACAGACTGCCATAGATCATTCCAGGAAATCTGTATTTGAATGTGAAACAGTTTCTTCCTCCTCCAGAGCTGTTTGCAATTTACAGTGACTTGAAGAGACAAGACTTGGTTTATTGGGATATTATGCTTAGTTATCATCCTTCTTGCTTTCAGATCAGGTTCTCAGAGGGTTACCTTTTCCATGAGCCAAGCCACGTTTGGTCTGACATTTGTGAGAGTAGTTGAGCAGACAGCTGTCCCAGACCTGACATCTCAGGTGCTGCAGGTATCATTGAAACATGTCTCCATCCTACCAGTGACCACATAACAGGCATGTTTCACTAGAGGCAAGTTCACCTGTGCTATAGGCTATGGGTGTAAAGCATTAGAAAAGAACCACCAACTTGTGCTACAGTCCAGGTGCACTAGCATGTTTCAGCTTCATTAGCGAAACAATTTGTAGCTCTGAGGCGCAGCACAACGATGACAGTCTCCCTGTTGGCATTCCTTCATAAAGGCTCCACCCCTCAAAATGTCACTTCACATCCTGGTTCTGTCTTTGATTTGGAAGGTCTCTTACACTAGTCCCCTGGAATGATGCCTACAGAGTGCAAGATCCTGGATGTGAGGTTAGCACCATGGATTAATCGTAAAGGAAATCCTGTGGGTCTTCAAATAAAAGGCTCCTGTATGAAGGCTTGCCCAAAATCTGAGATGCATTTAGGCACTAATGGTAAGGAGGGTCTCTCTGTAGGGTGAGACCAATCCAAAGAATATGAAAATGCTTGAACCTAGATGTTCTCAAGGTCATATTCAGTTCAGAGTTTTATTCCAATTTTCTCTTTCTAGCTTAATAATAGCAATAGACCTCTGTTTTGAAAGATCAAGAGGTAGCAACGAGGAATGCCAGGGAGCAGCAACAGTAGGGCTGCTCCATGCAGAGGGGATGACCCAGAAGCTGAGGGTGACCCCAGCACAGGCTGTGTCCTCACCAATGGGGTGCTGTCCCATGGCATCTGAACATGGCAGGCAGAGCTTCGTAACAGGGTCCATCAACAATCACCAAGAAAGCAAGCGTGGGGTTCAGCCAAGAAGTCCAGGCAGGAGATGGGGCTGGAGACCAGGCTATACCTACACAGTAGCTCAGACAAGGAGCAAGTACCCAGGCTGAGCTTAAATGCAGCTTCTGGCCAGTGGGCAGGGGGTGGGTTGTTGGGGGTACCAGGTGAAGGTGATTTGGGCAATTGAAGCCTCTTTGCTAACAAGGTCCTGACACTGACCTAACTGCAGACTTGAATTAAAAAAAACACAGAAGAAATAACACCATACAGAGCTTCAAGAATGAAGCAAAAGTCAAAGGTGGTGAGAGTTTCAACACCGGTTTAATCTCCAGCTAAGCATTAGCTAAGGAGAACTGAGGGTTAAGAAGCGAACACTACCCTTTGCAAAGCACAAAGAGTGACAGCATACATGCGTATGGACAGTCCAGACCAAGGAGAGCTGAACTGCACGTGGCACACAGCCCACTGAACCGAGCGTGCAGATCATCAGTCAAAGGAAGAGCAGCAGCAGTTTAAGGACCTAAATCCATTTGGCTGGGAAGGCTGCCTGCTGCTAGTGAAGTCAAAAGAAAGTTCAGTGCTTGAGGTGACTGGCATTTTTGGATGACAGAAAACCCCACTTAAATCTTTGCAAGCTGTTGACACCAAAACTTAAGAAAATCCCCTTTTCACTAATGCCACCTCAGTAAGTGCTCTGCAATTTGGGATGAAGTTTCCCATCCAGCCCAAAGGAGCAGTCCTTGCACAGTGCCTGGTTGCCCAGGTGGGCAGGGAAGACCCCCACTCAAACTCATGTCCAGCTGTTCTTCCAGCTACAGAACTGGGAAAATCTTTTGAAGACATTTACTGGTACTGAAGGGCTTATGCTACCTTTTTCTATTTGGGATATCGCAGGAGGGCTCCACACCTCACAGATGGAGTCCTAACAGGATACAGCAAAGGTAAACAGACAGAAAATGAGGAATAGCTTATTTAGCTGAAACTGAAGAGGAACTGTAGGTCAGGAGGAAAGATCACACAAGTTGGAATACAGCCAGGACACCAAAGGTAGACCTTTAAAAATTGTAAAAAAATGCTATAGAGGCTTTTCTGAATACAAGCAGCCAGGAACTATTGACACACTCGGCCTCCTCGTGTCCCAACGCTCCCTTCACCCCTTTTCCTCTCCTCCCCTTTACTCCCTGCCCTCCTGGGTAACTCTCTGCATGACATGCCAGAGAAAAGAAAGAGCATGGACCTCTGAATTGCCACGGCACACTTCCTAAAATACATGGACGCCTGCAGGATTACACTTGCACATCCACTGTGAGAGGTGACAGTATTAAGGTGTGAGGCAGGGTGGGGTTGAACACAAACAGGGTCTTTCTCATGAGTCCCTTCCAAAAGCTCCAATGAATATACACTGAAGGAACACACAATTTCCCCCTGGCAGTAGCTATTTATGAAAGCCTAATATATTTAATTTTGGAAGGAGGTGTCCTTGAGTTCAATAAAATAAAAAAACAACCCGCCTCAAAATCATAGTTCCATGGCATAAAGAAAATCTATGGAAACCCTGTTAAAAAGTGTCACTGTATTAAGTTGTGCAGTTTGGTTTCCTTCTAATTTCTGTGTTCTTTTGTCACAATTTAATGTAAGGCAAAGAATGTTTCTCAAACCGGTATTATGCTGACATCCAACAATTCAGAGTATATGTCCTTGGAATTTTTATAAAGTGCAATTTTTAAATATTATTTTTCCAAAATACTGCCCAAAGGAACCATTCTGGCTGATCAAACAGCCCTTGTAACTGCTTTAAATGCTCACGCAGCATTTCTCCAAATAAGGCCCTGTATGAAAACGAAACACCACAGGGGCACAGTGAAACACCAGTTAGCACCTTTATACAACTCTGCTTCTAAGATTAACTTTGCTACAACCCTGGCAGATCACAGAATCCTAAGTCTTGTGTGAGCACAGAGTGGAATTGTGTTAATTTGTCTCAGAGGATGCAATTGCAATAGTCCTTTCTCGTCTTCAGAGAAATCCAGCTTGGAGCACCGAGACGGTGCACGCCAAGCGGCGTTTTACGGGAATGTGCTTTTGCAGGGGGGTGCTCTCCCATTCACACAGCTTGCCTTATGCCCTTCAGATTGCTCCAGTCTGTCTGAAGAGGAAAAGCAAAGTTCTACCCTGAAATTTGCTCTGTGGGTCCGAGCGGCTTTTTGTCCTTGCGTCGCATTGGGTCTATGGCACTGCAAGATGTCTTTGCATGTTTGGGAAGAGACGAGGCAAACAGAAAAGGGCTGAAAAGCAATCAATGCTGCTTCCTTCCTTTCGTGTGTTTTCTTTTGCCAGCTACCCAATATTCTCTCAGAGAAATCTGCAAGCCATCAAGTGCATCAGAGCCCAGGCTGCGTCTGCGAGAAGCTGAGCCGAATGTTCAGCGGGAGCCCACCTCCCAGCTGGGAGTGTGACCCCGTTTCGGTGCCGCACATGCCGAAAACTCCTGCTCCTCCGGTGCCTCATGCTGCAGGCTAACACAACGCTTGGACTAATCCAGCAGGTCGGGGCTGTCAAAAGGATTGATCCTGCTCCCAGCCCTGCTCTGGAACGGGGCCTCAACAGCCTTTTAAGAAAACCGTGCTTCTTTTTTTCCTTTTTTTCTTTTGGTCGGGTCATTTTTTGGCCTTTGGTTCCTCAGCTGGCTCAGGGCAGAGGCAGGTACAAACACACAGGGCTGGCAGGAGTGAGGAGCAGGAGCAAGGCAGCCTTGGTCATAGCCTAAGTTTATATAGCCTTAAAAGACTGTCATCTCAGCCCAGGTGACTCCATGTGACCCCCACGGAGTGGTAAAGGGTTTGCTTTTAAACGGGGACAACTGAGATCCACTGGGAAGGTGGTTTTGTCTGTGCCATCCGCCTGGATGGGACAGCAGAGGCTGCCCAGCTAACCCCAAACCGGCTGGCATGCCGACACGGCACAGTGACAGGCCAGGCAGCAGCACTGCCTCGGTCTTAAAGGCAGGACAGACGGATCTTCCCGGCAGCACGCGCTGAGTGGTTTGATCAGCCGCTGAGTGGTGACAGCCTGAGATGGTCACGTTGCCTTTGCTCCAGAACTCACCCCTTCCCGGGGATCTGTGCATCGAGTCCCCTGGCACGGAAGGGGCCACCATCCGGCAATGAAGTACCAACAGAGGGCATGGTGGCTGAGGCAAAACAAGGAGCTGACCCCAATTTTCATAGTCCAAAGAATGCATCTTAACCCCTGGAGCTTTTTTTCTTCTTGAGAATGAAACTCTTTGTCTAACCCTATCCTCCTCTTTTTACCTTTACAGTCCCTCATCCTTGCAGGCTTTTGGAATTTTTAGTTTAAAAAGGAATTACGGAGTAATGCCTGCCATTAGTAAATAACAGAAAAGCTGATAAACTGTTAAAAAAACAAGGAGGCCTTGCCAAGAGACTTAGACGAGACATTTGTTTTTGGGAAACCCTCTGCACAGTACAGTCCACATGCACACTTAATCACGCAGAGAAACATTTACTGTAGGATATATTTTTAGGCAATTTTTCAAGTGGCAAATTTCCACTGGGGTACAGCACTTGTCCTGTCATAATTAACTGTACAGAAAATATTAGTCTAGAGCTGGCCCGCTCGATGGTGGAGGGAACGCGTTACACCCAAGTTCAAGAGAGGAGCAGGGTCTCTCACTGTGTGGGCTAGTGAAGACTAAGCGCATTACACACATATTTGGCCATCACCACCACCAAAGGCCACGAGCTTCCCTCACAGTGTGTGCTTGGTCTTGGAGCTGAATAGCTTTCAGCTGCACAGGATGCTTTTTGGCTGCTCCGAGAGATGAAAAAAAGATGTAGGAGTCAATCACTGGAGAAGGGAGGCTGAGTTTAAAAGGGGATTAATGTGACAGCCAGGGATCTGAAGGGTGGTGGAAAACCCGGGAGGCCCCACAGCTCCCGTTGAGCGGGCGCCTGCCAAGTCACACAGATCTGCAGCGTGACACATGTCTCCCATCTTGGAGCTCGTGGCCCCACCACTAACGCGTGTGCTCAGAGGGCTCTGGCCGGCTCCTACCCCCCTCTCCACGAAGGGCCAACGCCACGTGCTGTGTCTTCCTGCGTGGCCTCTGTCTTTTCCTTCTGCTTTGAGCATTTATGGGTTTTAAGAACAAAACCTGAGGGGCAGGAGTGACTGGGGGGTTGCTGAGGTAAGTCCTCCGGCACGTATCCCCCATCCCTCTGGCTGCGCTCTCTCTCCTGGCTTCAGGGCTGGGGTGTCTGAGCGTGCCAAAAGTGCAGCCAGCGCCGGTCCCTGGCTCAAATGTACGACAGCCTTAAAGCACATGCTTTGAGTCAACAGCATGGATTTAAGCATGTGCCGGAGGGCTTTGCTGAGTGAGAATCTTACAGAACAGAATGGCAAGTCATCCACAGTAAAATGTTTTGTTGCTTTTTTGTTGTGTTTGTTGTTTTGTTTTGTTTTGGTTTTTTTTAACAGGGAAATGTTGGCTTGGGAAGATCCTTCCCACATGTCTTCAAGACAGGGAACAGTTGGAGCAGATATTTTAAAGGCAAACCAAGTAGAACTCTGCTTTTAAAAGTTGTGATTCCTTGAAGAATTCGTGCCATTTTTTTAGTTCCCTGACTAGTACAGGGACAGATGCAGCTTTAGTAACATTCCAGGAGCTCTACTAAGTCACTGGTGTGGCACTCGCCTGCCTTATATACCAAACACCAGCACACCTGACACTGTGCTGCTACACTACTCCAGCCATAGTGACAATACATGTAATGCAACAGGACGCCAAGAGAAGTTTCCAGGTCACGTCTTGACCAAACTGAGTCCGTTTACATGAGAAATACTTATGGGCTAGAGGATGGTGAGAACTACTGAAATCTCCACCTTGTCCTACCCAGATACGTCCACTTTCTCTGGCTTACTTGATCATGGGTCATGTAGATTTATACTGGTGCATGTTCATAAGATGTGAGGTAGACCAGGAGTGAGAAATTAATTTGTGAAATGAAAGCTGAGCTTTGACTCCACTTCCTGCACTTTTGAGGTCTCTGAGAATCCTCCTGCTAACTCTTTGTCAAGGTCTAAAGTCTAAGTGGAACAAGAGTCAATCAAATCCTGTCTATCAACATTTATGGTAGCCCCTAGTAAACAGGTAATATTTATTTTACAGGTGAATCCAGACACTCTCTGCTACTTTCCACAAAAAATAAAACAATGCTATGAGCAAGCATGTCAGGTTCAGCTGGCCCTGGTGGCTGACTGATGGGCTGTCTGCACCGTAATGAACTCCACCGTTGTGCCCTAACCACTTAGCTCTGGGCTTGTTTGACTCCAACACCAAAAGCAAGCACCACAGGGCGATGCTGGGGTAAAACTCTACCCTGCATAGCTAACACAAGCCTTCCTATGCCTCAGTTTTTGATCTTGAAAGGCACTTTTATGACAGGGTTTTGTGCATTTTGTGTCACACTGCAATCCTTAGGCTAGCCTGTGGTTGGTCATCCATGTGTATCTGTCCCTGCTACAGCTGTGTAAAGAATTCAACCTCCTCCAGGCAGACACTAAGAGATCTGTGAGCAGCAGCTAATGACATCTGGGCTTCTGTCCTCTATCCTCTTTCTGTCCTCTGCTGCCTGATCAAACACGTGTTTGGCTGAGGGGTTTTCTTCAGGCTTCCCAGGGAAGTGGTGGAATCACCATCCCTGGAGGTATTTAGAAGTCGGGTAGACGTGGTGCTGAGGGATGTGGTTTAGTGGTGGTTTTGGCAGTGTTAGGTTTATGGTTGGACCTGATGAGCTTAAAGGTCTCTTTGAACCTAGATGATTCTACGATTCTACACTTCTACGATTCTATGATTTTATTTTTGGGTCCTTCATAAGCTTTCTTTCCCATGCCGATTCTGTGACGTCTAACGTGGAATAAGGCAATACTTCAGCCTTTCCTTCAGCAGCAGCATCAACAGGGTCTCCTTTCTCTATCTAGCCACTTATTCTAACAAAACCTGTAAAAAACTTGTACAGAACTTTTGGAGCCTGCTAGCTAGTGCCAAATCTCACTGAAAATGTACAATAAGTTAAAAAATTAATGAACACAAGAACTAAAAGGCAAAATGCCAAAGACAAATATGCAAGTCCGTTGAGGTCTCGCAAGCTTTATTGCCCTCAGAATTCAGATTAAAAATTCCTGCAACTTCTCCTTTTGTTAATCTTTATCAAGATGTGTTAAATTATTGAATCTTCTTTCAAACCATTAGGCAGAACAGGCACATTGTAAAGAATGCTTAATTCACATTTTTTGTAATACATTGCCCTGGTTTAGTTTAATTTCTTATATTCTATATAAGAAACTCTATGCATACAAAGTATTTAATGGCTTTATGAGGCATAAACATCTCCGGATTTGATATTTTAGTCATGCTCAGATATCAACAGTTATTATCACTTCTTTTATATTTCTGATCCTCAGACAAGTATTATTTGGGATGAAGTATTTTCCTTCCTTATTCTTTACAGTCTTCGATTTACTGATTATTTTTCTTTTTTCTTTTACCTAACTGATTCATTAACACATTTTACAAAGATGTTGTGAAGTATCTGAGAACCGTATAATTTACTCGTGTGCTTCAGTTTCATTATATGCAGAACACATTTATCAAATTGACAGCTCCTCAGGTTGAATCTGCCTGTCAAAAGCAGTAAATACTCTTTTCATTTTTCATTTCTGAATTGCATTTTCAGTATTTTAAACACATATTCCTATAATGATACTGTAGAAAAAAGAAATTAAAAACAAACCTATATCAGCCGTGTGGACTGTCAAGATTTGCATAAACAGAAGATGGTTTATAATTTAAGTTACAGTGTTAAAATTGATGACACTGAACTGAGAATAACTGTTTTAATGGGTCCACAAAACAAAATAAATCCTACACAGACAGTATATGCAGGATTATCTTCTCTAGCTGGTGTCGGTATCTCTACTGAGAAGCAGTATGGGTCCTTCACTACATTCCTAAATTTTGAGTGGCAAAACACTATGCCACTGCAGACTATTCCCATAAAATTATTTGATAGATATTAAAATAAAAATGAAATTCAGTCTGTAACAACCTCATATATAAAAACATACTGACAAAATGAAAAGATCAGTATTATTCTTTAATTCTAGCTCTTACAAAATAATGCAACATTCACAGTCCTGCGTACCGGACCAGCTGCTGTGAGAGTTCACTATTGCAGAAAACATCCGACACACTGAAGAAAACAAGGAGGGCAAATCTCCAGTTCCTGTTCTGCAAATCTATCAGATCACAAACTGCCAGGGCAGGGAGAGAATGCAACCTAGAATAAACCTCCATAAACTACCTCTTTCCCTTCTGTGCCCTACCAAAAAGGATTTTTGCCCTGTTTCTGGTGGTTAGAGAAATGCTGCATAAGTCATCACTGCCTGCAGCTCCACTTCTCAGAAGAACTGCCATTCTAGATGTCTTGGGAATCCCCAAATGATTCTTCCAGAGCTGCTACAGAGAAGATGTAGCCAGCAGATTGAGGAAAAATTCATGAAAACTAGCTGTGCTGTTATACAGCATCTGTCCTTTGTGTGCTACTTTACACGGTCACTGCACAGTCATTTATACAGCTACACTCACTTGGGTTGTATGACATCTAGTTTACATCTCATCTTGGCTAACTAGAAATCTTGGCAACAGTAGAAGACTTCTAGCACTTCCAAGGTTAGACATCTCTCTCATGCTGCTTCTTGTTTCAGTTCATTTTTTCTCTTTACTACTTCTTACACAATTAAACTGCTAAGAAATTCCTTATACATTGGATTATTTCATCTTCCATCATTTACTGAGCCCTTGCTACAACATGCAGGACATCAGCACTGATTCTGCTCCTCTATCACATTTGCGAAGAGATTAAGCACCTTATTGTACACATTTTTTACACTGAAGCTATGATTTACTTTGCTTACATTTCTTTCTGATAAATTTTCTTCTCCGTTTACGATGGGGATAGGTAAGCTTTTCTTTTTCCACAGTTGTGCCTACACTCTCCAGTCCTGTGTCACACCCGATCTAGACTTCACCTGATTTATGTCACCCTTCAGAAACAACAGGACCTTTTTGGGCTGTGCTGAGATCAGAGCAGCTCTTTTTGCTCAGAATATTGCCATGAATATTTAAGTATTAGTTAAAGGCCAAAGCACTGGATTGTTAAGGATAAGCATTCCAAGAACAGTAATGACAAATAAAGTGGGCATTAATATGTAAGAGGCCTTTTAAAATAACAGTTCCGAGCTTGTGTCACTTGAACAACTGTGTTTGAATGCCAAGAGACTTCATAAAAAAGAGCCCCATAACTGCCGAGATATTTTGAAGTATCTAACTGAATCCATGTTGCAGAGGATTATGAAGAGCAAAGGATTCACAAGCTGGCTTCAAACCTGATCCCACTTGGCTTTTCTTATGTTAGATGTAGGAGTATCTCAAAACTCAGCTTGGCTCCAGAAGAGATCACAATGTAGGAAACCAGAAGCCCCACATTTTCCCAGTCCCCTTAACTAAATCCAAGAAACATCCACAGAAATAGCAAGCAGGCTGAGCAGCTCTCAACTGAAAATGAGAGAAAAGAAAGAAGACAGACCCAAGGTGTATTAAGTTCACAAACCCCAACATTTGGATACAACTCGGAAACAAATTCAAACAGAAGGTCCTGCCAGTATTGAGTGAAGTATTAATGCTCCCATGATGTATTAAAATCTCATCTTGAGTATTGCAAACATTGCTGTACAACTGCATCTATAAGAGTAGCATCCAAATGACCACAGCCACGAAGACTGGCTACTAGTATGGAAGACAGAGGCTTTTCACCCAAGGAAGCTAGAAGAGTTTGATTTGTTTAGTCCAACAAAGTTAGAGCAAAGGGTGAAAAGGAGTAAGTCCCTTCTACAGGCAAATCTGGGAGGTATTTGAGCTACTGAAGGAAAGGATAGACTTGATAAAAAAGAAAACAAATATAAACTGGCCACAAGTAAATTTAAACAGGGAATGAGATTGCTAACCATCAGAAGACTGAAGTTCTTAAACAGCTTTCAGATAGAAGCAAAGTGGGTAGCTGAGCGGGAGACTGAGCTTGTAGATGGCTCACAATCTGTCTAGGAAAGCAACTGCCCACAACATCAGGCAAAACCTCATGATTCAAGCAGTCCCTTTGGGCGCTGTTTCATACAGCCCTAAATCTGGTAAATAGAAGGAGAAAAAAAGTTGGAGGGCAGACTAGAGACCCCAAAACATTTTGAGCAGATATTTTACTGAATTCAAAACATAGCATCAAAAAAGCAAGACACTGTCAAGTGAGCTGAGGTTGCTACTGACAAGTGGGATGGTAAGAAAAGTTTCTATTTCCTTCAATGAAAAGATCTTGTATCCCCAGTAAGTAACTGTGGAAAGGAGACAGGCTCAGGGAACAAGACTGATTGGGACATGGTAACTATTCAGGCTCTACCTTAATAACAAAGAAGTCTTTAAGAATTCTCCTGCATGAAGATTTCTGCACAAAATATGCTGCACACTTAAACAAACAGTCTCTTATATTCTACATGTTTTTTTTCTCTACTGCACCTTAAAATAAATAGTGGGGGGGTGGAATCTAATCTGGATTGAATGAGAGTGTTGCATTAGGGAAAATACTGAATGTTCCCATTCTTGAAGACTGAAATTATTAATAGATGGGGGTAGTAAGAAAAAGGGAACTAGCTGCTTAATGTAGCTGCTCAAAGTAGCTGCTCTGAGACTGGAAATTCTGGGCCAGAAAATACCAAGCACACAGAAATGTCCTGTCATTTAGCATACGAGCAAAGGCTGGGATCTCAAGTGGCTGAAGACTCCACTGCAGGGGAAGGGGAGGAGGCAAGGTCACTGAACCCCTAATATATAGAACTGTGACATCTAAGGTATCACATGAACTAAAGCCTGAGGGAGACAGCATTAAAAAACAGACTACATCTGTGTATGCACTGAGTGATGATCCCTGTCAGCCATGGTTTCCTGCAGGTATGTTCACTGTGACAGGTAATAAGGATTGGTGAAGTTTTGCTGGTGAATATTTATCTGATGTCTGACCAAAGCACATAAAGTGCAGAGCATGTCCCGGTACAGTGCACAGGTTCCCAGCTGTGTGCCAGAAATCTACTTACAGGAACAGAATAAGAAAAACAGGAGGCAAACCCCAAAAGCCCTTCCCCTCTGTTAAGTACACCTAATGGAGGAAGAGGAGTTCCTTGCAAAGCTGGATGAAGTAGTCCTGGAGTCTGAGGAGAAGTAGCAGTGGTTGATCTACATCTAGAAACCACTTGGGAGAATCTCTGTTCTCCATAGGACTTGGTCAGGGGAAAGAGTGGCCACCTTGCACGGCCTCTCTGCTTCACCTGAAGAAGGTGTTTTTGTAGTGCAGAGTCATGGAATCATAGAGTCATGGAATCATAGAGTCATAGAATGGTTTAGGTTGGAAAGGACCTTAAAGATCATTTAGTTCCAACTCCCCTGCCACAGGCAAAGACACCTCCGACTAGACTTGGTTGCTCAAAGCCCCATCCCACCTGGCCTTGAACACTTCCAGGGATGGGGCCTCCACAGCTTCCCTGGGCAACCAGTTCCAGTGCCTCACCACCCTCAGAGTGAAAAATTTATTCCTGAGATCTAATCTAAATCTACCCTCTTCCAGTTTAAAACCATTACCCTTGTCTTATCACTACATGCCCTTGTAAAAAGTCCCTCTCCAGCCTTCTTGTAGGCCCCTTTCAGATACTGTAAGGCTGCTATAAGGTCCCCCCAGAGCCTTCTCTTCTCCAGGTTTGAACAACCCCAATTCTCTCAGCCTGCCTGCCTGTGAGAGGTGCTTTAATCCTCTGATCATCTTCGTGGACCTCCTTTGGACCTGCTCCAACATGTGCTTCTTATGTTGGGGGCTCCAGAGCTGGATGTATTGTTCCAGGTGAGGTCTCACGAGAGCTGAGTAGAGGGGCAGAATCCCCTCCCTTGACCTGCTAAACACACTTCTTTTGATGCAGCCCAGGATGTGGTTGGCTTTCTGGGCTGCAAGTGTACATTGCCAGTTCATGTTGAGCTTTTCATCTACCAACACCCCCAGGTCCCTCTCCTCAGGGCTGCTCTCGATCCATTCTCCACCCGTCTGTATTTGTGCATGGGATTGCCCTGACCCATATGCAGGACCCTGCACTTGACCTTGTTGAACTTCATGAGGTTTGCATGGGTCCATTTCTCAAACCTGTCAAGGTCCCTCTGGATGGCATCCCTTCCCTCCAGCGTCTCAACCACTCCACACAGCTTGGTGTTGTCAGCAAACTTGCTGAGGGTGCACTCAGTCCCAACATCCATGTTGCCAACAAAGATGGTAAATAGTACAGGTCCCAGTACTGATCCCTGAGGAACACCACTCGTCACTGCTTGCCACTTGGATATCGAGCCATTGACTGCAACTGAATGCGGCCATCCAGCCAGATCGTTATCCACCAAGTGGTCCACCAGCCAAATCCATGTCTCTCCAATTTAGAGACCAGGATGCCCTGCGGGACAGTGTCAAATGCTTTGCACAAGTGCAGGTGGATGATGTCTTTTGCTCTCCCCTTATCCACCAATGCTGCAATGCCATTGCAGAAGGCCACCAAATTTGTCAGGCACTGCTTGCCTTTAGTAAAGCCATGTTGGCTGTCACCAATCACCTCCTTACTTTCTATGTGCCTTAGCAGAGTTTCTAGGAGGATCTAATTTACCAGTGAAGACTGAGGAAAAAAAGTTGTTGAGTACCTCAGCCTTCTCCATGTCCTGGGTGACCAGGTCTCCTGTTTCCTTCCTGAGAGGGCCCACATTTCCCCTTATCTTTCTTTTGTCCCTGATATACCTATAGAAGATTTTCTTGTTGTCACTGATGCCCCTGGCCAGATTTAACTCTATCTGGGCTTTAGCCTTCCTAACCTGATCCCTGGCTGCTCAGGCAATTTCCCTGTATTCCTACCAGGCTGCTTGTCCTTGCTTCCACCCTCTGTAGTCTTCCTTTTTCTGTTTGAGATTGTCCAGGATCTCCTTGATCATCTGTGCAGTCTTCCTGGCATTTTTGCCTGACTTTCTCTTTGTTGGGATCCATCCCTCCTGAGCTTGGTGGAGGTGGTCTTTGAATGTTAGCCAGCTTTCTTGGGCCCCTCTTCATTCCAGGGCTTTAGCCCACTGTAATCCATCACGTAGATCCCTGAAGAAGCCAAAGTCTGCTCTCCTGAAGTCCAGGACAGCAAGCTCACTGTACACCCTCCTTGCTGCCCTAAGGATCTCAAACTCCACCATCTCATGGTCACTGCAGCCAAGACTGCCCCTGAGCATAACATTCACCAGCAGCCCCTCCTTGTTGGTGAGAACAAGGTCCAGCATGGCACCTCTCCTCATTGGCTCCTCTATCACTTGGAGAAGAAAGTTGTTGTTGATGCATTCCAGGAACCTCCTGGATTGCTTGTGCCCAGCTGTGTTGTCCCTCCAACAGAAATTGGAGTGGTAGAAGTCCTCACTGAGGACCAGAGCTTGTGTACATGAGGCTGCTCCTATCTGACTATAGAGGGCCTCATCCGCTCGGTCTTCCTGGTCAGGTGGCCTGTAGCAGAGCCCCACTGTACTGTCACCTGTCCCTGCCCTCCCTTTAATCTTGATCCATAAGCTCTTGGTCAGCTTCTCATCCATCCCCAGGCAGAGCTCCATGCGCTTCAGCTGGTCCTTGACATAGAGGGCAACACCCCCTCCTCCTCTCCCATGCCTATCTTTCCTGAAGAGTCTGGATCCATCCATTTCAGCACTCCAGTCATAGAAGCCATTCCCACCATGTCTCAGTGATGCCAATTAGACCATAGTCTTGCAGGCATCCACACTTCTGTAACTCCTCTTGTTTGTTCCCCATGCTATGTGCATTTGCATAGAGGCATTTAAGTTGGGCCCCCAATGAATCAAGCTCTCTGGCTGGAGTAGCTATTTTTCCTTTCAGCTGCACTCCAGGTGGTCTCCTGCTGACCTGCAACCTACCTCCAGGTTTTGGGCCTCTCCTGCTGGTATCAGCATCACATTAGTAGGAGTGGGATGGATTCCAGTTCCCCTCCCCTGGCAACTCTAGTTTAAAGTCCTCTTCATAAGGTTGACAAGCCTCTGACCAAAGATGTTCTTCCCCATTCCCAGAGTCCACTGCCTCAGTGGAGGCTTCCCACAGCATGGTTCACCTCTCACTCATGCAGCCCTCAGCAAGACCAACCCAGACATACTGCATGTTCAGAGAGGACGCTGCATATATTCAGCCTCCAAAATCCTCACAAATTCAACCTGTGACCTTTAGGCATAGTCCTTTCTATCAAAAATGTGAAACACAGAACTACAAGACAGCTGAGGTTGGAAGGTATTTCTGGAGATTGTCCAGTCCAAATCTGTGCTCAAAGCAGGGTCAGCCAGAGCAGGTCCAGTTTGATTTTGAGCATCTCCAAGGAGGGAGAGTCCACAGTCTCTCTGGGCAACCTGCTCCCAGTGATTTTTCACCCTAACAGTAAAAAAAGGGTTTTCCTACGTTTAAGTTGAATTCCCTTTGGATAGTAGGTATGATGTCGTTTGCTGCTGTCAATTTACATTGGAAGATGGTATGTCTTTTTATCCACTTTCCATTGTCATTATTGTTAGAAATTACAAGCAGGTTTTTTGCTTTGAAGAGACAGCAAATATTTATGATTAAATGCTTCCTGAACGTCAACTTGTCATTGAAGGAATACATGTTCTTACAGACATTTGAGTGATTCGAAACAGAAAGGAACATTATATTCAAACTAGTGTTTTCCAGAGCAAGTTGCGCCTCCATGATCTAGTGCCATTTCTTCTAAGAAAAACAGGGTCTACAATTAAGACATGTTAATAAACCTCTGATAAATGTTGTCTACAAAGAAACATTGCTTTCATTCTTTAAAGTTACTTGAACAGGGTTAAGAGCACGTGTGCAGACATCACAAGGTTTGCAGATAATGTGCAATATTTTTAAAAAGAAGTATGCTCACGTATGATTCTATGGTTTGTGAATAGAATATATGATGATTTCTGCCATCTGTGGGAATGCACGTTAAGGCAAAGATTGCATTCTTCATATTTCCTATGTAGTTTTGCAAATGTATCAGGAAATTAGTACACAACAAAGTGCAATGCTTTTGAGAAAGCAAAATGACCAGATTTTGAAGCATACTGAGCAGCTACTGAGAACAACTGATGGGTTTCTCATACTTGTGAAGGCTAAACACAGCGATTAAAAGTTAGTTAGCTTAAAAGAAAAAGGTGGGGTGTAAATCATGTTCATTTTGGATAATAAGCCTTAGATGGCATCATTTGAAATGTCACCTTGTATTCAGCGAGATTGTAGCTGAACAACTTTAAACTTAATTGAGGCAGCTTGAGTCAGCGCTGTTGTGGTAATATAAATAGAAGCAAAGACTGGCTGAATACCCAATGTTTCTCTCAAGCCCCTCACAATCTCTCATGTGTTAGGATGCCAGAGCTGAGTGCTCCAGCATAAAAAAATGGAGTCCTGGAAACTCAAGACCTTACTTTGTATTGACAAGACTATAAAAAAACAAATCCTCTCCCTGTGAGTCAGGGTGCAGCTTTCGGAGGGCTCAGGAGAGGGGAGCTTTTGAGCTCGTGCCTGGTGGGAGAGGAACTTGAATGCAGCAGAAGATTTTGCCCAGCGGTTCCCTGCCAGCTTGGCCCCCTGGCAAGCAACCAGTGCCCTTGTCACCAGCTGCCCTCATGGAGGTCCTGGGGAGCTCAGGGGAACCAGTACAGGGGATCCTAGCATTCAGATTCACATTGAGGTCAACAGTATTAGTGTGGAAGCTTCCATATTTCTTCCTGATAGGGGATTCCATATGAAAGCATCCCATCTGGCCTTGGCACCTTCTCTTATCCTACTTGTTGTAGCTTATTTCCATGCTCAACTAATCCCACATGGCAGTTAGAGGTAAGTATGTTAATCAGTCTTAAATAAAGTTGAAGCTGTGCCTCAGGAGTGCTTTACTGCCAAATACCTGTGCTTTAATCACGAGGTCTGATAATCCCAGTTGATGATCCCACAGTAATATACCACACTCTAAGAAAGGTACAGCACGGCTCCGTGCAAAGTATTGTATTTCATGTATGTAACATACAAAGTGTAGAAGAAGGTGATGTTCTTGTGAATTAAGGATTTCCAAGTGTACGCCGTTAAGGGAAACTTAGTTAAAATCAAAGGGACAGCCTAAGAGAGAAATAATTAGAAAATCTGAAAACTTCCTGATTAGTCAGAAGAAGTAACAGAAATTTGTGTTCAGAAGAATTCTGAGCGCCTTCTCACTGAGGGACTCTCTCATCTACCGAGAAATCTGATGAAGCAAAACAGAACAGGGTCATCTTAAAAGGCGAGAAGCCCCTCCTATTCCGAAAGCAGTTTATGAATAAAGAGAGGCTAAGTTTTTTCTTTCACTGTACTTCCACTGTATTTTGCATGTCTGTAAATCTGATCAATATTATTTCTGAAGAGTAGAGAAGCACACCCTTACTCCTTTCATAAGTAGCAATCGCAGAAATCAGACAGTTATTATTATCTCTATAAAATGTACATGAAAGCTTAACCTTTTTGAACTTATTTATGCTAGCCTAATAGATAAACAGCCTAATTCAGAATTTTACACAGTGACATCTGTAAGTGAATTTCAATTTATCAGAAAGAAACCGGAGAGATAATTGTGGAAAACTGACTACTGATTTTGTCTTACACACATACACACACACACAGATTCTCTGTGATTTGAAGAATCACATATTTGAGCAAGAGCATAACTTCATATCTGTGAACAGTCAAGCATCATATTCTTCACTAAACTTGACACTGGATATTTTAAGAAATGCCAAATAATATTGTACTTCCTGTGAAGAACTGCTGCCAGTAGCAGTTAAAACAAGACTAGCACCTTATCACTGTTAAGCAGAATACTGGAGTGAGTCAAGAGACCCAAGGTTTTTTTCCTGTTCTGAGACTGAATATATGATCTGCAGTTCACTGTTTTTTGAGCTGCTGCATTCCAAATTATAACTCAGCAAAACTATTTTCCGGCATCTATAAGGGACATTCTTCACAATAGATGAAAATTGTGACCTGAGGGCTATGTGTTTTCATTCCACAGTGTATTTCACCTACTGAACACTGAGAATGAAGCTATTGCTAATTCTGTAACTGATGTACAAAGGTGAAAGCTCAATTTCCAATCCACCAAAAGCTTATTAAGAAAATTATAAGGGCTTGCACACTGGCAATGGCTCTGCGGTGAAAAGTTAAACCACCAAAATTTTTGAACCTAGCATAGCTTGGTTTTTACTCCTCCCTTTTCCTGCCACTCTGGTAACTTAAAGAGAAGTGGTACGTGCTTAATGGTTCTTGCTACCTATACAGAACAATTGTACCTTGGTGCCTGCATCACTGCACAATTGTATGCCCTGGCAGCCCTCTTAGTTCTGTTTCTTCTTCTGGAGATAAAATAAATTTGGCATTGGCCCTGCAATTGCACAATTAATTACAGAGATGCCCACAAAACCCCTTACGTCTCTCTCTCCTTTATCCTCTAGTTCCTCTACCAGGAACCACTGGAAGGAATGTTAACAGGACAACAGAAAATATTTTGTCATGAATATGAAGTGGATACAGCCTCTTTCCACAAACACATGTTCTGCCTTTTTCTTGCAGTACCCTCACATTTAATTTATTCAATATTTAGCAAACATACTTATTTTTATTTCCTTTCTCTGCTTTGATCACAGAAGGTCTTCAAAGAATATTCCATGTGCACCATTCGCACAAGTGCCTTCGTTTAATTGCTCAGGTAATTCACCGCATGTGCTCACCAGGCTCAGGGAGCACAAGAGGTTTTCTGGCATGAATGCTCTCATGGGAATGGTAAACCGGGAAGTGATAAACGAAGCATTTTCTACTGAGTGTGTACAACCACAGATACCATGGGCACAACCAGGAACAACAACGATGCATGCAGCTTAGAAATCAGATTTGCATGGAATTGCACTAGTGAAAATCAGTCCCTCAAAACTCTCCAAAAAAAGCACAAAGAAGGAAAGGTACAAAGAAAAGCAAAATGAATTCATTCGGAAACTGCAGAAGAACATGGGAGGCAATTGTTGCCTTCTGTAACACCTATTCCAACATCTATTATTCTATTCAATTACATCTATTGCTGATGTTAAGTATCAAAATGCCTCCAGGAATCGTGGTTTACCATAATATGAACAGAGTTCAGATGATCTTAATATGAGGTTGGAAAGGAGCATACATGTTCATGTATAAGAACAGAGCTGCATTGGAGAAGCAAATTGAGAAGACTCCCCTCTGCAGCAGCCCGAAAGTTTCCAGTGTGCCATTGCTATTTAGATAACATTGTGACAGGCACTTCACCCAGAATTTATGGGCCAGATTGTGACACCATTACTCATGCTGAAAACCAGCATATAACGGCAACAGCCCCACTGAAGTCAGCAGACTACCAGACCTGAAGTCATGAGCAAGGGTTTCACAGTCTAGCTCAACTCTGTCCCTGGGCAGATAACCTGTGGACCCACAGACATGTAGTCAGGCTTTCAGCAAAGGTACATAAAAAATCTGAAGAAATGTTTTCCAGCAGCAAATCAGGAAGGGGAGGAGGGGCAGGGAGAGAAGTTGTAGGCTCCTCTAATGTTTTGTTAGGCTTCCTGGCTCCAATCTTAAAAAAATAAGCAACTCAAGAGATNTTTTCTTAAGGAACAACAAAAGACAGTGATGCTAAAGTTAAGAATATTGCCTTATCAGACAGCTACATACAAGAAATAGAAGAGCTGTGAAGACAATATTAAAGGTTTTAATGATATGCCAATGCTCCTTGGGGAGGATACAGCTCTCTAAATATTTTTTGAATGCGATACCAATATACAAATTAACCACATTTTATTCCTGTGTTCTCCTTTATCTTTTCCTCCACTCTTCCTCTATGATTGCTGTAGTTTTTGTATTTTTATTTTCTTTGTGCAGTTAAGCTCTAATCACACTTGATCCTAGCCATATTAGCTTCTTTTTTATGAAAGGGGAAGACTTTTATAACCACAGCAACAAATTTCTTTGTCACATGATTTATCTCATTCCTTTTTATGGTCGTGAGGCTTTTTTCCCCTTTAATTACCCAACAGAAGCAAAGTCTCTCATCCTTTCCTCATCTTTATGTACTTTGCTTTCAACCAGTTCCAGATGACAGCATGGAAGAAAGTTTTCCAGCTCAGTACATCCACCTCTTCTTATATATTTGGGCTGACTTGTGCTATGGAGAACAGGCTACAGATTTTGTACTGACCACCCAGTAGAAGTGTCTTCTGCTATGAGCGCCTCTCGCAGTAATACTCCTTTCCTCCACATTAAATTGGCTCTTCCTCACAGGCTCTGTGAAGATCCCAGCCCTTCCAGACTTTAGCTGTGGTGTGAGATCTCATTCTCTCAGATCTCAGCTGTTCATCCACTAATTCCTTTGCATGTTTTGCAGCATTTATCAGCTGACTCCTCCGTCCTTCAGCCCTGCAGCACTTGGGCTTGCTGAGCACTCCCTGCTCCATCCTCTGCCTTTGCCTCCTCCACTTCTGCACTGCCATGTCCACAAGCACATGTCTTGTAACTCGAACAGCCTGGCAGCATGCTGTAGGAACACACTTTGACTATACGGTCACAAGACAAATTCAGCCATTTCTTTTCCCTCCCCCTTGTGCCCCATTGTCTTATATTTATCACTGCTTCCATGGGCATTGCCTTTCTCCACTCAAGATTTAATATTCATATTTTGGAGAGGCAAACTTTCCTCTGGCAAGGAGCAGTTGTGGCAGGGGATGCATGCAGTCACAAAACGACAACGGGAAGGTCTCAGCTGGGTCACCCCCAGGCGAACGCCCCGGTTTGCCCCAATGCGGAGCGATGACAAGGTTTGGTTTTGAGGACTTGCATGATTCCCAGGCTGTAACCAGCCCAGGGGCTGTGCTGGTGCTGTAGAGTACGTGGTTCAGTATGCTCGACCGCTTCTGCTGCCTTCTGTCCTTGCCTGCAGAAGCTGCTGCCACCACCTCGGTGTCACACCACCCTACTGCCCCTCTGCACTGCTGCCCCTCTCTCCCGGCACCGGCACTGGCACCGGCACCGCTCCTGTGGTGGTGTAGTGGGAAGCCTGGGCAGCTGCCCACCTTCTGCTGGGGCACCTCCGCTCCCCTCCGGTGAGACTGGCATCATTTTTAAATACTGCCTGGGACAGGACTGTGTTTGGAGGGCGAAAGGACTTGATCTTGCGCTGGTGTTTCACGGAGCTCCATTTCCCTTTTATTTCCTGAAGAATCACGGCCAGGGAATCCCCGTCACCCCAAAACCTCCTTAAAAGCTGAAAAGGTCGCAGCAGATAATCCGTAACTCCCAGGGGCACCAACTTGGGTGGATTTTGGGTGCCGTGAGTGGTGCCTCTGCAGCCCCGACCCTCGGCAGCTCTTGGCCAAGGCAGGGGACGGCTGCGCAGGCACAGCCAACCCTGCCAGGGGCCTGGGCAGCCCTTGGGAAAATATTACTGTAATGAATAACCGACTGACATTTAGCAACGCAAAGCCTTTTGTGCAGCGAGGGAAATGTCACCGTGCATTTTCTTTTCAAGGAAACGTGTGGGCCATGCCTTGCAGATGGGTGTTTGCCGATGGGAGAGGGGGGCTGGGGAAAGGAAGGGACCTTCGCTTTGTTTGCAGCAAACAGAAGCAAAACTCCACCTTTTTAGGTGAAGGTATATATGTCAAACCACTGACATCAGAGGGGAAGCTCCCTTGCTCTGTGCCGTCTTCACCTAGCTTGCATTGCTTTAGCAAAGCCAGAGGTTGCTAAATAACACATGGAATGAAAAATAAAATAGCCCATAACTCTGCAACAGTTGGAAGGGATTTTTTGCTCATTCTTCATCTCTTTCACGTGCTGTGTTGAAATATGAGGCCAAGAAGGAGGCCAAAATACTTAAAAGGCCTATCATGAGGTAATTCAGCCCCAAGCCCCAAGCAGGGGAACACAATGATAGCAGTGTGCTGGCTGTTTGCACAGAACTTGAAATATCAGAGCCCCATAGACCCTAAAATGCACAATTAAAAATGAAACGTCCCCTTGGGGCCCAGAGATTACCCACATCTCCCCCTCTGAAAATGTTTCACTCAAGTGTCCTATAAAACTGGTAATTACTTGTGGCACCTGCACAAGGTAGCTGTTGAGAAGAAAGCTGTAAAAAAATGACCAAGGTTACGTACCCGTGCTTAACATCATGTCCTCCAGTGACCATCACATGTGCCCGTGCTTTATGCCAAGGACAGAAGGTTGAAGCAGCAGCAAGCAGCATGTAAATGGTCTTCCCAACTTTGGGAAAGGCAACACAGTGTAGCAAACCTGTCCCATACAAGAGCCTGAGCTCTCTAGCAGGACCCTACAAGGATTCTTCCTCCTCATCCACAGAAAAGAGGGAGTCAAAGTAACACACTGCATGGGGTCCATCTCTTAAGCAAGCACAGATCTGCTTCTGGGTTTACTTCCTCCTCAAGGCTCTTGGATGGTCAAGGCAGAGCCCAAGAAAGCAGAAGGCAGTGGTTTGCCACTTGGCCACAAGGGCAAAGGTGGGCTTTTGTCACTTCTGTACCTCCACAATTCCCCTGTGGAGCAACGGCCCGCAGCTCCTGGGGGGGGTGTTCTGGGCAACTTCTGGCATCTGATGCGGAGGGAGGTAACACCAGTGGCCAGCCAGGGAAAAGGCAGTGAAGAAATCCTTAAATCTGGCACTGAGATTAAAACCCAAGAGCAGCACACTGGAAAGACCACACTGGCAGCAGGCGGAGTGAAACACAGGGCAGCACAGCAAGTGCAGACACCGTTCTTATCAATTGCTGGGCTTCACACATAGACGTATTTATAGTACTGACGGGGTGGCAAACATGCAGAAGAAATAAGCAGAATTACAAAACAGCCCAGCCTGTTAGGTCACTTACTTGCCAAGAGGGCTACCTGCCCCACAGGCATTTCTGGCAGGCCTTCCATGCTAGCCAGGTGCATTTGAGTGAAGTGGGGAGGGTGGCATAAAAGCTGTATGCTTATTTTGCATGATTGATCCCACGATCACGGCTAATGTGGCATTTACAACTGCAGGATCAGACTGTAGAAAAGCAAAAATAAAAAAGGAAAAATTAGCTGTATAAAGAAATCTCACTGCCCAGCTCAACTGAATCAGTGAAGCAAAGAGAAGAACAGACCGCTTTTGGAACAACTAAATGCATATAGAAGAATTTTATATTAAATAAACCTAAAAACACACACCAAATTTAAAAATGGAGAGCTCTAACTTAAACAATAGATATAAAATATTAACATAGATTAATATTCACAGTTTACAAAATGGATAAATTAAGTTATTCATACCCTGTATAGATGATATTCATCCTTCTCGAGTGCCCGTCATTTTAGCTGTTGCCTTCAACTTACTCTTCTCAACAGCTAAAAAACAAGAGAAATGAGTGTTAGCAATCTCACAAGAGTGGCTTGTATCTTCTTGTAGTCATAGCAAAACGTTCATTTCAAGCTAAAATCTGAATGTGAAGACAGTAGCTGTCTTAGCCAGATGGTGGCACTATAAGCACTTGCTATCACAAGGGCATTATAAATAGGGGGGGGGAAACCCCAAACAAACCAAAAAATCAAACCACCAAAAAAACCCAAAAATAAACCACTATAACAACTGCAGTATCACTTTACAGCACTGCATCTTTTAATTTATGAGAGACCATCACAGATGGCTAAACATACATGAATTGCCTGTATTACTGAGCCCAAACCATTAGCTTAATGAAGAGCATGCTGGAAAGAAATAGAGTAAGAGTGTCTCATGACATTTCTAAAAATGCGTTCAAAAGAAAACCAAAACCCTTTCTTTCCCCATTCCCCTTCCAGTCCAAGTTTTTCAAACTGTTCTCAAATCACAGGGAGGAATCCCAGTGGGCTGCCAAATGACCTCTCTTACCACACCACTTACATCAGCACATGGATATCAAAATATATTAAACACAGAAGGTACGGGGCACTGACTCAAAACTGTTTCTTGGGCAGATTAAGTGACAGAGTGTACAGGACAGCAATCTGGTAGTTGCTATATCAGCAATTTGCGATAGGTACAGATTACATGTTTTCTATGGCATATAAAGAAGAAATGTGAAGAAGACAGAAAATGTGGGAGGGAAGCCCAGCTCCTCTGGTGGCAGTGGGACTTTTACCCTTGCCTTCTGTGTGGCCAAGATTACCCCTTAAAGGTCGCATCAAAATGTACAGGGCCTGACTTTTCCACAGAGGTGTGAAACCATGTGCACCAGCAGAACCGTTCCTGGTTTACAGGAGGAAGAGTGGCAGGAAAATCAACTGGAAAATGTGTCTGAAAGTACAATGGATGCTCTGCCTATTGGAAGGAAAGGAAAGGAACATGCAGCCCTCTGGACATCATACTAACCAAATTCCCCTCCTAAAAACAAAGTTACTTAACATTTTACTCCTGCTTTTATTGCATTTGCCACTGTTTCTTCAGAGGCTTCTTTGCCTTCTTTCATGCATCATTTTTGTGGGATTATTTCTTTTTAAGGATTTTTTATTGCTTTCCCAAGTTAATCTCTCAACTCTAACACTTTATTATTCTTTCTTGTCAACAGTCAAAAATATCGATTTTGTTGGTCAGTATTCCTTCTCTTTTCTGACATAAATAAATGACACATATATACTGCTTTAAATTAACTGATTTCTAAGTGTTTAACAAATGAAGCCTGCACCATCGCTGGTTTACAGATGGGGAAGCATGAGAGAACTCAGAACCAGAACAACGATTTAGATACTGATCCTGACAACACTTGTTCATATGAATAACTTTACGAGAGCATTTGATGTGGCGACTTAGATACATCAAGTTACTTGTGTACTAAAGTGTTTGAGGACCAAATCCTTATCTACTAATAGCAGCGGCAACTGGCTTCTCTTCTCCTTCTTCAATTACCTTGAAAAATATTGTAATCCTTGAGCAAAACATTGGTTTTAGGAATAGATCGTCAGAATGGCAAAGGGGAAGAAAGTAGTAAAATCCAAAATTGGGATTAAAAAAAGAATTCTGATTTGCAAAAAAGTCCAGATTAAAAATAAATATGTAAATGAATTTTCCTTTTTTTCTTTAACCATGAGAAAACGTGTAGTAAAAATTTCCCTGGTCTTTTTCACAGCGAAAAGTCAAAAATTGGGTTGCCAAAAACTTCTCAAGTTCAGTAGCAGTAACAGCCTATTTGAGATTAGACAGGAGGTTTCAGCACATGACATTTCAAATGCTGAGAGATGCAGGAAATATCAGGGATTTGCCTTGATTATATAAAGATACTGTCTTCATAGCGAACTCACTATTATTCAGTGCATTGTAAATGAGAAAAACTATGTAACCAAACTACAGAAACCTGACAGCCATACTCCCAAAGAAACAACCATATTTTATAGATACACAGTACATATAGGAAAAGGCTGAATATCTGGCTTCTCATTCCAGTTCTCACGAAGGAAGATTTTTCCAACCTACACATTTATGAGAGAGAGACAAATAACATGGGGAAGTCAATAACTTGCCAAAGCCTGATGAATGCAAAAAATGCTTCTTTTTTCCTGGACGACTTCTAGCCAGGCCTATTGCTCCAGACCCTTAGGGACTCACATCTTCTGTGAAAAGCGTAGCAAATGACCCTTCCCTTCTAGTATGGAAAATAATCAGTGCCATCTCAGATAAGAGATTCCTTAAAACTTGTAATATTAGTGTGCATACCCACTGGACTAAATCCTGTTTTTAGGAGGGGTCTTCCACTCTTTTGATCAGCAATCCAGTCTGTCCTACCTTGCCTGATTTTCTCACACTAGGTCAAATAAGAGGTAACAGCAGACGAAACAGAGTCTGAAGTTCTACAGAAGGAAAATGACTAAGGAGAACCTAAAGCATCAGACATATTATTAAACAGGCTGGACAAAGTCATTCTGAAATCAGAGCAAATTTTCTCCATAAAGCTTAAACCACTTCCAAAGGACATAACCTTTTACAAAATATACACCTTTTTTTTTGTTTAGTCCTGGACCAATGAAAACATGGGGAGCTACCTTGGCTTACATGTACAAGAGCTTAATTATTACTGTGATCAGTTCCTCTACTGAAAGGAAAATGCTCTGAATCAAGATGAGGAAAGAACACGTATCAGTCCACAAACTTAAACTATATATATATATATATANTATTTTTATTTTTCTTCCTAGAATGCAAAGAAAGTTAAGGACATGTCTCAGAGTGAATAATCAGACTGACTAAGCATTTCCTTGAGGAAACAGAAAATGAGGAAATGTCACCATGATTTGCTTCTTGCTTTGCTCAGAAAAAAAAATTATTTTTACTTCAGTTTTCCCAGTGAAAAAACCCACACAAAAAAAGATATCCTCATGGGGACATGAGTTCACTTCTGCACACTCTGACATGTTAGTCATTCCCACTTGGTTCCTCTTGCTCAGTAGCTTATCCTTGCTCAACTTACAGAAAATAAATTCAATGGGACTTTATCAGGCTACCAGAGCAGTAGGGAAATAGCTTACATTTCCCCCTGATACTGTACTACTCGTTGAGGCCAAAGCATTCAACAGAAAACCATCAGCAGTCTTACAGGAGATCTTCAGTCACCACATTGGAAGCAAAGTTGTGATGAATTAACACACAG
Organism: Chionis minor; assembly: GCA_013398295.1. Classification (NCBI taxonomy): domain Eukaryota; kingdom Metazoa; phylum Chordata; class Aves; order Charadriiformes; family Chionidae; genus Chionis; species Chionis minor. The sequence continues at coordinate 1,028,736 of VZSF01008207.1, forward strand.
CTCCAAACTCAAACTCGATGATGTCCTACCAGCCAATCGCTGTGAAGGACTTTGTGTAGAAATGCATCACACAGAAAAGTTTTGATTCAACATACACCTTAAGCAGCCTTGTTCATGTCAGACTCATTTCTCCTGCTCCTTAGCTTCTCTGCCAAGTCTTTCCTCTTTCCCAGAGGTGATCAGACAAAAAAGGAAGCCCATAAGGAAGAATCACAGAGGCCCCTGGCCTATTTACTAGTATTGCAAAGAGGATCACTCAGAAGCTAAATTAAACCATGGTTCGCTCTGTTACTCTAGCCTGCTCGCATGTGTGTGCTTTCCTGAAGGCTCACCTTGTTCTCACTGCTGGTCACAGAATCACAGAATCATAGAATCACTGGGGTTGGAAGAGACCTCTGGAGATCATCCAGCCCAACCCCCCTGCCAGAGCAGGTCCATCTACAGCAGGTTGCACAGGATGTGTCCAGGCAGGTTTTGAATGTCTCCAGAGTTGGAGACTCCACCACCTCTCTGGGAAGCCTGTTCCACTTCTCTGCTACCCTCAAAGTAAAGAAGTGCCTCTTCATGTTCAGATGGAACTCCCTATACTCAAGCTTGTACCCATTGCCTCTTGTCCTATCACTGGACACCACTGAAAAAAGACTGGTCCCGTCCTCCTGGCACCCTCCCTTTAAGTATTTATAAGCATCGATGAGATCCCCCCTCAGTTTTTTCTTCTCCAGACAAGGAGAAGACTCCCTCAGCCTTTCCTCATAAGAAAGATGTTCCAGTCCCCTAATCATCTTTTTAGCCCTTTGCTGTACCTTCTCCAGCATTTTCCTGTCTTTCTTGAACTGGGGACCCCAGAACTGGACACAATACTTGAGTTGTGACCTCACCAGGGCAGAGTAAAGGGGGAGGATGACCTCTCTCGACTTGCTTGCCATGCTCTTTTTGATGCATCCCAGGATACTGTTGGCCTTCTTGGCCACAGCGGCACATTGCTGGCTCATGGTCATCCTGTTGTCCACCAGGACTCTCAGGTCCCTTTCCACAGAGCTGCTTTGCAGCAGGTCAGCCCAGGTGCAAGACCCTACACTTGCCTTTGTTGAACTTCCTAAGGTTTCTCTCTGCCCAAGTCTCCAGCTTGTCCAGATCACACTGAATGGCAGCACAGCCTTCTGGTGTGTCAGCAACCCCTCACAGTTTTGTGTCACCAGCAAACTTGCTGAGGGTACTCTATTCCTTCATCCAGGTCACTGATGAATGCATTGAACAGGACTGGACCCAGTACTGACCCTTGGGGAGCACCACTTGTTATGGACCTCCAACTAGACTCTGCCCCACTAATCCCAACCCTCCGAGCTGGTGGATGAAGGGAAGGCTGTGGATGTTGTCTATTTGGACTTTAGTAAGGCCTTTGACACAGTCTCCCACAGTGTTCTGCTAGAGAAGCTGGTAGCCCATGGCACAGACAGGCGTTAAAATCTGGCTGGATGGCCAAGCCCATAGAGTTGTGGTGAATGGTGCTAAATCCAGTCGGCAGCAGGTCTCAAGTGGTCTTCCCCAGGGTTCAGTTTTGGGACCAGTCTTGTTTAATATCTTTATTGATGATCTAGATGAGGGGATAGAGTACACCCTCACTAAGTTTACAGACAACACCAAATTAAGTGGGAGTGTTGATCTGCTTGAGGGTAGGAAGGCTTTGCAGAGAAAGGATCTAGACAGGCTGTATCAATGGGCTGAAGTCAATTGTATGAGGTTCAACAAGGCCAAGTGCCAGGTCCTGCACTTTGGTCTCAACAACCCCAGGCAGTGCTACAGGCTTGCGGAACAGTGGCCGGAAAGCCGCCTGGTGGAAAAGGATCTGGGGGTCCTGGTGGACAGTTGGCTGAACATGAGCCAGCAGTGTGCCCAGGTGGCCAAGAAGGCCAATGGCATCTTGGTCTGTATCAAGAATAGTGTGGCCAGCAGGAGCAGGGAAGTGATTATGCCCCTGTACTCAGCACTGGTGAGGCCCCACCTCGAGTACTGTGTTCAGTTTTAGGCATCACAGTATAGGAGGGACAATGAGGTGTTGGAGCATGTCCAGAGAAGGACAACGAAGCTGGTGAGGGGTCTGGAGAACAAGTCTTTTGAGGAGCAGCTGAGGAAACTGGGGTTGTTTAGCCTGGAGAAAAGGAGGCTGAGGGGAGACCTTATCAGCTCTCTGTAACTACCTGAAAGGAGGTTGTAGCAAGGTGGGGGTCAGCCTCTTCTCGCAAGTAATAAGCGATAGGACAGGAGGAAATGGCCTCAAGTTAGGCCAGGGGAGGCTTAGATTGGATATTAGGAAAAAATTCTTCACTGAAAGGGTTATCAAACATTGGAACAGGCTGTCCAGGGAAGTGGTTGAGTTGCCACCCCTGGAGGTATTTAAAAGACGTGTAGATGTGGTGCTGAGGGACATAGTTTAGGGGTGGTTTTGGCAGTGTTAGGTTTAGGGTTGGACTTGATGTTCTCAAAGGTCTCTCCAACCTAAGCGACTCTCTGACTCTGTGCTCTATCTGCCAGCCAGATAGGTCAGGAGCAGGGCCACCACTGCTGCAAGCAGGACAGGATTCGGCCCCAAGTGAGATCACTCAGTTCACAGTGAGAGGTTGTTTCATAAGGGAGCACTGCCAGGAAGAGCACCAAATCACTCTTTTAGACCCACTTCAGCTGCTAATTTTGGCTTATCAGTAATACAAAAAAGTAATTTCTTTTCCTGGACTTGGTCATTACCTTCCTCCTTTTACCGCAATCAGGAAAATCCACGCACTGTGATATAGGGTGGAAGAAGAAACTCAACAGAGTTTCCACTTCAAATGCTTCAGTTTCCTCCGACTTAAGTTTTCAGCTCTTGTCAGGCCAAGCTCCCTCCCTTTGCAGAGCTCAGACCAGAGTAGGTGAAGAAAGCACTGCCTGGCTATCTGCTTGATGATACGTGATCCTGACAAGCAGCAAGCTTGTGTAAAGAGGTCCCTCTCCAACCCGAACTCTGCCAGGCAGGGAGCAGCGCTGCTTCTGCTGAGAGCACGGGGGAGATGGTGGGCGAGCTCAGGAGGACAGCAGAGTAACCCTGCCCGGAGCCAAAGCCACCATGTGAGAATCATCTATCTGCTAGAAAACTGTTGCAATGCATAAGCTCCAGAGGCCCACTGGTAAAATGGTCCTCCTAAAGCCTCAGAAAATGTCCCGAGACAGCCCCCAAATCCCTAGCACTTCATTCCAAAGCAGTGCAGAACACACCCAGCAGTAAACTGCCTCAAAATCAGGCAGTCGGGGGGTTTCAGAAGCTCGTGATGTGAGAAGCTCAAGACATGAATTTCTTCAAGCTTTATTTCACCACATCTGCCTGGAGTGCAGTCTTAGCACTAAATTATACCACTAAGTAGGACCAAATTTACTCTAACGGTTCTTCAGAGAAGTACCACAATGTAGAGAGACGCTCAGAAAAACACTGGTTTGCTCATAGTCTGAAACGCTGTGTTTATTTAACCTCTGGTTCAGAGTGTTTTCAGCAGCATCACAATTCCTGGCCTGTCCTCCTTGGGGCTGGGAACCCTTCAAATTATGGGGGCTCCCTGGCTACCAGGGAAGAAGGACTCTTTAGTGGTTGACAGCTCCCCAAAGTCCTGACAATGCCGGGCAGCTTTGTCAAAGTGACATCTTGGTCAACTTGCAGCAGGATAAAAGTCTTGCAACTGCACATGGCACCGACTTCACAAACCCATCAGCAATTTCAGAGAGGGAGAAGAGTTGATTCTGCCCACCCTATAAGCAAACCTAACTTTACAATGCATTTTTTTGTGAATTGGGAAAGACGACAGTTTTTTTGGCTAGCTTTGTACATAAATACTAAAAATTCTCTAAGCAACAGTTCAAAACCAGAACTGGGATAATTCACTGCAATCATCAACACTCAGGAAATCATACACATCTTTTAGTGGCACCTCAGACACAAAAACAGACTCTCCCTGGTGCTGTAAAACACAGAAACTGAATCTAGATTAAAAATACATACTGCTATTATGTACTAGTGTTGCCAGGCTTCAGCAGAACTAAATCATCTTTCTACTAACGGGCAAAGCAACCTCAGCTAAAACCAGCTAGCATAACTAAAGCAAAAATCAAAAGTAGCAGTACAGAAGTGACTGCAGAGGGAAGATAAAAGCCGCTGACAAGAACAAGCCAGGCTGTGACACAGCCTTTCACGAGCTGGCTGCCTCATTACAGGAAAGCCTGCAAAACCCAGGCAGGCTCTCAGTGTCGATAAATTAGAAGCAAAAATCGAAAGATAAAGCCCACTATGAAGCCGAGGGGGAACAAGTGCATTGCTGCAGTGAGGGAGGAGAGGCTGCTCTGAAAAAGCTGATTTCTGGCTGAATGCTGAAACTACGAAGGAGGCCAAGACAAAATCGTTTCTTCAAGATGTCTGGGGAAAAAAAATGACAGACCTTTAATTAAAAAGTTTCTGTGTGGGAAAGCTGTATGTGGTCCTAGAAAGCGGGGAAGATAGCAGGCAAACTTCTTGCTAGACAGGCAGCCTCGTGCCAAATGAAGACGCAGGAACTGACAGGCAGACGTAGAGAATGCAATCCCAGCATGAAGGGATGTGCTTGATACCCTGGTAGCTAAGTCTGGAAGCTACTGGAGGGTCTCTAGCTTTCAGATTAAGGCAACTCATGTAGCATTGAACCAAGCCAAACCCTTTGCAGCGCAAAGTGGGTCCACGCAGCCTGGCGCCCAACAGCCCTGCCTCCACTCCAGTCCATACACTGCACCACGGCTCTTGAAGCCAAAAGGCTCTTTAATCACCATGGGACACTCCCTTTTTGTTCCAGATATAGGTCACTAATCTGACAGGAGTGCTGATAAACAAGACTAGATTTTAAAATCTTGTTCCTACTTGCATCTTCACCCTGATGCTTCTGCCGACAACAGGGACATAGGCGAGGGACATATTTCCAAAGTGCCTTGATGGCCATGACGTCTCTCTGGAAGAGGCAAACTGCATCCCAGCACGGGAGAGGGTGCTAAGGACTCACACTGATCTCACCGCAGTCTTGGAGCTGTGAGGGCAGGTTGGCACATCACATTGACAACTCAGGACATCCCAGGAAAGCCAGGGAAAAAGACTTCCTTGTGGCAATCTAGACAGAGGGAGGCAGAGGAAAAATCAAAGATGTTTTATTTTGGAAAGGTGAACAGAATGATGACTATTCTTACTGCTCTTCAAAGGGAGCCTACCTCCAGGAATAAAAACTAGAAAGATTAAAAAAGAATGAGACTCGGCTAGGTAGAGTCAAACTGGAAAGAGAAGTGATTATTTTATTCTGCACCTTTCTGTCTTGACTTTTGAACAGCTATTAAAAAAACCCCTCATTTTAAAACTTCCTGAGGCAGGAACGACACCTTCCATCACAGATAAACTCTTCCAGATAATCCCATCAAAGCCCAATCCCTCTTAGCTTGTTTGCTATAGAGACCCACTGACTCCAAACTACCATGTCCCTCTTCAATTCATCATCTTCAGGAAAGAAATATTCTTCTGGAGTGCACATCTATTATTATCCTCACACAAATTCATTTCTAAGGCATAAAAGTTCCCCCAACCCTTGCCCTACAATTACCTATGGCAGTGATTAAAACCTCATTTAATGTAATAGCAACATTGAGTACTTACAGTAAGTATCTGACAGTAGGCAGCACAACATCCAATCAAGATTAGAGGCTGTGGGGTGATTTACTGATTGCCATAAAGCTCTTGGTAGCTGAGAGTGACTGAGTTGGAAAACCTCTCTGCATCATGCAGAGGAGGCACAAGTTAACAGATCAAGGTCAGAGGTAGCTGGAGTTCGCCTGCCTCCCCAACAGGCTCATAACTGCTCATACAAAGAGAGAGGAAGACAGTCGAACGGAGCAGCTGGGAATAGCTCAAAGCCAAGGGAGCTCTGTTCTGTAAGTATAATTCTCCCTAGACCCTTCCTAAGCCAAGAGGAACAGTAAGACAAGAGGTACAGGAGACAGAAGTAACATCTGTACATTGAAGGAAAGGGTATTAAGGCATATGAGGTGCTATGATATTATGGGAAAGAGACCATGTAACTACCTCATAGGGGACCTGTACAAAAAAAGACGCCTGCATCATAACATCCTGTGTTCATTTCTGCAGAAGCCACAGAAACCCTGTGTAGAAAGCCAGATTTGATGAGAGAGAATGATTAGGAAAAGTGATGGATATGGGTTTTCTAGAATATCACATGGTAAGCAGAGAATTTATGCTTTGAAAGTACCACATCAGAGCTTTGTTTATTTGGTCCTGCAAGCGTGTTATACATTTCCTAAATGGCTAGCTTCCAAAGGAAAGGCAGGGCTTTCATGTGCCCTACCTTTACATGCCTACAGGTAAGGTACTTGCATAGATAGCAAGTCACATGAGGCTCCTTTCACAGCCAGAGGAGAGCAGCTAGCAGGAGGCAGTTCATCTGACCTGAGCCATACCTGCAGTAGAAGGAGATGAATCATGCCCTACAGGTGTCTGAATCTCCTCACTGACTGCAGGAGGAGCCTAAATGACTAACTCTGACACAGATATTGAGGACACCTGCTTCTGGTCAGATTAATCTCTTCCTATTCCCCCCCCACATCCCTCTCCACCTGCCAAGCATCCACGTGCCTCAGTACTGAAGGTAAGATTAGTGCTTTAACTCTTTTCCAGAGTACAAATCATGCTTGCTGGTTCTGGATCTGTAGTCCAATCCACAGACCTGCTTAGAAGGACTTTTGGCACTCTGAAGACACCAAGGCTTTCATTTGCCTTCACCTCCTAGAGGTTATTGCTGCCTCGTCATGCCATGCGACAAGGGGAAATGACTCCATCATGTAGGTCACCTCACCCTGCCTGCTCCTACCATCACTGCTCAGCCCCGGCCATGCTCTCTCACATGGAGCTCACTGAAGTGAAGGAGGCTCTGCAGAAAGCTGACCCTTCTAGGTGAGGGAATGGACATGCAAACAGGCAAGCTTGTTTAAAAAAAAAAAAAGCCTGTTGTACCTTAGTGATTGAAACTTTTCTAAAATGTTAGAATCAATCTCAGAAGCAGGTTTGGCAGAGCAGAGAAGCGCACACATAGTTTCAAGCAGACATGGGCTAAGGAAGGACTGAGAGAAGCGATTTGCTCTCACGAGACCTCCATAGGGCGTCAGAGCCTCTGTACAGCACTCCAGCTATAAATGCCTGCCCCTACTGAAATCAGCAGCAAAGCTGCCACCTATTCAACTGTGGCCAGAACTTCACCCCAGTCATCTCTTTGTTTTTGTGCACAACCAATGGGCAAATATTACAGTTTGAAGTCAGAGAATTTATTATCCTGTAAACAACATTTTGATAAGCCATCCCCTTGCCCTTCCCTGTTCCTACTTGAAAGACTAACTTTCCTTTACTACACAGTAAAAATAACCCTCCTGTATCATGTTCAATTTCTTTCCTACCTCTCCATCAGAATGTTTGCTCTTCTTTATCACTGAGATCAATATTTATCCATGTGGGTGGAAACTGTTCTCTCTGCTCACCATGCTGTTACTGCATTAAAGTTTAACGTCATTAAAGTGGTAGCAAATAACAACTAAGTCTACCTATCTAACCAAAAAGGCTTTATTTGTTTAATTAAATAACACATTTTACTGAGAAAGCCAACCATATTGTTCCTAGGCAGGGTCCTAAACATATTTTTCACAGTAACGAGCCTCTATCGACTGCCCTTCTTTTCATAATATAACTCCACCTTTGGAAGTATTGGGCACAGTCTGGTCTTATACTGGCTTCGCACCACCACAGCAGGTAACCTCATAGTATTGCTGTTGACATACAAAGATACACAAGAACTGGAATCAGATCTGACACCTCTCCATCAAATACCCCTTTTTCTTTCTGCTTCATAGTTCCCCAACAGTTTTTAAAGAAGAGGAGAATTAGTAATTTTTGTTTCCATCAAAGATTTTTCTAGACTGTCTGCTAAGAGGAATGTCTGCTCCAAATTCCTGGGCCAGCACAATTTAAATAAGGGGGTTTGTTTATGTCTTTTTCCAAATTAATACATTATCGAGATCACTTTCCAATTTTAACAAGCATTCTAGTAATTATTAGCCACTGCTAGGTAAACTATGAAATGGCTTGGAGTTCAAGCTCAGTTCAGATAAACTGACAAAAGTTCAGATGCTTATCCAACTGCTTGCACTTCTTGAGTCTGCAGAACAAGTCTAGAGACCTATCAGGTTCCCCATCTCCCTTCTCCCACATGCCACGTCATGCCAAGAATGCTCCAGTTGCATTTTTTTAATTTTGCTTTTGCATGCCTGGTTTTTGGTCCTGTGCAGAACCAAGAAAGAAAAAGGTTCATGAAAGGGAAGATAGTAGGTGAGGTCTTGGAGGAAGTTCTCTTCCTCAGAAAACAAGAGTGTTTTCAAGATCCTGCCAAAAGCTGTAGAGTGAACTACCCCATGACAATGGGCCAGCTTCAAGGAGTATTTAATCCCACCTACAGTTTATGGCCCAATAATACCTCCCTCCACACCTCCCTCTGCTCCCCCAAAGCAGAGGGATAGGATTTGATTCCTATCCCTCAAATTGGTCTAAACTTTCTGGGTGCCCACTGCTCCAAGCGCTGCCCCACTCCAGTGCCTTTAGCTTTCCCTTGAACTCCACCAGCCTCTAGACACTGAGCTTCAATCCCCTGGGGAGCCCAACCTGCCAAGCATGCTCAGAACATACCACAGATAAGCCCAGGCTCCTCACCAAAGGCAGTCAGAAAGGTTTCTTTTTAAATAGTGCCATAGCAGGTGGAGGTGCCCAGCTAATTAGCTTTTGACCATACCTGCCAAGGAAATGAAAGGGCTGGAAACAACCCACTTACAGCCCGCGGGGAGTCAAGCACGCTTTCCAAAAAAGCACATTCATCTGCAGGATGGGTCAGCCTGTGCGAGGAACGTCACGCTCTCCTGTTAACGTTATGTCCCCGTGAACCCAAGAAGGCACGAGCCGTCCATGTTGAGACATGTGAGCAAACAATAGTGCAGCACCTGGGGACAGAATAAATGTAAGACTGGGGTTCACAACCCGCTCTGAGCCCTCAAGTCCTCCAATAACCCAGTGATGAGTAAGAAAAAAAATATTCTACCTGCAATAGGATTGGGGCATTTTCCAAAATGCTCTTGTTTAGGCTTTCTTTACATTTTGAGTAATACTGAGGCATGTTTTAGTTATTCTTCAACAAGCATATTATCCAGCCTCAGTAGCGACTAGCTTGTTAGCAGTACAGGCACCAGAGACAGAAAATGGAGGAGGAAGGCAATAGTCTTTCATTTGTTTGATCAGCAAGAGCATCAAGCTGCAGTGTGGATAGAGGTTGCTAAACTGGGCACAGCAACGTAGGTAAAACTGGATTATTCAGCCTCAGGGCAACCCTACATAGTCTCCCCCATGAGCAGGAGAGGCAAAGTAGATGGGACGCAAATTGGATGTTGTCCCTGATGCCCCCACCACTTCACCTGCTGGGAATTACTGCACCCCTATGTCTCAGAAAAGCTCAGGATGCTTTAAGGAGAAGCTGTCACAAAGCAGGCCTGGGTGTGCATTAACAGGATTATGTTTCAAAAGGCTAAAGAGTAAAAAGGAATTGATCAAAATTGTTTTGCCTGTATGAGTAGTCTGTGTGCTCAGGTATTAGTAACATCACTACCAACTTTGGTTTTCAACTTGGTGTTTCAAAACTCAGCAGAAGTACTTGGGGTCATGATATCTGCAGGAGCAGAGGGAGCGAGCATTTGAAAAAGACACGTAGCTCAAAAAACCTTGTATATTTTGATGGAAACGGAAATTTCCAGGAGGACCACATCGATTAGTATCAATTGCAAAATCAGAAACTAGGTCTAGACACACCTGCCCTTCCAATTTCTGCAGAAGCAAAGAGAAGACAAACAAGGATTAGTTTGTGGAAGATGTCCACCCACACTGACACCCCCTCCTGCCATGCACAGAAGGGCACTGCCAACATTAGCAGTCTCATTAGAGCTATGCCAACATTTGCTCTCTCCCCTCCCCCCTTCAAACTCCAGTTACAGAAACCAAGAGACCGCGTGAGGATTTTAATTTTCATGTTTTGTTTTGAAGACCTGGGGTTTAGAACTCTCAGGGTTTCAAAGAAGAGCTTGAAAAGATAAAGCAAATTAATCTCACAGGCTTTGAAAACAAACTCAGGAACACTTTATGTAAGAAAAAAGTCACAATTTTAAGCCCACCTGTACTTCTCTGTAGCTATACACTGTGTTTTCTCTCTTTTTTTAACATGTCACATGGCAGTTTCTGTTCTAATGAATTTTCACATTCACCTCTTTGAAATATGTTGAAATACTTCCAAAAAGGTGCTAAGTGAAATCTGTTCTTTTGTTACAGTGAATTGCTAGCCACAACTCCGTATGGAAACAGAAGAAAGTTGCTTTCTTTAGAGACTTCTTCATGTGAGATGGTCCCTACTTTACTCATGAGACAGAGAGAACAGACTGTGCACTTTGATGCAGGTGTCCCTTCTTTCCTTCTCAGAGGCAGTGAACCCAGAGCCAGACGGATCAGTCTGTTTTCAAGCGTGTCCCATGGATTGCATCACGCCTGACAGATAAACTCATGTTCAGCTCGGGGCTGAATCTGGCTCTGTGGTTTCACTCCAGGCTGGACTGGCCACCAAGTGCCACCTGGATGAAGCCATCAGGCTGCAGCCCTGCGCTGGTCACAGCCATCTATGCCGGGATGTGCCTTGATCCACTGATGAATCCATCACCAGGGCACGCCACTGTGGCTGTGAGGAGCTAGACAATTAAAACCAGGGAAAAGGAGGTGGGGGGAAATGGGAAGATTAATCCCATTGCATTACAACTTTTCTTATTTAGCGAAGAGGAAATACAATTAGGCGGAACATATTAAACACACCTACACAGATATCTAAACATCTCCCTGGTGCACTCGAATTCCTGCCTGTAGATGAAACAGGCAGGCGCCACTTCCTTAATCAAATTAGAAAACTAAACTTAAAATTAACCCCCTCCAGAGAGATATTTACACCTCCAAACATATTCAGCAAAATAGAATATGAAGCTGAAAGGAAATCACTGAATTATTTATTATGGTTTTCTAATGGTCTAGGCTTACAATTTCAGACAGTAAAATGCACAGTAGAAAATGACTGATAACAATGTACACCGGAAATTTTGGGGAATTAAAAGAAAGCTGCTTTGCATAATAATTGCATGCTTCCATTTCTTCTGGAAAATTAAAAAGCCATTGCTCCTCACTAAAGATGACTGTAATTGCAAATCGGGGAATCTGGGGATGAGGGAGGGAAAGAGGAATGATGGGAGGAGAGAAAGAATGATGGCAAAGATTCATGATGAGTTTGTGGAGGTCAAAGTACCAAATTAGGTGATGCTCCAAAACGCAGCTGAGGGCAGGAGGAACAAAAATCACACCTCTCCAAAAAGTGTCAGACAGCGGGCCACTTCCACTCAAGAAAGGGAAAGAGCGCTTTGTTTAGCTCACGTGTGATGAAGTGCCTTCCAGGCGGTGGGTCTTTCTCCTTGCAGGCCCAGGGGAGCGCTCAGCGCTGCATGGCTCGGACCCGGCAAGGCACGGTGCAGCTCGAGCACGCTCAAGCCGCATGTGCGTCCTGCATGGGGAGCAGGACATGGCGGCTGCTCTGCTGGCATCCCCATGAAGCCTGCCTGGCACAATAGGAATCTCCTGAGGAGATCCCTTGGTCAAAGTGCCCACGAGGGCTAGGGGAACAGGGCATCGTGTTTCCACTGCAAGGTACGTGTAGTGCAATTAGGGTGGAAGCTGGGGAGTGAGAAACCACTAGCGCTACATGCAGGAGCACAGGGAATTTACATAAGCAACCTGCACTCATGAAGTAGAGAATTTGAGGACCGATGACATGTTCTGCTGCACGCACTGAGGACAGTTTCTCTCCCTTCTACAACTGAAGAGTTTAGATGCAATCTGAGGTGACCCAGAAAATCTCTCCTCAGGTCCTCTGACAGACTTCAACATCAGAAGCAGAAATCAATCCTTGTTGTCAGTAAGTGCTAGGTAGGGATTTCTTTAAGTCTTGCAGATGAATTAAGTGTTTTCTGAGTGTAAAAATGTCTAATATTTTTATATACCAAATGTTTTTTATATATAAATATACCTAATGCATTTAGACTTACATGTATATAAGCATATGCATACAAGCACATATGTACTTGTATATATTCCTATTGCATTTATACTATTCTCTGCATTTATACTAATGCAAATTTATACATGCTAACCCCCTTATTCTATTTGTCTGTTACATATACTCACCTTTTTCATGTTTACATACAACTAGAGATAATAAGGCATCATTAAAATAGCTTACTGACTTCCAAATTCAAACCAGTAAGGAAATGAGGTTTACACGTTTTTGTTAGGTTAATATACTGGACACATAATCATGCCATTGGTGTGCTGAAATGAGTAACAACACAGTGAAGAACTTGCACCTGAAGGCTTTATTGAAGCAAATATTTCCAAGTAGCAGGCAACCACTATGATTTATAGCCTGGGAACAGTCCCACACAAGACTCTGAAACAATCAGAGGAATTGCTCTCCCAGCCTTCTGTCATATGTTTTTTCTCAAAGTTGTGACATAAGTCTTCACTTACACAAACCAAAAGCTTTAAGTGTATCTGTACGAAAGATGCATAACAATAGACTTCTGTAGACTTTCGGGGGAGCTCACTGAGGTGCTGTTGAGGACAGTTCATGAGGAGATATGCGATTCCTGGATCCTGTCCCTTCTGAAGAGTCTCCAGGAGAAAAGTTGAGTAATCTTTACAGGGATTTCTGCAGAATGCAGCTTATCTTGCCCATCCCAGACACACACCCTGACACACTCACTGATCCATTGATTACTTCCAGACATGGCCAGAAGCTCATGGAGATGACAGCACACAAGCAACTGGCTGCCCAGAAGATCAAGTCTATGGTTTAGAACTTGTATTCTGGAAAGTTCCTCAGGACTGCCAGGCATGAAGTAAAAATAAAAATTAAAAAAAAAATTAAAAACCACTAGTTCATACCCAGCAAAGCCAACACAGTGCTCTGCCCACCTGGAAATCCCCCCATACAGCCATGGTAGACATGCAGAACAAGTCTGCGTGTCAGACTTCCCCCTGTTTTTGAAGCTGCCAACTTCAGCAGGTCTGGGCTGGAGGGAGGTTACCAGCCCCAGAGCACCACTTCTTTCTCGTTTTCACAGCAAGAGAGTAGCCTTGTATCAAGACAGAAGGAACTGTATTTGGCTGGTATCTCAGCGGGGTTTCCAATCCTACTGCCAAGACGACAAAGTGCCAGGAATCTGCAGAGAGACCTGTCCAAGCTAGGAGCTGCCTGCCGCCCACGCATCCCTGTCCTACCAAACTGCCTCTGGCACTCTCTCCCACTCAGGCCCAATGCCCGAGGGATGGAAAGCCACTCTCCCCAGGGCAAGGTGGATGCACCATTTGCTCCCTCTAAAATACAGGCAGAGCAGAAAGTGGTGGTGTGGGGGGAAGCAGAATAAGTCTCTCTGGAGAGCTGGGGAAAGGCATTAGGGGCCATATTTCCAGACACGAGAGCTGTGACATTGATGAATTTTCTACAGGGAAACCCATATACAAATGAATGACAGTTACATGAAGATAATCTCGATTTAAGGAGTCACTACAAAACCAAATTACACAGTGGTTGTGCAGTAAGTGCCAACGTAACGGGAGGTTTTCATTTTGGGGTCAGCTGGGAGATTTCAATATTTTTTTTTCCCTTTGTTCTACTTCCAGTCATCCAAAAGCATGCCAGCCCAGCTTTCTGACCATAGATTATGTAAGTGACTTTCCTTGTAGCTCAACAAAAGCTGTTTCTTGACTGTGGGAAAGCCATAGAAGAGACTTCTTCCGCTCTGGACAAAGCACTTTGCTTCCAGAGCTTTCTTGTCTTGGCTAGTAGAGGAGCTAACTCAGCACATAAAAGATAGACTCCCATCAAGTCTGCCTTGCATTTTGCAAAGCTGTCATTCTGAGACGGTCCTTAAAGGAGCAGAGACAATTTACATTATCAGGGGAAAATAATGGCATTGACCGAAACAGCACTGCTGAGGATACTCCTCAAGCAGAAGACAACCATATTAGCTAAGGTAATACAAAACAGGATATGCATCCACATTTTTGATTTTGTAACAATGTTAAGGAGAACTAGAGAACTTCAGCTTCTATGCAAATTGGGTAAAAAATAGCTATCAGTAGATGAGAAGCCCACGGCTTCCACAAGAGATGACATGGCTAGTTCGAGTGAGAGAGCATGACAGCCTGAGCAATTGGGAGGACACAAAAACAGGACATTCCTCCTTTGTTTCTCACACTGCAAGATGTGGAAAGAGGTCGAAAACACATGCACATGCACACACATACACACACGTTTTTTCACAAAGCCCATAGCTACACTGTGGGATTCATTACCAATCAGATGTTATGGAAGCCAAAAATATAACTGGAGAGATCAGTCCAATTCATGGAAGAAAAGTCCAGCGTGAACTATTAAACACAGAAATACAAATACAGCCTCTGGGCCAGGAAGTCCCTGTGCAGCGACCGCCAGGAGCGGGAAGGATGCGCTGGAGGAAATGTGAGCATGTGCTCGCCCCCTCTTGTACCCTGCTCTGCGCTGCCCAGAGAGGGGACAGACAACATGTTGGCCTTTCGGCCTCTTGCAGTGGGGCTTTTCTTCTACAAGGGACCAAATGCTTAGGTTAAAACCTTCAGTCACCCAGGAATTCAAGTCATATTCAGCACCCGTCAGTCCCCTAAGTGAAAGATTTCTGTAAGCATTTAGGCTGTTTCTTTCCATTTCCATAACTTTTACCAAAAATCTTGGTTTTGCTGCATCTGAGGGTGAAGAAAGAAATGGCAAAAACTTCCTGAAGTGAGTACAGCTTTCTGGGGAAGGTTGCCAGGCTGGAACTCTGTCACCCCCACCTCCACCCACCCACCCTATGAACGCATCTGATCATTTGGCCATCTCCAGTATTCTAAAATAACCACATACATCCAGAAATACATGTTCAGTATGTGCATGTTCAGTAGCTGTTTGCTGGGATTTCCAGGTGGATTGCTCCCTAAAGTTACAGTACAGTCAGGTCTGCCTCAGCTTAGGGAAAAAGAACACTAATTGCCCTTCAACTTTTCTGTACCTACCAAGCTTTTCTGCATCTTCCACACTTCCTGTGTCTACCTCTTACTATCAAATATTTATAAATATAAATTTTGAAGCCTCCAGGAACATCAATATCTGGAATTGCCCAGAAGATTAGGCAACTGAAGCCAACATTTTACCATCCTACATGTAATCAATTCCATTCCTGAAGAGGCCATGGGAATTGATTTTGTTAGCAGTTTTTATGAAATGCTTCAAATATCATTGTTAAGTGGAAGCAGCCATTGCTTAAAAAGGAAAGAGATATGTGCTTGTTACGCAACTCACTGAATCTCTTTTTCTCTTGTTTTTGCCAAGATCTTCTTGATAATGGTGTGAATTGTTTAGGCAAGCTCATGCAGCCTACAGACATATGTACATACAATCTTTAAAAGAACTTTCTGTTCCTTGTTCCCAGGTACACACCATACCATGCTGCATATTTTAAAAACCTGCTATAGCCTGTTAATGGAGTGTGGAAATCACCCTGGAGGATAAGGCACACAGAGTTTATTACATAACTTAAGAAATTTTGGCCAGGAAAAAATGTTGATCCTATTAAATAGGTTTTAATGAAGTCAAGATTTACGTGATTTTTATGATAATATCTTCATTCCAGTTGCTGTTCCGGCATGCCAAGTTCTGTATCCCATTAGCCCCTTACCAAAGAACAAACTGTTATTGGTGGACTGTATTTTTAATTTTTATTTTTAAAGGACAGGATGGGAGGTTGCTTATGTTGGCTTTTTCTTGGTACTATTATCCCCCCAAAATCTGATTATAAAGGGAATTCCAGTGAAGCCATTAATAAATGAAACAAAAATAAGTAGTTCGGAAAGAAATACTGGGGGATTGTCCTCACTGCAAAGCACATAGCCCAAGTGTTGCCTTTCAGCTGAGGTCTACTTAGATATAAAGATCTTTACTTGCATTTAGTACCTTTTAAACCAATCTTAGCTTCCTTGCAGGAAGCACAGGCTAAAGCTTTAGCTAGCACACAGTTTCAATTGCTAACAGGACAATTTTGGCAACTTTGTTCTTTCTGAGTACAATTAGTCATTAATGACTTCCCCCAGCTACCCTGTGTGCTGAGATAATACTCCTGTAAAAATTCATAAACTAAAATCAAATTCCTGCAGAGACCCCCAGGATAAACCCCTCAGCAACCTTAGCACAATACATGCCTGAATGTAGGACCAGCACATACCCAACTGCCCACATTGCACTTTGTGTAGGGGCCACTTTTATCCACGCTGAAGTAACTTGGGAAGGAAAAACACCCAACCAAACTTCAGTTAATTACACTGAATTTAAATCACCAGTGAGGACGTACCCTTTCTTTCACAGCAAACTGGGAAAGGCCTTAAGCTGTGTCATCGGTTGTAGCACAAAAAGTTTGCATTTTTGTCATGAAGGGATTTTGTTGCTTCATAGAAGAAGTTCTTGACTATTTCGTGTCTTGATTTGAAGAAGCACACCGAGCTTTATGTTTTCTGCTGCAATTGCCTGTGAGGAAGTGTTAAAATGGAAATGCTAAATGAATTGCATTGAAAGCCTTGATTTTCCATTGAAAATAGTTCACTGAAACTGGATGAAGTTTCATGGCTGAAAACTCATTATATTTATGTGTCATCTAAATATCTTCATCCTTTTCACAGTATTTGATGAGGTATTACTTCAGTTGTGATGTTTATGCTATTCACTGAGCATGCTTGATTATTACAAAAATGAAACCATGTCTCAAATTCCTGGAGACAAGTGCAGGACACTCCCTTCTTCCTATAAATGCACCCACCATAAACCATACACAATGTGGATTGTATTTTTCTATAAGTAGTCTGCTATACATTCCACTCACCTCATGTGAATAAAGTTTTTCTATTTTATGTAGAGGTCCCTGCCACTGGGATGGGACCCACGGTAGAGCTAATGAATGAGCACCAAGACACGTCTCTTGGTCCCTCTACCCCATAATCTCTCATCTGAAGTGAATTTCCAAGGGCCACGTTAGCCTGATCCATGAAGGCTTCTTGAAGTGCCAGTCTGAACTACTGGATGCTTTAAAGTTTTGACTTGTAAATTAACCAGCTGGTAAAAGCATCACTAGAAGAAAAGAAATACCTAAAAACTGATGCAGTCTACTAAGTTCACAAAGGCAACATGACCTGCAATTCTTCTTTAATATTTTTCCCCATACTTTTTTTCCCCTCTTTGCCCTGAGATGTTCTGATCCTCATACTTTGTGAGGATCAAAAAACCATAACACCTAGTGATGGTCCATCCAACTAAAGAAAGTATGTGGAGATATACATTGCATAGACCTCCTGAGAAGGGCAAATACCAGCGTTCAAAATGAACCATAGTGAATGATATAATAACCACATTTGACACTGGGTAGGATCAATTACATGCTCAATAGTAAAACTAATGTCACAGAAGGTTGCAAAAGCTCCAGGTAAATGTCATGGGGCAGGATGCCATGAGCTGCGAGTATTTTAGCTGAAGAAACTTTAAGCTACATTAGCGTCAAGAAAAAAACGACATCAAAGGAGACAGAGCTACACTATACAAGAACTGTTACATTACTAATTTGTCTGAAGTACAGTGCAAAGACATACCTGCTTGTAGCTGCAAGTTACACTTCTGCTTTTACTTATACTGGGAAACAACTCCATCAAGGTCACTGGAATCACGTATGTGCAAATACTGATCCCTCTGAGTCCAAAGTTGTTTAAGATTTGGTTTAATGATCATCTTTCAAAGGTGGCTTTTAAAACTCACCCTTTCCCATGACAGTTGAGATTTCACATGTTCCTTCCAGGCATCAAAGTGTTAAGTTTCTAGTGTGAGACTAGCTATATTCAGAATGAAACTTCCTTCACCCATCATCACAGCAAGTGTATCAGGATATTGCTGCTACAACAACAAAGACCACATGTTTTAATGTATAAAAAGAAACACTTCCTGACCAACAAGGTCTATCCATTGTGTTTCGGGTCTAGTTTTTAAGTCAAACCGAGTATGGAGACATGCAATAGGCACAACTGCATTCAATAAAGGGAACAATGGGTAATGACAGGCTCTGACAATGGGCTCTGACAAACCTTGCTGCCATGGGTTTCTTATCACCCCCATCTGGCTGGCCTGCCCTTCTGCTGGAGATGGCCACCCCACAGTGGAGGTGCCAGAAGCCATGCGTGTGTGTGCACCTCGGTAGCTTGCCTGCTCTGGTTCACAGCCAGCAACTGCAAACGGGCTTGTTTCCCAGGAAAGCGGTGTTGTATGAAGGCTGTGAAGTAGCGTACATGCTCACATTCCCTTCTGCTGGCACTGTTTTGGGAGCAGTAACCTCCAGCAGAGGGATAGGAGCAAAACAGCTAGAGGAGGCAAGAACCTCTTAAACCACCACAGCTGTTTTCTCAGGGAGCATGCGTAAGTCTGTAATATAGCCTTCGTGACTTGTCATTAGGCTTTGGTTTCACCCTAGTCCTGCTGAAAACCAGCAAAACCTTTGCAACTCAATCCGGAGGGAGCAGAAGTCAAGTCTTTGCTGAGGACCGCAGGAGAAAGAATGCTAAAACTATTGACTTTGTGCTGTTTTCCCTGCCTTCTTTCCCACAGCTAAACAGAAGCACCCTTCATGCTTGCTTGTGATCCTAAAATGAGTAGCAGTGACCATAGGAGCTTAAGCAAGTGAGCTTAGAAAGGCTTTATGGCCAGCTTTTGAACGTCTGGTGAGCACTCACTTCAGCACAAACAGCAGCCAGCTGGTTCTGGGCTCTCCTAATCTGGTATTTGCAGTGCTCCTCACTGCCAGATGACATTTTAGGCCTTGGATGGTTTCACTCGTTTGCTTGGTTTGGTTTCAAGTTTACATACAAACAGCCACTACATGAGACGCCAACAAACTTTGACTCAATTCCTCATCAGAAAACAATTTTGTACTCCCACACCAATCCCACAAATGCTTCTGACTCTCTAATAAAGCAGCATTAAAAACATGCTCCCTTTCAAGAGTTAGGGCCAAGATAGGGTCAGCATCAGGTGACCCCTGCTGAAATGAGAGGGTACAGGTGGACCCTGACCCACCACTTCTTAAATGAAGTGCTGACTTGCTGCTGTCTTCTCTTGGGACATCACCTTTTAGTAGCCTTATGGGGCAGGTGAAACCTCAGTGACATGCTACCATGAAACACCTGCCATTCTGCCTTTTCCAACCCCGCAAATTAATTCTTACACTAAAGGACTAGTCAGAGACGTATGAGCATTACCACATACTTGATTGGTACAAATGTAATTATGGCTGAGGTAGAGCTGATCTAAAAATAAAGACATGACTTAAAACCACAGGAGATTTCATACCAGGAAACAACTGGTCCTTAGCGTCGGGGAGCAGCTCAGGCAGCTGATCGTTTTCAGACCCTGGGTAGCTATGATGGAGGACTTGCTGTAGGGGTACTGGAAGAAGGTCCAGACTCAACTCTCAGCCCTGTCAGGCAGACAGGCAAGTTGCTTAGCCTCTTTGCCTCAGTTTCTCATCTAGACACAACACAGTGCTGTCCTCCTGTCACAACTCAAGAGTGTTTACGTGGCCATGTAAAGGCAGATGTGAGCTTACTCTGCTGGGGCTCAGCTCTGCTGGGGCTCAGCGCTGCCCACAATCTCTGTGGTCATATCACTGCAGCATAGGTGGGGGGCCGTGACCTCTCTCTGGCTTCATTATTTACAGCTCTTCTAGGCAGGGTCTGTTTCTCCTCGTACACTTATGATGTAGGACATAACAATAAAAATCTCCTTTGGGACTCTCCAGGTGGCAATACCCCACAAAAACAATGTGTGCCCAAACAGGCCCAACAGGATGACCCTGTAGGGAGGTACTGGGATGCTGAGGCACAGGGATGCCCAGTATGTAAATCCACCCGGCGCAGCTGGGCGAGGGGCCGGCCAGAGCAGCATCCCTGCACCAGGGATGCTGCCTGTTGCTGGCTGAGGCAGGCAGAGGGCAGGAGGGACCATCCCTCCTCCACACCAGTGAGTTACTTCAGCTGAACAGAAAAAAACGCCACCTGACCTTCAGAGTTTACCAGCAGGACAACCCTAAGGAAAGTTAAAGCATGTAAGTGTCAGGTCACTGAGCTCAAGATGAAGCATTTTGAAGTCCCTGGAGAGCAAGGTAGACCTCCCTTGAGGATCACACGAACCCAGTTAGCAAAGATCTTCTGTGTGTGTTGTGCAAGGCAACCTGTTCGTTTTGACTAAAACAGGTTTTAGTCCTCCCACCCCTATCCCTGCCCAAGGAACAGGTCCACCAGGAGGTACGACTAGGGATAGTTTTGGATGGGGAAAGCAGTGATGAGCTCAATTTGGCAAAGCTGCAGCCAGGAGAAGGCGTGCATCTGTAGCCCAGACTTCAGCCAGTGCTTTAGGATTCTCATTTTCCACACAGAAATTAAAACCTCTTACATCAGCTTGAGCCAATCTGATTCTGATAAATTCATTTTGCTCTGGTTTTGTCTGGCTTTGTCTCAGCAGCTCGAGAAAGCCAGTGTCTTCTACCCCTTTGAATTTTCTTACTGCAAAGAAGCAAGCCGGGCAAAACCAGGAGCTGGATTGGGAAGGGAAGAGTCGGGGACTGGAGCTGGTCTCTCCTGTTATGCACAAAAATCATCTGAATGATTTTCATAATCTGACTGGTTTACCTGGGGAGAGAGGAAATGCTGATTTTTCCAAAACCTAGCACTCACTTCAGCAGCGCATATTCCTGATTGGAAACTAAATCTGTGATTCGCAGAAACGCCAAGAATATCAAGTTGTTCTACACACACACCCCCAACCCCCAATTCCCTGTTATCCCAGAGAAACGTCCCAGATACTCTCTCTGTCCCTGGAGGGGCAGCACGGAAACAGAAGTGGGGAGGCAGGGCAAGAGATCAGATGCTAAATCTCCTGTATTTCTCCCGGAGGAGCATTCAGAGAATGCCACCGACAACAAACACTGGGAGCTTTCCAGGCTGTATTTACACATATTGCAGACAAGCAAACAAACAAGAAAGGCATTCAGACCTTCCCTCTATGTTTTACAGAGCACTTTAATGCCGACACTAATAATTCCCAGAGGCTCTCACAGGGGGAAAAAAAATCACGAGTTTTGTCTATGATCTAAACATCAAACTGCAGATCAGACTACAGCTGTGCACCTCAATTGCTAAAGTCTTTCCGGCCCAGGAAGCTGAAAAGCTCAGCCTGTCCAGATGTTTCCACACAACGCTATCAGTCCTTCGCAGAAAGAGCCCTTTGAGAAGATGTCAAAATACTCGGTAGAGGTTAGAGGCAGCAGAATCGCACCCCCCTCCACCAGGCAGCGGCCCCAGCGCTGGCCTGGGAAGCACTCATACCATAAGTTTAACACCTTGGTTTAAGAGACAAAGAAGAACAACAGTCTAAATTGAAACCAAAGGAAGCTAGGCAGAAAACAATTATCAAAACTGGAATTTGGCCAGGACTGCCTGGATGAATAGTCCCACTCTTGCACTCATGTATAAAAAATGCCATGAGATAGTTATGAACGATGAGCAGCGAAGATCTCAATTTTCCGTCCCATCGAAAAGGCTGCAGAGTCCTATTAGGGCTTCGATGGGACAGAGTTTCATTAGTGGTTGAGAGAAAGAGTGTCAACTACTTAATCACCAAACTGCTTCCTGCAGCACCCACGGTCTCCGTGATGAAATCTCACCAATTATTGATTAGTCCCAGTCCTGTTGAGCATGCAAGATCAGATAAGGTCACAGCCTGAAGTGATTCACTGGTAACCTGGAAAAAAAAAAGGCTTCATACAAGTAGCAACATTCATTAGCTACACTAATGGAAAATATGCATTTTAGAGGGAAAGAGAAAACATTGCCAGGGTTACTGTTCTAAATCCAGTTACACATAGCTAAGCATGAACAAGCACTTACACACAGTTTTAAAAATGTTTCCATTTTGGAAAAGGAAAAAAAAAAAACCCACACTAAAATCTCTTTCAGCTCATAGGGGGGATCTGAAAGATGTGTTCCACTAATAGTGTAGCACTAGAAAAGAGTCTCCAAAGATTGCTCAGACTCTTAGATAGTATTTAACAAACTCATTTATCATGTGTATGTGCAGTAAATTTCATCAGATCACCCCGGTGTTTATATAAGAAGTATTTATTTCAAAAGCAACAGATACTACTTACACTGACTCATCCATCTACCCATCCTTTTTCATTTGTGCCTTGTCTTCTTCCAGATTACAAACAACAAACTTTGATTAGAAAATTCCTGCTTAAACTTTTATATTGCCCCCAACACATAATTCACCAGCTATCATAATAAAAAAAATTGTGTCATAGAAAGTTATTTGGTGACATTCAAAAGAAGTGAAACACAACAAAAAGTATGATGAACTGCATGAGCCAGCAGTAATATAACAGCATTTTAGTACAGTACAGCTTGTATGTATCCCAAAGATGAGATATGCTGAGAATGTTTACAAATACAGAGATGCAAATGCTGAGACCGGAGTTTATTGGCACACGGAGGAATTCTCCAGGGGTTACAGTTTTCCTGCAGCAGATGTCCTTCACTGCATCACTGGGAAAAGGGAAAGCCGCAAGAAATGTGAAAGTCTCTCTTGAAACAGGTAATTTGCTCCATTACATACCACTCCCAGTCTACTTTGGCCTGCCGTCCCCAGAGCTGCACTGTTAATAATGAAAGAGCATTGAAGCAGCTGCGTTGTTCTGCTGGAGTGGTGGGCCCTTCCAAGTTTAAGGATGACTTCTCCAGGTTAAGACAAAGAATCCATCTTCTGCTGCTTCTGCAGCTCCTTGGTACTTCTTTACCCAGGGAAGTTGTGGAGGCCCCATCCCTGGAAGTGTTTAAGGCCAGGCTGGATGGGGCTTTGAGCAACCTGCTCTAGTGAGAGGTGTCCCTGCCCATGGCAGGGGGGTTGGAACTTGATGATCCTTAAGGTCCCTTCCAACTCTAACCATTCTATGATTCTATGATTCTTGAAGGACATAAAGGGTCTATAAAGCTGACTACTTTGCTACCTGGAAATCCTTCTGCCGTACAGGGAATCTTTGCACAGTGCTAAATGCATGTGGTATATCTGTGCCATTGTTTTTGCAATCCCAGAATAGCCCTGTTTTCCCAGGAGAGGATGTATGGGCAAGGGAACCTGTATCTAGGCAACTTCTCAGACCCTTCTTGCAGGCCACTATTCCACAGCTTTCTTCCAGGAATTGAATTCCCTCTCTGGGCAAGACGCATACACAGGAATATCCTCCTTTCAGTATTATCCTTTCTGCTGAAGCTCCATGGTACTCTGGGGATGAATGTGAATCTCCTGGACTGCGCAGCCTACAGCACCTCCCACCACGTGGACTGAGAACCTCAGAGCACCCTTTCCAGGGTCGGTGCCAAGGGAAACCAAACTGCTTGTTTTATCGAAGCTTCTTTTCACACTGGCAGAGAAATTCACGTCCTAAAGGCCATCTCCATGGCATACTGGGAGTCTACTGAGCATCATGGTCTCTCCCTGTGCTGACCTACAAGCTGTCATACTGAACAGGGAGCATACTGTGGAGAGCATCGTAGTTTGCTTGGCTTCTTAGTGGGTTTAACTCATGAAGAGGCAAGAGTTTCAACTGGAAGAATATTAACTTTTTCCTTTCTTTGTGAGTATACATGATGAGAAAAAAATCTGAGATAACAATGACCTAAGGTACCTTTATCTGAAGAGCTGAGCATGTTCTGCCCTAGGCCATCAGGACTATTAAAATGGAGAAAAAAAATATGAGCAATGCATTTAGGCTTCATCCACAGAGCCAGACTTTCAGCTGGTGTGGACTGGCCAAATTCAGTGAGAACAGGCTGACTCGGTTGTCTTGAGCATTCAATGTAGAAGATTCTGAAATCTTGCTTTCATTTCAGACCTCTGCATTTCTGTACATTTTAGTATCCCAGTACGCTTGAGATCCTATTCCCATTTGCACTGAAATGATTTGATTCTGCAAACTGGGATTTGCTTCCTTCTTTTCTTTCATTTTGGATGGGGCAATCCTCTCCCAGCTCAGCTAGCAAGCTCTGGGGTGCACCTGCAAACCCCTGCCCCATCCCAAAGAGAACCTCCTGCTCACTTGGGAACCGGCAGAGGAGCAGAGGGCTCAGCCTCCCTCGCTGGCTCAGCAGGCAGCTATTCATGTGTTGATTCCATATATGGGAACATTTCAGCCCCAGCAAGCTGAAATTTCAGCGGACTCCGTGAGGTGGACGTATGCTTCCTGTGAAAAACCATATGCCTTACAGCCCAGACAGAGCTGCAGACCACCAAACTAGCGAGTGCGGGCACAGCTGCCAAGGTTCTTGTTCCCAGGTCCTACCTCTCTCTAATGATGATGAAAGTCAAGCCCAACTTCATGAAGTGGGTCTTTGCTACGGTAATAATTACTGATGAGTGCCACCTTCTCCTTAAAAATAACAGGGGAGCAGCAGAGAGGCACAAGCAAGCAGTGCTTTGCCAGAAACGCTGTGTGACAGTGTGAGGAGGCACATTTTGGAGACGCACAGACCCATAAAAGCAGAGCCAAGAGATTCTCCCCTCTCCCTGCCTTCCCACAGCCCCAGCTTCTGCAGGGAGCTGGGCAAAGCCTTGCAGGGGCTGGGGCAAGGGTAAGCCTGCCGTTGCCCTCCCATGCACATTCCAGAGGGGAACCAGATGGCCACTTTTCCGGGACGAGGGCCAGGAGGCGGAGGAGATGAAGGGCAGCTGCCCACAGCGGGCAGCGGGCATGGAGGCATCCCACTGCCCGCTCCGGGAAGGATGCTTCTGTGCCCTACAGCTGGGGTAGCTGTGCTGCTCAAAACACCCTCACCCTGGAATGGCCCCGTGCGTATCACAGCCGTGGCCATAAATGGTAAGTGTTACTGGCAAAAGCCGTTTCTGTAAGCCATAAAATGACCACATTAAATAGGAAGGAAGTTAAACAATTATTCCTATTGCTTAAGGTATGGGCTGACAACATCAAAAGGACTCACAATTAAAAATACAGTAATGTTCTCCCCAAGTCTCTTCCACTCTAATTTCCTCTTTCAAGCTGCCCGATTAGTGTTTTATGAAGCATCATTTTATCAACTTCTAAAAATATCTCCAAACTGGTTAGGAGCCATCCCCCACATACAGGACACTGAACTGTTCCTTTTGCTCTAAAAGCACAAAGCCTGCTTTGGCAAAGCCCTGGGGCAGGGACGTGGGTCAGGTGGCTGGTGAAGACCCCACCAACGCTGCTTTGCGCCCCATGCCCAACATTAAGTGGGCAAAACTTCCATGTGATTCACGGTCTCAAGAGTGCCTCATTCAAATGGGATTTGATGAAAACAAACAAACAAACAAACAGACAGACAGACAGACATAGGAAAAATGTAGAAAGCGATTATTCAAGTTCTGGAAAATGCATGTGTGTTTCTGAGAGCAAAATTTGGCAATACCCTTTTGACTTTCTTGGGGTATAAGCATAAAAGCGAAGCTTGTGCAACAAATTATTTAACTGAGCTTTCAATTAAATAATTGAACTGACCTATCTTGTATAATGGTCTCCAGCTCCACAAACACAGCAGGTTTTTAAAAAGAAAACAGAAGTCTGTGTAAAATCAAGACTGTTTCGCAGCGAGCTTGCCTCCCACGCAGTGCGGCCATCGCACACCCTGCCCTGAGAATACGGACAAAAATTCTCCACTCCAAGTTACAGCCTATGGGCTCGGCTACAGAGAGAAAGGAAAAGCTGGAAGCACAAAAGGCATTAGGCAGCCTGTGCTGGGGCAAGCGTACTTCCATGAGGACCTCCAGCTCACCCCCGAAGCCCCAGCCCACGGAGAACCCCTCCATCCCTGGGTTGGGACTGCCAGAGGAGGGGCTGATGCCACCACAGCCCTCGCAAGTCCCCTGGCCATTCTCTGAAGGGTGCCCGATTGATACTTGTTGGTATCATGACACATTTTTTCGGCAACCGAATTGGGAAAGATGCAGATAGTATCACAAATCACCACCTGACGACAGCATTGAGCAAGACACCCAGCCGCTGCCCCGCGAGGCCCGGGGCAGGCTCTCCTCCGGTGGGGCTGGCTTGCTTGGACACCTTCCCATTTACATCCCGCTCTGAGTCACCCGCGTTTCCCCGGGTAGAGGCAGGGTGCTCACGCCGGGCGGGAGGGCTGCCCTATCTAGGCCATCTACCTGGAAGAAAAGGGCTGGCAGGTTGGGCTGGGGCCGAGTGAGCCCCTTCGTCAGCCCCGGCCAAAATTGGGGAGGAGGGAGGGGAGGCTGGCTCTGGTTTCTCCGTGCCAGCTGATCTCCTCCTCTTGATTTCTCCCACACGTGGCGTGCTTGCTCCAGCCGCAGCCTGCCAATGAGCGCGCGGTGACGGGGAGGTGAGTTTGCCGAGCGTGGGCGTTAGATTCCCTCACGCCTTCCCGAAATAAGGAATCAACAGGGAGCTCGCTAAGGGTGGCGCGGAGGCCACGGGCAGCCTGCCGTGCCACGGCTTGTCTGCAGCCGTCGGGGTGAGCACCAGCGGCAGCGCGCGGAGGAGCACTTTGTGGAAGAAGGACTGTTACTCTCTGAGTGGCACTGTCCCGACCACACAAATTAAGGATTATAAATAAAAATGGCGAAAGCCAAGAGAGGGAAATGTTTTAATAGCTTGAGGATTCACGTGGACATCCTAAACATACCGTGCTCTGAAATAATCGGTTGGGTTGCGCACCATTTACCAGTTCCTAGAACCTCTGAAGATTTGAAGGAAAAAAAAAAAAGCATTTCTTACTTGCACCACCTCACCTAATTCATATTTACAAAATTAAATACCAGGCTGATGTTCTGTCCATCTCTGCCTAGAAGATTAGCAATTATTCCATATTTTCAAGAAGCCGTATTACAAATAGTCAGTTCTAACTAATTGCTTTAATTATTCAACCCCTGATTTAAATGCGAGTTTTTCAGCATACTGCTGGTGACTTAATTAATTGTAATTATGTACAGGTCACGTTCCAGATATATAATCTTTATAAATGATAGACAGATGAGTAACGATAGGAATCCAGATCCCCAAATACAAGTTCAGCCCCCAATTAAAGAACCGTGTGCATCCCAAATTTAAATGCTGCATAATAATTATTTCTATAAATAATAGTATCTAGAGAAGGAGCTGATGACAGAGCTGTATCCCAATAATTAGGAATGACTCCAACTTTGTTTACTATTCCCTAGAGATGCATGCCTATTGATTTTGTTTTTAAATGACCAGCTCATCCAAACACCTCAGAGTATGCTATCAAATATTCAAACTCTCTACTGCTTTTCAGAAGTACCACCATCTCTGAGAGGAGTCATTACTGTGGCTGAAGCAGTGTGTTGCCCCAATAAGGGAACCAAAACACTAACCAGCAGCACGATACATTAACAAAATTTCTCAGAGCTCTTTTCTTAATTATTGGTTCAGCAAAAGCCATTTCTGGCATAGTTTTAGCTTGGAAAAGTAAAGTTGGATATGCTGTATTTTTAAGTGAAACATACAGTACATAATTCATTAAGGTGTGCTGAACTCATATTTAAAAGTTATTGAGCTAATTTAGATATTTTGCTATTTTTATCACGTTTTTATAAGGAAATAAGTGATCACAGTATATTCGAGGTGACCGTCTGTTTTCCTTTCATAAATTTCAACCCCCTAGCCAACTGCAGTCACGTTTGACAGAAGACAGGAGATCTCAAATGTATTACGTTCCTACCCCTACTGAAAAAGAGTGGCTGGGTAGAGGAGAGGGACCTTGTCAGTGTCCTCACTGAAAGACAAACCTTGTGAAGCTTGAATTAATCAGGAATCCACCAGGGAGAGACACAGGAAAACAGGCTTCATTTAACTATTGCTAGGCTTAAACCAGTATCCCGCAGAGAAGCAGTAGGAGACATAATTCTTTGAATGGACATTTCTCTTCCCTTTGAACTGTTGCATTCTTTTCTCTGTCTCTTCCATCTTCAACACTTCCCCACGCAAGCTGTACTAAGAATGCAGCCGCTAAAGTCATCCTCATGGTTTGTCACTTCGACACCTTTTTCCCCAAGGCTTTACATCACATTAGCCACAGGCTTCCAGCCCTTACCAGAGATATGATTCATGAGACTTAGTCCGTCCTACATGCCTGCTTTTGTACCTTCTCACCTGGTCCTACAGCCCCCCACTGTACTCCAGGTTGGAATGACTTTGCTGTTTCTTCCACCTGACAAACGCAAAGCAGTTGGTTATCCACTGGGTTTCTTCTGGAGGGCACAGAAACCATGTTTTAAATGGAGTTAGAGAGCAAGTTGGTATCCTGTACAAATTAACTCACTTCTTCTGTAAGTCTTGTCTCAAAACCTGCCACTTAGGCATTACGAAGTACAAGCTATTCTTGCACTCCACTGCCTTCTTTAAACTAGATGGCAGATCTTTGGAAAAGGAATGGATTTCTTTGATTGTACAAAACCTGACCTAACTGCGAGCCTCACAGAGTCCCTGGGAGAAAAAGCAAGCATGAAAACTGAGACTCAGAGGAATGGTTTAAACACAGAGCATAATTGGTAATTTGACCTTTGCAGCTTATAAGGAAGATTAGGGTTAAGAGCTTTACAAAGTTTGCTCTTGAATTTACTGTTTACAAAAGATGTCAAAAAGATAACTGGGAAAGATTTATTTTTTGAAATCCAAAGACAAAAGATGTGCAGGTCCCAAATGCCACTCTGCTAAGTGCACATGCTTAAATCACCTCAGATCATCACCCTTATGATTAGTACCCCAAATATCAGAAAACTGAACGTATCTCCTGTTCCACCACTACTGGGTATGGAGAGTACTCTCCATAATGAACACATATGATATGCTGTCCATACTGAAATACTGTAAATATGGGAAACTGGAAAGATTTAGGTAGGGAGCACTGAAAACCAGAAGATTGCCATAGCAGGGAGAAGAGCACAGAAGGTACTCTGCCATTCTTCCTGATGGAACTTCTACCATGAGGTCCCCACATTACTTACAGACCTGGCACACAGAATCATAGAATCATAGAATGGTTTAGGGTTTAGGTTGGAAGTGACCTCAAAGATCACCTAGTTCCAACCCCCATATCATGGGCAGGGACACCTTCCACTAGACCAGGTTTAAAAAAAAAAAAAAAAAGAAAGAAAGCAAAAGGAGGCATTAGTGGTCTTCCTGAAAGAAAATAAGATTCTCTCTCTAGGGGTAGATAGGTGCCCATATTCCATGCTTGCTTGCTCATTCCTGGTAAGATTTGGCAAACCTAAGTATCAATAGCGCTGGCCATTTGCCAAATGAGGTTCCCAAATGAAATTGCCAACCCACGAATTAATAGAGTTTGAATAGCCTTCAGACAGTCATGACTTTCAGTCGCTATTGCTTCTGCTTGGATAGAACAGGTCCATTTGGCATCTCCCTGTGGAGCCTGGGAGTCACCCAGCCCCACCATTTGTAGGCTTGGCAACAGATTTAAGGCTGATTCTGGCAATTCTGCTCCTCTGGCAACACTGAAACAGCAACACAGGTCTCCTCTCACATCTCACCAAATATCACCACAAGAGATCTGTCTCAGCATAAGTAGTGATGAGAAACCACCAAGCAGAATTAAACATTACACTTTGCCAAAGCAACAAGTCGTTCTGCGCGCAGGAGAAAAAATGATTCCTGGCTCCTGTGACTTGGGTCTTAGGGTGTCTTATCTTATCTCTAAAAAGATACAAACTTTCATCTCAAGCCTAGAAAGATGTGAGCTCTGATCAAAGGTTCTTGTTAATAGCATTTATTTCTTGTGCGATTCTCTGGAAACAAATACAGTCGAGGCCACATTTCTGCCTTTATCTCCATGGGGGCACTAGGTCTGGTGCCTTTTATCTACTGTGCTGCCTCTTATTTCTAGGACGTGTTAAGAACTTTATTTCCCTCAGATCATGAGATTCTTCCAAGCTTTGGTTAAAGTTGACCAGAGGGTTCAAAAGTTGTTTGGGGGAAACAGGAAGCCAGAAGAAAAAATGGCTGAGTGACTCTGTCACTCTCATTTCCGTAAGCTGAATCCGAGCTAAAAAACACCCTTGCACGGAAAGCGTGAATGCATCTTACAAACACTTGATAAACAAACTTTTTTCTTTAGAGACATGTTCCTTTCAAGGGAAGAGGAGGGCATACATGAAGAGGTGGGAGAAGGAAATATCCTAGAAAAATTAAATTCCTTTAGGTGTTTTCAATATCCTTGAAAACAGCAAAAGGAGGGAAATGTGCTCATTTAGGAGCTCTTCACCTCTTTCTCTGTAACTAAACTCTCCACCAGAGCGTGTAACGATACAGGATACAGAGACCTAAAGAAAGTGAGGGAAGCTTTTATTGTCAAAATGTCTGATGTGGGAAACAGATGAGTTACTGACAATTTATGGGACATTTTATATACAATTCTCAGCCAATAGGACACACTGCTACTACATAAATGCTGGCCCTTGTGGGTGAGAGTCCAGCAAGTCCCTTTCAGGAAGCATCTTCACAGCACTGCCCCAAATGCCTTAGGTCTTTGAAGCCACCAGCAGCAACCAGCAAAAGCTCAACCAGCCACAGACAGGGCTCCAAGTTGCAAAAACATCGGGAAGGGACAGAGGGTTCAAGTGCAGGGAAAGGACATTTAAAGATGATTGCTGACCTTAAACCCCAGCACACATTGGGTGTGTGTTCCCAGGAAGGCCAGGTTTCTGTGAGAGCACAGAAGGGATTTTAAGAAGGTGAGATCAAAATCCCTGTCTTTTAAAATCTGTCCAGTTTGTTTCCTGCATGGCCAAAGCGTGTGTTCCCCTGAGATAAGAGCTCCACACAACAGTCAGTTTCTCCTGTGTTTACTTAGGACCATTAAAAGCAACACAGGTTCTGCTTAAGGAAACCCGATGGAAATCAGCAGAGCTCACCCGAGCAGGACCGAGAGCGTATTTCTTTCAAAGTTCAATTTCCATACAGGGGCAGAGTTAAAGCTGTGATGTAGGTAGCAATCACTTGGATGACACTGATAAAAAAAGCAAATGAATGATTACCGTAAAGGTCATAGTAGAATATATATATGCTCATTTAAAGACTTTTGAGCAAGAGCCACCTTTCTTTATAAATAAGCCATGTTAAGAAAACCAGTATGTACCGAGAGAAAGGGAAAGGATTGTGCTACAGAGAAAAAGAAATTATGTGGACAATTTATTTCTCCCCTAATTAAAAGATTTCCAACACTGGGAAAAGGCACAAGAGCAACAACTTCCTGTGGCAGCTTATCTGCCCAAGGCCAGAGAGCAATCCACTTCACGCCTGCGAGCGACCAGCGACTTCAGAAATCTCGATGCTGTCAGCAGGACCAACCCCTCAGCTATGGAAAGACTCATCTGTGCAAGGAGAAAGGCACATCTGGCCCACAGAGGGGAATTCATGCTGGTGGTGAAAAAGCTACATGGAGATTTGTGTGGAGAGGAACTGCCTACAGTGCTCTCCCACAAGATGAAGCCTCTGCTTGGTGTGTCCAGACCTCCACCAAAACCCACTGTTTGTACAAAAGACAATTTAAAATAAAAACATGTTTTTTTAAAAAAAAAAAAACAAACAAAGGCAGGAGCAAAGAGAATGCAAGGGTTTGATCAATCATGGCTAGTTTTTACTTTGTTTTCTATATTTTTTTTTCCAAAATACCGTTCACAAAGTACTTTTAAGACTGATTCTGTTGTTCCTGTCGGGGGGAAAACCCAATGCCAAAGCTCCGGCAGATTCTCACGGACTAAGAAAATGATTTTCCCCTTATTTTATGCCAGCCTGTCAGAGACTGTCCCCCTCAGAGGGTTCGCTGGCCAGTGTCCGCACAGAGGTGGTGGTTTCAGTGCTGTGTGTCATTAGTTGCCTGCAGAGTGCTTGCAGCGTCTGGGCTTCATGCAGGGCCAGACGACCACGGTCACACAGGACAGGGACATGCAGCCACACGAGTGGCCATGTCACATCCTGCAGGAATGTCTGTTTTGCTGGGGACACAGCTAGCAGGGCGAGGGGACCACAGTGCCCCAGGGTTTCAGCCACTAACAAAGCTGCATATGGGGTGAAGCAAGACTTATGGTTTGGCCCTAGTTTGACATTGGTGTAGGATATCAGCTTCCCCAACACCCTATAAACCAGTTCCCCCCAAAAGCTAATTGTTTCAAACTCCAAATACAGAATTTGCTTACTAGGGTCTATCAGCACAATTAAGCTCCCTTTTTGCTCTGCTAATAATATTCTTACAAACAGTACTGCTGTCAAGATCCCTGGTATATGGCATATGTCATGTGTTCTCCACAAATATTAGACGTAGGCTGGCCCGGCCCTTCCATATTTCCCCCTCATTTGCTGTTATGACAAAGATATTCTTTAATGAATCTTAATGACTCACCTCAAATGTTGTTTTTTTGCATTCTGATAAGCACTAGACAGGATGACTAATAGACTATATGCAACACCTAGACAACGTGAACAATTCAGTGTTTGCTTAAACCATATTAGATACTGATAACAGACACAGGCATTGCACCTGCTCCATTGTAAAAAAAAAAGGGAAAAATAAAAAAGGAGGAAAAAAAGAAACCAAGACAGATACAGCAACTGCTGCTTATATTTGTATAAAGTGAATTTATCTTGTCAGTGTTCCAGAGAATGTATGCTGTGGCTGTTATAAAGCTTCCCTGTCTTGTAAAAATGACTAATTTGACACTATGCCCCTGGGGAAGTAAAAGTAAAGACAGCCAACTTGGCTAAGACGGGGCAGTGCTTCGTAGAGAAGACATCCATGAATCAAAGACAGGCAGTTTTCGAAGTCTACCAATGTATGCACCAGTGGACACAACAGTGTATGCATCCACTTACAGCTAAAGCTGCCATTGCCTTTCCTTTTCCTCTTTCTGTGAGATTAGGGTTAAATTCCTTGAGACAGGAAGGCTTGAACAGTCTTCCAACAGAAGAACAGGTCAATAAAATGGGATGTAGATCTTGCATAGATGTTATTTTAGTCCAGGTCACTCAATAGATGATTTTTTGCTCTGGACACTTCAGGCTGAGATCCTCACACAGAGTGGGATGAATGATCCTGACTACAGTGGTCCACGCCTGAATTTTTGCTTAGGTCAAGAAAGAGACCAGCAGCTTCTCCCTCACTCTTAGTACTGAAAAATGCATGTCCTGTAGGTCCCAACACGTAGCACCTGCCAGGATCTGAATGAATTTCAAAATATTGTGTAAACAGAGATATTCTTCTTATTCACTGATACAACGAGACTTGCCGCTGCTCTTTATGTAAGGATGTGCATATGCATTAAACATGCAGTAAGAGGGACACATGGATGAAATCATAATATATTCTTGCCAGAAAAACACCAAGTAATTAGATATGACTTGGTGCTCACTTTCTGTGCCACAAGTTCTGCCACCACCCAGCACTTGGCTTATACTGCTCACTACACAAACATAAGTCAACGAGATAAAAAAGCAAACTGGGAATTTGCTCTGGAAGGTAAGGGATGAGAACAAAGTAGGTTGAGAATAATGAAGAAGGTAATAGAAAATATAAAAGATGAGCAAATTCTATTATGCTGGGGCTTGGGCACTCACACACAGGCATATATGTCAGTAGGCAAAAAATAATCTGAAGTCCTTGTTCCAAAAATATCCCCAGTGCTCACACAGAGAGTTCCCACTGACAGAAGTACAAGAGCAGCAGAAGTACAAGAGTACAACAAGCAAGGCTTCCTAGCAATGGGCTCTCCCCTTCTGTGGTGCAAACATCATTATCAGTACAACTAGGCAATATCCCTGGAGCTAATGCAAGCTTTTAAATAGTTTTGACAACTCACCAAGCACCAGCATGCAACTTTTACAGCCACAGAAAAACGATGCAAAACTCCCGTATGTTTTAGCAATGGGGGGAGAGAAGAGGGGAACCATCCTCATTGCAAGACGAAGTACTGGCCTTACTGGTACGAGAAGCGTGCCATTGCCCACATAGGTGGGAGAGCAAATGTGGCAACGAAGGGCACATCAGAGTGATTAGTGAGTTGGACAGGAGGACTGTAAGCCTGTACACAAGCAAGGTAATTCTTAAATGAAACTAGCGGCACATGAAATGCAGAGTATAAATCAAAAAAGCCCTGTTGCTAAAGGAAGCTCAAGTGTCCTTTTTTGAACAGAGTCATCCAGAAGCAATTATTAAACTCTGCTGTTTCTGGGTACACTTGGCCTTAAAATATTAACATGTGCTTTTTATTTTATGCCTCAGACTGCATGAAAAGAATTAAATACACCCAAAATGGTATGAGCAATCTCCTAAGCACTAGCTAGTTTAACAAATAATCTTCTGGTTTAGTATGAAAGGTAAAGGCTTAGGTTTTTCAATCGTATGAGACATCATCCTACAGTTCATGTGTTAGGCATCTCTCCTGTCTGCTGGCAACATTATTTGAGGCATGCTTGTAACATTTTCACTTAATTAAAAAACCAGAAGCATAAGGACTTCAAATTTTCATACTTTAGGGAGCTGGCAGTTTACTTAATTGCCTTCAGTTTTATGAACGTGAAATATAGTGCTTTATGGGCAAAATGTTGCAATTTCTGTTACTCAAACTTGCTGACAGAACTTTGACATAGTATTTTTTTTCTCCACGGTAATTATTAATGTTGGTTTGCATGTGCTCAGAATAATGACATGCACATGAATAACTCACTATACTTTGTGACTCACTGAGATGCCTTCGCAGAAATGATCTTGGTCACATTTTGTGCACCAAACACCGTGGGGAGAACTTTTCAGCGGGGATGGTCGGCGGTGTTTTATTTTAACCGAGAAGAATATACGTCTGAGTGAAAGGTCCTTTGATATCGCCCTTTCCCCAACCCTGTATAAATATTTTGGTTTAGTTGTGTTTGAATGGCCGAGTCAATGAGTTTCATCCTTTGTTTCAACCATAATAGCATCTTGTTTGAAGTTGCTATTTCAAACCGAGATAGCTGGGCCTCTATTTTTCAAAGATGTTATTTCCTCAGACCCTTTTAACGCTGTGATCTTATAGACAGTCACTACTGGATCTTCATTGTTAATTGTCTTTTAGGGGCAGAAATATACAGCCTTTTCTTTCAAATTCAGGATGGCTCTGTTTATTTACGGAATGCAAATGAACGCAGGAGGCATCCCTGGTACAGCAGGGATGGGAGGAGGAGTGGGAGGAGGCGCAGGACTATCAGCCATACCGCACCCCTGAGTGCCCACCAAGCACCCGTGGGGCTCCCCCGGCAAGGGCTGCCCCAGCCCAGCCATGGCAGCAGCAGGAGGAGGAGGAGGAGGACAAGGAGGAGGAGGAGGGACACGTGCGCCCCAAACATACTCCAGCAGAGGAGCTGAGCCAACATGCAGATGAGCGCGCAACGCATACTTTGACAGCACGAGAGGGTTTTCACTCCTCTGTGTCCTCTCCCGTGGCGCAAGAGAAATTCTGGAGGAGTAAGTCATAGCTGCTCCGGAGCCCTGGCTGCAATGCAGCTCTTCCACATACCTGCCACCTTGCATTCCCTCTCTAGGCTTTAAACCTCTACATTTTTAGGACCTTATTCCCCACTCTGTCTTGCCCCAGTGAGAATATGATGTGCAGGCCCTGGGTGAAGCCCTTCCCTGGGATGCCCATCTGCTCATCTCCTCCTCCCTGTCTTTGCCAATGAACTCATATATTAGCATTGCAGCTGCTCAAATCAGAAATCTGGGGCTAAATTATCCCCTCTGACAACCACCCATTCCTTTCAGTGTAAAATGCCATGTACATGTGTATGTAATACTTAAAAAATCTAACAAATTTCTTTACCTTAATTCACTACAAAAATGTAACTCTCCAGCGTATTTCTGACTCACTGTTGCAGGAAAAGGCAACTAAAAATCCAGAAACGACCCCTTAACACTCATTTGCAGCGTGGGTCCTCCTTGAAACAAGAAATTTATGAGCAAGAAGGACTGAAAAGAAGTCTTACCTATTTGGACTACCACAGAACCCCAGTACAATGACTTTGCAGCAATTTGTTCTTTAGTCTTTATTCCTCTTCTTTCCTTTTCCCTTTCCAGCTGCTTCACAGCTAGTTCTCCCTCACTCCTGCAAAAAACGCAAGCACCAGTAGCTCTGCAACAACAACAGCAAAAATCTCAAAAATTTGCAACGTGGTGCTGATACCATGACTATCCTTACGTTTTTACAGAACTCCCCCTTTCGCCTCTACAGCTGACAGTATGCCAACACAGAGAAGCACAAAAGCACAGGTAAGATCCAAAGAAATTGTGAGGAGGGTGGACGATTCCCGAAACAGAACAAAACACGCAGATACACTACAGAAGTAAAACAAAAAGGAAAATTATTTTTTCCTTGACTTTCTAGCTTAAAGGTTTTACATTTTGAAAATGAGCAGTGCAGAAGGATCACAGAATTATAGAGTAACTTGGGCTGGAGAGGAGCGCTGCAGGTCTCTATTCCAACCTTCTGCTAGGCTTGCTCGGGGCTTTGACCAGTCAACATCAGAGATTCTCCATGGATGAAGCTTTTACTAGCACTGGGAATATTTATTTCCCAATATCCAATTGGCATTTCCCCTGCTGGAACTGTTCACCTCTGGAAGAGTCTGGCTCTTTCTTTGCTATAACCTTCCATTAAGTAGTTGAAAATAGCAATGAGATTCCCCATTAGCCTGCTCTTCTCCAAATTAATGCAACCCAGCTCCTCAGCCCTTCCTTGTACATCATGTTCTCCGGCCCACTAAGTACATACCACTCCTGGTGGAGCAATAGTGTATTTGAATACTGATGATAAGTATTATTTAATGAAATTAAATACTCCTGTGTAAGAAGAATTGCTTTAAAAATAAGAAATTTTAATAGAGCAAAATATGGCCAGATTAATAATTTTGCTCTGCATCCCAGAACATTAATTGAGCAAGAAATAAATAACTCCCAGCCTTTCATCTTATCTTTTTGACAGATGTTTCCCCTATATAAGGGGTGGCATAATTGTTTTTGTCAGTGTTATAATTAAAATTGCTATGCAGCTGACATACAGTTTTTAATGGTTTCCCTTAGGATTATAACAGATGTTACCTTATTAGATCAGGACTATCCTGAAGTAAGAAATGTCATTGGCATAATCAAGACACTTTTTTCAGTCTCTCAAAGTAGACAGTCACAATTTGTCCAGTAACATTTGACCTTAAGGAATGAAATATATCCCACTTTTCTAAGGAGAAAGTTTTCTGAAGAGTTTGAAATAAATACTAGGGAATCTTACTAGGGGGTAACAAGTTGTATGGCCCAGCTTTTGCTGCTGACGGAAATATCTGGGAAATATAGAAGGGGGGAGCCCTGGCAACTGCACCACCAAAAGCCAAAGAAACTATGGCTTTTTGATGAAAAAAAAAAAAAAAAAATCACAGCTTTGGCACGTGGTAAAGGGTCAGTTGAAATCTGGTGAAGAACTGAGAAGGAGCAGTTACTGGACTCTTATTAGAAGAAAAGTTACAACCATATGACACAAATGTTAATTTGAAATGGGAGTTAGTTTAAACAAAGCAAGGTGTAATAGCAAGCTTAAAGAGCAGCTTTTGAAGTGCAATTTATGTCCCTGGTGTTCACTGAAAATCTGGAGAAGTCGAGGATGTGGCTCCAGCTTGTTTTCTCCTTACAGCTCGCTGATTTACCGCTACCAAGGACTGCACCTGGAACCTGTGAGGTGGGTGCTGCGGGACGTGGGTTGTCCTGCAGGTCCCCTGGGCAGCCCCAGCAGGACGTCTGCCGGACGGACACACCACAGCTTCTTCCCGACCAGAGTGTGCAGTGCCGGCACACTGCCAGGTCTCACACCAAGATGCCGCCAGGACACGGCTCCAGCACACGGCCAGGCCGGGGAGCAGGGAAGCACACAGGGATGCCCCCAGCTGGGTGCACCCAAAGTGTTTTAACACTACATAAAAGAAGTCCTTGGTGGGTTATGTGGCAAGAGAAGCCAGGGAAGTTAGGTGGCTCCAACAAGCCGGGAGCAGAGTAAGAAAAGCAACCCATGCCTCCTGTCTGCCTGTCTCCCCGAGTCTCTCCAACCCCTCAGGGGGAACTCACTTGGACAAAAAATAAGTTTAACAGAAAGTTACTTTGTATTTTTGGTGGCTCTAGCTCTTTGCGCCTTTCCAAGGGCTCCCAAATTTTTTCAAGGTCTGAGGGTCGCCAGCTCCGTTTTCTTGACCGCGGCGCCCGGATCTGCAACTGACAAGACAAAGCTGTCGGTGCCGCTTCCACGTTGCACCTAGTTTCTATTAAGGATGCCCCCCCCAAAAAAATTGCAGAAGACGCAACATGACGTAATTGCTGAATTTCCACAGTAGCAAGTGCCATATGAAAATACGCTTATGAAAATCAACTATTTATACAGATGCCTGGATTTTATGGGTTAATTCTCCCAACCCCATCTACCTCGAGGACGGGTATTAATTAAAAATAAGACCGCCAGACGTCCAGCATGAACTATCTCCCATATAGCCAGGGGAAAAAAAAAATAATTAATAATAATAAAAAAAATCTGTCTCCCTGAATATCTTTTCCTCTCCCCATGCCCGGCAGCACCAGGCTGGAGAAGGAGGCGTCGAGGCCGGTGGTCCGGCCGGGCCGTGGGGCAGCCCCGACGTGCCGAGAAGAGGGACGGGGCCGGTGCCGGGGCAGCAACAGCGCGGCCCCCGCCGCCGCCGTAGCAACGGGGGCGACGACGACGACAACAACAACCACCACCGGATCCGCGGCGGCGAGAGGGGCCGGGCTTGCCGGGGAGGCGGGCCCCGCCGCCGCCGCCTCCCCCCGCCCGCTGAAGAGCGCTTGCGAGGGCGGGCGGCGCGGCACAGCACGGCGGGGCACGGCACGGTACAGCACGGCCCGCCACGCCACGCCACGGAGCTCCACGGCCGGCAGCGCCCAC